>QWWL01000029.1:0-382419 GCA_003689335.1 Venturia asperata
GAGGAGGAGGAGGAGGAGGGCATGGTGGTGGATGGATTTGGATCTTGCGGGACTGGTTGTCGGGAAAGGTAAGGTGGTGGTGATTATAATTAGCTTTTCGAATCAACAGCTTCACTGGGCCGAGTCTTGCTTTGACCGGAGATGGTACATGCCTACTACCAAGTAACGTACAAACGTCAATGCATCGATTCAATTGTGTGGTTCGTTCATCGAAGCTTTTGCGCAGTTGCGCTAACAAGAGCACAGATTTCATCAGTAGAGCTTTCATAATTTCTAGCACCACTGCTCTAAACAAACGACGGCATGACCAAATTTTGTCACTGACCGTCGATCCAAAGCTCCGCCCATGCTTGCCTGGGTTCATGCCTCGTACATGGTCATTAGATATTCGGTGACAATAAGTCGTACTTGACACATTTTTCGACCTGCGCAAGAAATTAGCATATGATCGCGCGCGGAAAAGACATTAGAAAAGAACCTACGCTTTCAACTGAAGCCTGCAAGAACGTCCTCGCTTCGAGCCCGACCCATACTTTGAGCATGGAGAAATCGCCACTCCTCAGCATTTCCACAGTGTTACCCTTTGTACCCATCTTCCTCAGAATCGGCAATGCTCCAGCAAAAAGGTCCAGCTCGGGATTGAGATTCCTGCCAATACCTTCCAATAGCAGAATGCTTAGCACGACGTTGACGAAATCACCTTCCAGTCTGACGTGGTGCGTGCGCACCATGCTCAAGACCTCATTGAGGATGTCGCCAATCTTGATGTTGCCGAGTGCGAATGTCTTGCTTTTGACGCCCAGGACGAGATGCTGCATCCGCAATGCGAAAACTTCACCATCGATGACGGCATCGGGTTGTCGACAGCGCTCTACCATCAAATGACCAGCCCTGTATCCGTCGAACTCGGCAACGGCTTTGAAGAGATCTAAGAAGTTTGCGCGGTTCTTTCCATTCAATTCTGTTACAAGACCTGTGTCGATGAAGATGAGCTGAGGCCGGTATCCGTCGTCATCGATACGTCGGAGCTGGGATTTCCATTCCTCTGGCTTGTTCTTGAAAGGTCGTAGTTGTTGCAGGACTTCTTCAGTCACGTCTGTTGACTTTTCCAGCTCCTCCTTGCCGTACTTCTTTTTCTTGAAGGTTGGCACGTCGAGTTGTTCCGGCTTGTAGAAGCGGACCATGATGTTGCCAGGATGTAGGTCAGCATGGATGAAATTATCGATGAGAAGCATGTGGAGGAATGCATCTAGTCCTTCGTCTGCAATCTCTTTCTGGAATATGCCGCCACCGTTGACAAGAAAATCCTCCAAGGGAATGCCCGTGGCGAATTCTTCGACCAAAACCTCCCGAGTCGCGTAGTCCGCGTATGGGTATGGGAACCAGGCGGTCGTCCGCTCCTTGAAGTTCTGTCTGAAAATCTTGAGGTTCGCTGCTTCTATGCGTAGATCAAGCTGTAGTCTCATCATTTCGCCGAATTGCTTCACCTCATCGGGGAACGACAGCCATTCCATTGTGGGGATAATATTGATGATAGACGCAAAGAATCCCATGATTTTCAAGTCTCGCCCAACAATCTTCTCGATGTTGGGATGGAGGACTTTGATTGCAACGTAAGACGACGGCACACGCGATGGACTACTTTTCAGAGCGGCATTCACATTCTTGCGCAGTGTATCCTCCCACTTTGGGGCCTTTTCTATGTCGGGGTCCCCTGGGCGAGCCAGATCTGGTTTCAATTTTGCTTTGTAAACCTGAGCAATTGCGCCGACACCCAGCGGTGTTTCGTCAAACTCTTCGAATATCTCTTCGAACCGTCGACCATCAAAGGCATTCTCGACGATTTTCTTGGTCTTATGGAGGGAATGCGCGGGCGCATTGGAGTGGAGAGAGGACATGATTGCGCACATCTCTGTTGGAAAGATGTCTGTCCTAGACGCTGCCCATTGTCCAAGCTGTGTGTATTTGGATTAGTTACTGCTTCTGCCATACTTGAGAGCAGTGATTTTCGTACCTTTATGAATGCTGCCCCAGCTCGCTCCAAGCTTCTGACCAACAGCGCGTACCACCAAAGTGTGCCTCCTCTTTCGTTATCCCTATCTTTCCTTCGAGCCCCCAGCCAAATCGCGGGAATGGTCACGATGACAGGCACGAATATGAAGACCAGGTGCAAGAAGCGCAGTCCTGTGCATATTGGCTCCACAATGTACGCATCTACCCAAAAGTAGATTCCCCTTCTTATCTTCTTCGAGTTCTCCAGACGCTTGGGAACATGACTGATGAGCTCCTCATGTGAGGCCTCCAGCATCCTCTGCTCGCCCGTCATTGTGTCGTCGGCATTGTCACCGCTGATGGCTACCATGGCAGCCGGCGTGAGGGTGGCTGCAGCCAGGAGTATCTTGGCTCCATAGCGAGGAGGCGGCGGTGGTCGAAAGTTGAAGACATGGCGGAGGAAGGTAGCTGGAGCGGGCGGCGAGGTCTGGTAGAGTCGTGAATTGGGGAGGGCAGGACGAGCATGTGTGGCTCTGCATGCTTGGCGAAGACAGAGACGGCCGGTGATCAAGGCCGACCTCATCGTCTGTGAGATTCGGCATCTACGAAGTGTCGAGATGGCCCGTTGTGAGAGACATGGCCAAGGTATTTGTGGTGGAGCTGGAGACGTCACTGTATTCTAGCTTGTAGCTTGTGAAAGGCTTACTACTGGACATCAACAACAAAACAGGTCCTATCGTGTGATTAATCATACAAAGACTGTACACCAGTCGCTCCTCGACATTGTCTCGTCTGCAACTCCTTCCACCTCGCGTCCACCCTCCACACAGCGGATTTCCTTCCATGCCATCCCTATTCCTTTCCCGACGTCTAGATGACCGGCCAGGACATTGCTCGCCCACAATCTCGCCATCTTCGAGCCTGTGCCGAGCCTGTGCACCGGGCAGAACCACGGCTTTGCATCGTTTTGGAATCCTTGGTTTCCTTGCTCCCACAGGTTGCATTGCCCGCTCCGCCATCAAGACCACTGCTTTGGACCCTCCCTCGAGTGTCGTTTGAAGCTATAGAAGCTACCCCAGAGGTTGAATCCCTGCTTGCAGCTGATTGCAGGAGCAGAGTGGGCATCAAAAGCAGATGCGAGCGTGAATTTCATCGCATCTCGACATTCGCCAAGTTTGCCTTTCCACATCAGGAAGGTTAGAGTTGCCCGTAGATTCGCATCTTTAAATATCTTTTCTGACCAGCCTGATCATTCCACGCTGGGCCGAACCATGCCGTCGCCTTCCACCGGTACTGGGGGATCCATGGTGGGGAGCTACAAAACCCTTTGGACTCCCTCGGCCCCTAGACGCAGTCATTTGGAGAGCATCTAAGCTCAGTAATTTGGAAACAGCTCTTGTTCTCCAATCATCGTACGTCTATCTCCTTCTCCCCATGCCACCGACTTCTGCATGACCGTTCGCAACCTCCCTTTTCTTTTTGTGCATCAGAACGTGATAGCCAACCTGCCTGCAAATGACTCGACGTCAAGTCAAAATGAAGACACTTTGGCTGACCTCCTTCTCAGGGCAATGTCTCACATTCTGGCATTCGCTGCATTGGCTTTGCAATTGGCATATGCGCAATTCGTACCAGCTCCCACGGATTTGATCCAAGCAACAGGCTATGCGAATATCGGCGTGAGATACAAAGAAGTCCCGACTGGAATCTGCGAGCTGGATCCAAATGTCAAGAGCTATTCCGGGTACGCAGACATTGGAGAGAACCAGCATGTCTTCTGGTGGTTCTTCGAAGCCAGGAATCAAAACGCTTCAGACGCGCCTCTGACCGTCTGGATCAACGGCGGGCCCGGAAGCTCTAGTATGATGGGATTGTTCCGAGAATTAGGGCCATGCTTCATTGATGAGCATGGAAGCCCGTACAATAACCCATACTCGTGGACGAATGTGTCCAATCTGCTGTTTATCGATCATCCTACTCAAGTTGGCTTCTCTTACTCGATACCTGTTCCCGGTTATACCGATGGAATCAGTGGTCAGGTCACAACACTTCCAGATACCAAATGCCCGGATTATGCTAAAGAGTGGGCATGTGGAACGTACAGCTACTTCAACGAGAGCTTGACTGCAAATTCGACTCCAGCAGCAGCACCGAGCATGTACAAGACTTTGCAAGGCTTCATGGGCGCTTTCCCACAATATTCTCGCAAAGACTTCTTCTTCGCCACCGAGTCATAGTGAGCAATCACGAGTCCCATTTCCCGCACGCACAGCTAACCTCCTCCTCCTAGCGGTGGTCATTACGCCCCAGTGTTCAACGAGTACATCCTAGAACAAAATGCGAATCTGGCCGAAGGCGCGGAGGAAATCGATCTCGCCGGTGTGCTCATCGGAAATGGCTGGTTCGATCCCTTGATCCAATTCGAATCCTACTACAACTTCTCCGTCGACCCGGGAAACACCTACGACACCGCCCCCTTCAACGCCAGCATGAAAGCATGGCAGTACAACAACCTCTACGGCCCCGGGAACTGCTACGACATGATCGTCGACTGCAACGCCCGCGGCATCAACGACATCTGCACCTTCGCCGACAACTTCTGCTACCGCCAAGTCCAAGCCATCTTCGACACCGTTTCTGGCGGAAGGGACGAATACGACATCCGTTACCTAGTACCCAACCCCTTTCCCCCCTCATACTATGTCGACTATCTCAACACGCCAAAGGTCCAAAAAGCCATCGGCGCATACGTCAATTTCACACAAACAAACAACGCCGTACAGACCGCATTTGGGAATACAGGCGACGACGCCCGCGTCCTCAGCGTCATCACGGATATGAAGAAACTCATCGATGCGAATGTGACACTCGTCATGTACTTCGGCGACGCGGATTACACCTGCAACTGGGTTGGCGGCGAAGCTGTATCCCATACCCTCAACGCCCCCGGCTACGAAAAGGCGGGTTACACCAACATCACCACTTCAGACGACATAGTGCACGGGCAAGTCAAACAAGCTGGCAAATTCTCCTTCCTCAGAATCTACGAAGCCGGGCATGAGGTTCCTTTCTACCAGCCACTTGTTTCGTTGGAGATGTTTCGACGCGCTGTGGGAAGCTTGGATATTGCGACTGGGAAGCGTGAGGTCGGAGAGGGGTATTTGACGGTGGGGACGCAGAAGAGTACGTTCAGGGAGGGAAATGGGACGGTGCAGACGGTGGTTGTGCCCAAGGGCGCGACGTATAATACTACTACGGGCATGCCGAGCCCGTTTAATGCCAATCAAGCGGGGAGTAGTAGTAAGAAGGCGAGGAGGTCGAGATTGGACCTGCATGGGTGAGTGGCTGCTGCGGCGGGGAGTGTGATACAGTAGTAATGTAATTTTTACATCTGGTCATATCTTTATTTCTGGGTTTCACCTTCGTGTAGGACTATTTCTATTGTTTGAGTCTAAGCTCGACAATTACCCAGCCCAATTTGCTAGAGGCCGGTCGCAGTAGGAATATCAAAGCCGTCAATACCCTCTCACGCAGTACTCAAACTCTTCTCACTATTGCTGTCCGGGCTTCGTTCTCTCGTAGCAATTCCCTGTACAGACTCATCTCACAAACATCAAATACACTCTCTATCGATTGAACAATTATTATTCCGTTACTAGACTTCCTGGTCACTGGTTACCCAGCGCGGACTGACTCTCCCAGAGCATATAGTATGAGTAATGAGGATGTCAATGCACCATATGTACGACCGGAAGTATCCTCCACCATCCCATTAATCATACAGAGTTCTTGTGTTGTGCTAAAGTGTTGCAATACCATGTTCAATCCGACCCAATGGATTCAAGTGAATGTCGGCTTCGGGTATCACTGGGCGCGGTAATTAGTGAGTGAAATGTGGGCGACAGAAAATGCGATCGCGGAAATGGTGCGTGCCAACAAGAAGATGGCCCCATGATGACATTTCCCAGCAGTCCTGCTCCGTGATTTCGGCGGCATCGAGGATACGCGAACATCCCAAGCTACACGCTCATATCCAGGAACTGCCGCAGAGACGTCTCGCCGAGAAAGAACGCAGCTCCGCCCACGGCAAAGTACGTGATGGTGAAGGCGGAACATCCCATGCTACGAGTATAGATGCAATCGAGGAAAAGGAAGGTGAAGCTTACGAGAGTGAGGTTGTCTCCGAGGGACATGAAGACCATCATGAGCGCCGTGACCGTCAAAGCGAGGCCGTTGCCGGGAGCGGTCATCTTGCTTGACTTGTTCGAGAGCACACCGCTACCGAGTGTGCTGCTTGGCTTTGGCGTGACAGCTGACGGAGTCTGGCTGACCAAGGACGTGGGGACACCTGTGCCAGTGCCGTAGTTGATGGTCGAGTTGCCTGAGCCATATGGCGGGTAGACGAAATAGGCAGTAGACTTGGAGGTGAATTCGGGAGAAACGTCGGTGCTTGAGCTTGGAGCGGCACTGCTTGAGCTTGGAGCGGCACTGCTTGAGCTTGGAGCGGCACTGCCTGAGCTTGGGGCGACAGGCTCGGGGGTGAAAGTGCTTGGGCTGGACGCGGCTGATGTCAAAGTGCTGATGACGATGCTCGTGGTAGCAGTAGTGGTTGCCTTGACGGTGACGGTGCTGGTAGAAGAGGAGCCCACAGTCACAGTAACGGCTGTTGAGCAACTGCTGGGCTCAGTGACAGGCAACACATCGGCGCTCTCGGTGACGGTGCTGGATGTAGTGACGGTAGTGGATGGCACGACTGGGTTGACATCGGTCTGACAAGCGGTGCCGCCGTTGGAGCAGGTGATAGTCCTGGTATTGGTGACAGTGTTGGTCCTGGTCGTCGAGGTGGTGGCGGTCAATTCCTCAGAGCTTGGAACCACGCCACGTACTTGAATTTGGGCGGCCACGACAGCGCCGAATGCGACGAGAGAGATTGAGGAGGCGCGCATGCTGAGATTGCTTTTTGCTTGAACGAGTGACTGTGGTTGAACTGGGTTCGTTGGGTTGAGGTGAGTTGAGCTTGCTGAACGAGCGTATTGTTGTTAGCGAGGGAAGACTGCGAAAATGATTTTAGCGTCTCTAGTGTTTATTTATGTGATTTCCGGAGTATTGTCGGAGTGTTAGGGTAGGATGTATCTTTGTTATGTGGGCATCCGAAGCGCGTTGTCATCGGCGGCTACCTGGGGTGGAATTCTTCATTGTACTGGATTCACGAGGCTCCAGTAAACCCACCCGTAGCGACGTAAATTGTGTTGCTGGTGCTACGATGATTCGGTATGCCGTATCGTTTCAGCCTATGCTACACAAGTTTATTCACGGCTCTTGCTTAACGGGCTGATGAGTTCAAGGAGATGTTTGTACATCAATTTTCTTCCTTGGGCCTACAAAGAATCGGTACAGTGGTCTTTGCCAATCGGTCAAGGCAATTTCCAATTTACTGTTTCTAGAGACTAGTGATTACGTCCCGACATTGATTGAGCGCAATGGAAGCCGAAGTGGTGACCCCAATTGATGCTCAAGGGCTCCGGCTGTGGTGGCGCTTACTGATGAGAACGCAAATCAGGTCTGTCAAAACGCGAACAAGTCTCCGGGATTCCCCAGGGCAAGACATCGAAACTGCGAACTGCGTTGCGACGCCATTCACACAAGCTACCTTGTGTAACACTACTTGATTGGCGCCTTGTCTTTCAAATTCTCATGTTTCACGAATAGTCTTCCTTTGGTGACAAGTCCAATGGGAAATTGCGTCGTGTGCTTGGTAGACGCTTTCACAGCAGGTCAAGCGATGTTTTTGGTCCTACCTCTTTCAAAGCATGGCCATTCCAAGATGCGAGCTTCAGTCCTTGTACAAATCCTCGAGGTGTTGAATCATTCGCCGCTGCAGATCGATCAACTCGGCTTCAGTGATAGTGGCTTGAGAAAGAGGGTCACTCAGCGCAGCAATTTGCTGGATCTCGTTCATGATTATGTATTTTGGATTGACGCCGAAAAACGGTACGCCCAGCCTTTTCAGCTCGGCAGAGTGGTGTTCGGACATCTTTTGGGAGGCGTTGTAGACTTTCAAGTCAAATTTGTCCAGTTCTGCTTTGTCCTCTTCTGGTGTCTGCGTGGTGTAAGGGGCGAATACATTGAGGTGCTACATGACAGATAATTACCGGAGCAGAGGCTGGGGTTCCACCAACAGCCTTTCTGTACACACGAATCAGCTAGAGGTACATAATGTTAAGACGAGAGAGGCTCACTTACATTGTCTCATTGAGCTGACTAACAGTTTCTTTGCGGCCAGTCTGGACCTTGAGTAGCCCTTCACGATCTGTCCACCACTGTTGCACATTACGTGCTTGATCTGAGATCATCTATCTTCACAGTCAGCACGTTAACGTGGCTCGATCCATTGCTCTTCTCTCACCACTTTGATAGTTGGGGCGAAGTGTGGGTTTTGAGCAGACAGCTTGGTCACACAACGCAAGGCAAGTGGCCACTCCAAAATGGTCGATGGATCGATTAGAGGACTGCTGGTCTGCTGCTCTCGATATACTGAATGCTGCCGTGGGTCAAGGTTTCGTTCAGCACTGAAAGCTTGATGTGGAGTTGGCTGCTGAGCCTGCTGCTCGGCCTCTGGTTTCGATGGAGCCGATGAGTATTTAGCAAGCTCTGCGAGGAGCGCATTAAGATCAGGAACAGCAGAAGGCATGTTTCCTGCAGCCTCTACTGGCACGTCCGCATAATTTCCTTGCTCTTCCATGATTTCGGTAGTTGATCGCGGAGGTTGTTGTTGCCTTGAAAATGGTACCTAAGGCCTCTTCAGAGACTTTGTCATGCAGGAGATCGGATGCGAAACACGTCTTCTGCTTCTCCAACACGACAAGAACTCATCTGAACCTAATTGAGAAAATAAGTCATGCCATTCTAGGAAGTGTTGGTGGATAAACTCGACTCGGATCCCTGAAAGTCGCGATGCCATCTTCGCTAGTCAAAAAATAGTACATGGCATCATCAATTTCAACTTCCGCTCCACCACTCTGCTCGCGGACCAACTACATCTCTCAAGCGATGGCAGATAGATCCAATTACCGTTAATGACCTACTTTTGGACCCCTTAAGTGTTCACGATCCCAGCTTCTCCTGTTCCAAGCCCTCATCGCATTCCACCAGCAACCGTTCCATCGAACCACCATGGCGAACAAAGATCCTACCCTTTTCACCGCGACCTCCCCAGTGGCGACCGCAAAGCCTACACCGAAGAACACACGAGTAGCAATAGGTGGCCCAGCTCCGCCGGGCGAAACACCGTTACAAAAGGTCGCACGTCTACGGGAGGCAGCTCGCAAAGCTAAGATCGCAAATGAGTCTCCAGCAGAACGTTTGATCGAAAAAGGAAGATTATGGGCAGATCGAGCGCATAGGTTTACCACGCTAAGTCTCATTGGATTTACTGGTATGTTTGCACAATGTGGCTCTGGCACGATGTGACTTGTGCAGTCGCTAATCGAGATGATTTCTGCAGCGATTGCCGGTGTCGTTGTCACAATTTCCCTGGGTGACATGGTCGTTTACAATCGGCGGAAGAGGAACGAATGGTACGTTGTCCAGCAAGAGCTACACAAGAGAGATCTGCTGGCAGCTCGCAAGGCAGTGTCTCAAGGCACAGCAAACGAAGATCAAATCCTACTTCTCAACCAGGAAAGACTACGAGAAGAAGCCGAGGTAGAGGAAGCGCAGAAAAAGGGTATTTTTGCAAGGGCGAAAGAGAGTGTATTCGGCACGGAGAAGAAACAGGAGAAGAGGGGTGGTACGTTGGGCATCACAGGCATTGCTGGCAGGGAGTCACGAAAGGAGGACTTGGGCGTTGTGAAGGCCGTCCAGGAGAAGGTTGCGGAGGGGAAAGAAAAGGTCCAATCGTTGGATTTGAGGCCTGCAGATCAGACTGCTGTCCAGATACACACGTCGAAAACGATATCAGGCGGACCTCTGGATCAAATAGCAGAGCAAGCAGCAGACTCAGCATCGAAAAAAACAAAGAGCTGGACGGATTGGGCGTTGCGGCGGTGATATCACAAGGTGGATTCCTATCGGTCTGTACTATATGTTGCGGCTCATGTAAATCATATCATAGACGGGCATTTGATGCTGGAGTACATGTACGGCACGGCGCAAGAAACGCTTGGGTATCCAAAACCAATGTCAACTCTAAGATCTCTCAAGATTCGTCTGCACCAGCAGTTGATATGGGGATATAACTCTGCCTTCTTTCCTGCACAGCTGTCGTCCATTTCTCCACCCAGGGTCGAACAGCCGCATATACCAAGAGACCGACTGTTGCAAATATAAATATAAAAACCACGGCTTCGTCTTTTGCTGAATCGCGTTCTACCGTCCCAAATTAGCCCCCGGTGTCCGCAAGGCAAATCAGCACTTGTAGAGGAGGGATACATACGAAAGCATGTCGTCAATATATCCTCTTCCTTGGCTTCCTTACAAATTGGGAGGTTATAATTCTTGCAAAAGGCACGATTGCAGTCGTTACATGTCCCCCTTCCCGCTTTAGCTGCTTCGCGAGTGGCGAGGAGAAGGGAGGATTTGGGAGACGTGGGGGCAGTGCCGTCGAGCTGGATAATTGTTGAGTTTCCGAAACAGGTGCATTTGCAGAAGGATGTTGCTGCTATGACGGTGTTAGCAAAGATGTAATGCTATATAGACCGAATACGTGAACCCTACAGGCCGCGAGAGAGATGTTTATGAGAGAGAAAATGGCGAAGAGGATGAGAAGACTTCGGGATCGGGCGCCGGCGGCCATGATCGTAGCTTTCTGAGTAGCGAGATCTATGATGTCTTGCTCTCGAGGAGCAGTGTGTGGTGGTCGCCGAAGTGCACGAATGCGGAAGTTCCGAGTCCGTGCATGCGGCGCTGATCGCTGAACTTCTTGAAGCTTGAACCTCAAATCCCTTTTCACGCAATCTCAAACCCAAAATTCCCACTGTTGTCCCATGATGGTCGTCCAATTGCCATGACCTCCCCCATTCCAGGCCCAGATAGAATCCGCCTCCATATAACGCCATTCTCTCCCGCTCTTCTACATTCCTATATCCCGCCTTCGTTGCTCCACGAAGCCACAAACATCTCTTACCACTCCTTGCAAGCTTTTCCGGAAAAGAATTTCGGGTATATTGAGTTGCCGAATATGGCTGCACAGAAGATCAAATCGAAATTGAATGGATCGACGTTGAAGGGCAGCAAGATCAAAATTGAGGAGGCCAGGCCGGAGAAGAGGAAAGCTAAGGAGGCAGATGAAGATGAAGTAATGGAGGAGCCGCACAAGAAAGAGAAGGCCAAGAAGGCCAAGAAGGAGAAGGGTGAAATTGAGGGGGTTGTATTGCCTGAGGGAAGAAAGGTCAAGAGAGGGTGGACGGAGACTGTTGCGGAAAAGTCCAAGGAAAGACGGGAGAAGAAAGACCGCAAAGAGAAGGGAGAGAAAGGCGAGAAGAAGGGGAAGAAGGACAAGAAGAAAAAGGAGGTTTCCAAATACACGAATGAGCCGGAGTGTCTATTCCGCACTGAGCTTCCCGCCAATGTTACATTGCCAGCCGACGATGGCAAGAAGTCGAAGAAGCATAAGCCGGGGAAAGAGGTCGTGGTGCATGAGTTTTCAAATACGACTAAGCATGCCAGTTTCTTGAAGAGTGGGACGGTGGATAAGAGCTCAAAGGTTGCGGTTGAGTTTATAGAGGGCAAAGGCTGGGTGGACGAGGATGGGAATCTCGTCGAGGAGGAGTCAGAGTTTCAACAAGCAAAGCGGTTACGATTGGAGGCTATGGAGAACAAAAAGACTGCTGCGAAGACAGAGGCCAAACTTCAAGCAGACACGAAGCCCAAGAAGAGTAAGAAAGCACCTACGCCGGAGCCAGAAAGCTCTTCAGACGACGTTTCATCCTCAGATCCCTCTTCGGACTCAGATTCTGGATCAGACCCAGACGAAGCGGAAACCTCCAAAACCTCCACCTCAGCGTCGTCTCTCGAGCAGCAACCAGCAGATCCTGTAATCAAAACACCAGTGAAAGAGGTTCACCCTCTCGAAGCTCTTTTCAAACGCGCACCTCCGAGTACCAATTCATTGACCTCCTCATCCACAAAACCACCGCCGATCAAAACAACAACATTCAACTTCTTCGCCGAAGATGAACAAGAACCAGAAGGGACAGAAACGTCTCAGGTTCCAAAAACACCAGGAACACGTCGGGATCTTGAATGGCGAAGCGTGCGCTCACCAGCTCCTACACCCGACACCGCTGCCGTCAATCGAAAGTTCTCGTTCTCAGCGGCTTTGGGGCGGACTGATGAAGAGGATGAAGAAGAAGATGAGGATTTGGAAATGGATGATTTGCCGCCTGTGGGATTGAATCCGAATGGATTGGGAAATGAGGAGAGGGGCGATGGAGAGGAAGAATCCGAGTTCTCGAAATGGTTTTGGGAGAACCGGGGCGACAATAACCGGGCTTGGAAGAAGAGGAGGCGGGAAGCTATGAAAGTTAGGAGGAAGAGGGAGAATAGGCGGTTGACAAGACGGGTCGTTTGATCGGACCTGACACCCACGATGTTTCTAGCTGGCCCAAGAAAAGAGGATAGATACTTCGGTGATAGGATACGGATTTATCACCATCGATGAGATTCAATTTCAACGCTATCAAATTTGCGAAAGCAAGAGAAGAAGAGATGAGACCGCTTTCAAAGAACAAATGTCCGACAACCACGCTAATGCTACTAACAAAAAATCTGATATACCCAACTTTTGTATGTATGACCGCCTCCAAACATGTGGGTATCATCCTCTATTCGTCGATTCTCGTTGCGCGTCGTGATTCGTAAAGTCATGCAGAAAGCCGCAGCATCGGGTAAGGCCGTCAAAAGTCGTCAATCATAAGTGTCGTATCAAAGTCCGTAATGCGAGACAGATCGTCGTGAGTCGTGAATCGTGAGTCATTCCTTTCATGCAAAGCATCGCTCCACATGTCCGAAGCATCGTTCCACATCATCATCGTGCAAGACTATTAACAATCTCCAAAAAACTCTTCGTGTCTTCAGAAGACGTGAATTGCAACCTGAATTTCCCCGTCTTACCCCGTGGCGGCGCATAGTTATGGCATAACACGTACGGATGCAGATTATCCAACTGAATAACCTTTGAATTCAGCGGCTTGGCGAAAGCAGCTCTGTCGATTTTACCATGGATAAAAGCCGTCCAAATCGGTGTCTGGGTGGAGGTTCCTCTCCTCGCTCTAGCTTCCAGTCGAATACCGCCCGAGTCCTTGTCGACGTAGATACGTAGGGCGTGAAGATAATTATCGTCCTTGGTTTCGCCCGAGAATTCCTCCTGCTCCTCGCTTCGGCGGGCGCAGTGAAATTTGTCGGAGAGCTCTTCGGGGGACTTGTGCCAGTCCTGTTTTTTCATTGCCGTGAAGGCGCAGTAGAAGAGGGTTAGCTGCTCGTAGACGTTGAAGCCCAATTTGGCCCACAGTTCGAATTCTTTGGTTTCTCTATCCACGCGCCATAGTAGCAAATTCGATCCTTTGCGGGTGAGTTTCAAGGCGGTCAGAGGGATGCAGTAGTGAATCGGAATTTTCGAAGTGTCTTTGGTGCTAAGAAGGATGCGAGCACGATGATCTGCAGGGCGCCAGTACAATTTGGCATAGAAGCGAGTTGCGTCCATTGGCAATCTGACCACCTCCAGGAAGGATTCTGCAGCTAGACGATCGACGACGCCCGGGAACTCTGCCTTGCCAAAACAGGCAGTTGCCTCTCCTGGTGTGCGGAACTGGGTAGATCCATGTCTGCCATCGAAGACCTTGGTTCCCCAGTGCGAAATCTGTGCACGCCCTGCTGAGGAAGTGCTGGTCCATGTGTGCGCGGACGAGAAGGTCTGATCTGATGAGTTGGACAGGGTGGGTGACAATGGAGTCCAGTGGTTAGGAATTGGTGGCTCTGGAGCAGGCGGACGTGGTCGCCCATCGGAATCATCCGACATAGTGCTTCGTGAAGGCGGATAACTGGCACGCAGATTAGGCAAAGGAAGTTTCGGAGTCGTGTCTGCTCGCACAAAATCAGGATCTGGTCGAAACTGTAAACACGTTTGAGATAATAGCCTTACTCGATGGGTCCTGAAGAGACATGTTTGCAAATGGCAGTTCAATCATTGACTCTTGCTTCCACAGCAATTCTAGGACGTGTCTTCGACTCTCCCTGATATCCTCTGCACCAACGGGCTCACTACTTGCTCGTCAGCTCGCAGACCAACGGGAGCAAATGGACTAGACTCCATACTTCCGGAGAGCAGCAAGTACATTCTGCAGGAAAATGTTGATAGTCTCCAGCCGAGCATGCAACGACGGACCGCTCTGCTTATTTTTGAAAAGATCCTCGAGATCCTCCCAAGCTCTTCGATAAGGCCTTGCACCAGAATATTTTTCATGTCTAGTCTCCCGAAACATTCCTCGAACATTGCGAATTGTGTATTGCAAGCTTCGCATGTTCAATCTTATATCTTCCAGAAGCCGTCTGTAGTGTCTTTGATAGTCCGGGTCCGCTGCCTGTAGACTCGAGATTTCAGCTTCGAGCTCCCTGAACTCCAAAGAAATCTCGAGAAAATCTTCGATGCATTCGTGGATCTCTGGTTCAAGGGCGGGTATGTGATCCAAAAACACTTGAAGCCCTGACATCGTCTCCTCGCACTCCATGGCCATTTTTTGTATTGCGTTCATCTCGCTGGATTGGCCGTATTCCTTCGCCTCGTGACTAGGGGCTTGATCCTCCTACAGAGGTAGCGCGCCCTGTCGCCAGAGACCTGGTGAGGGAGAGTAATGATCTGAAGCCGTATCGTTGACAAAGTGGATTCAACGGATGGCAAAGATATGACTAGTATGCCGGTCTCTACGGCAGATCTGTCTGAGGCTCTTTTCCTTGCTCGAACCAATGTGTCCGGTGTGGAGTGTAACCCAATGATTTCACGGATCTCCACTGATGCGTTGGCCAATATGCAGGATCATGCATGTCACCTAACAAGCCCGAGGCCTTCAAATGTTTAAGCAGCGTATCTTTTCATCGAGTCTTCCGATTTAAGACTAGAGAAATAAAAGAGAGGAAGATGGACTGAGTTTAGTAGCAATTGGAAAAACTGAGATGACGGAAGTTGGCGCGATACCAACAGTCCACGGCGGGGATATTTAGCTGCGAAGAGAACCTGGAATTGCGGTGACGAGATCAGACTATCGTCTTGTCTTGCGGTCATTTGACGGGGTTGAAGCTTTGTAAGTGGTCGCTATCCTTCTCTTTGATGCTGAACTCGACTAGAAGGGCGCCGAGCAAGGGGTTACTTGATATGTAATTGTTGGGTGCTCGACATTTGCCACGATCGGATCACAATCGGATGGTGCAGCGTAAGATTCGTTGCCTCTCGCATCGGAGGATAGAATCAAAGCATATTCCATCGGATCTGAGAGCCACCGAGCGTAGCGATGGAATGATAAGTCAGGTCAAGTGGCCTTTACGCCCTTGAAAATGGCTTATGCACAAATCGCCAGCCATCGTTCTGATCTTCACGATGTGTCGGCTATGAAGATCGATCGCTCCGCCTCTTCAATGAGAGCGGCTCTGCAGCACGTCGTTGATGAAATTGAAGAGTTTGGGGCTCTGACAGCAAGTTCGCTAGACCGATACTGATGTAGAAATATGGTGCTGGTATTGATTTGGACGATGCCATGTGCGAGGATCGAAGGGACCTTCAAATTTGTGAGGATCATTCTCAAACCAATCATGAGAAAGCACCGAGAACAGCGGAAATCAAGTAGGTACAGTTTACAAGAGCGAAGTTGTTCGAATATGGATCGCTTAGTTTTATATCCCTTCCCCTTGAAATACTCCGCCACAATAATTCACACCATTGGCGCCCAAAGACGCAGTGTATAGCGGCCTGACTCAATGATTTGCACGGAAAGTGAAGCGAATGCAATGGTTGGTGTAGGGCTCAAGCACCACCAACCAGTCGAAGCTGACAATCAAAACTTTGACTGAGTGGTCGCCCTAAGTTTTTCCTCCACAATTCTAGTGACCATCTTGTTCAAAATGCCACCCTCTCCAGCGCCGTCTTCAAGGTATGCCGCTACATTCTTCTCGACGTATTTACCCACCATGTCCACCTCGCAGTTGATCTCATCCCCAACCTGTTTAGAGGCTGTAACTATCTTCTCCTGGGTGTAAGCAACAAGCATAACCTCCCACCATCCGTCAGGGCCGTCCTGAACCCGCGTGACCGTTAAACTTGCACCATCGACCGTGATGAATCCTTTTTCGACAATGTATCGGAGGAGAGACCTGTCGCGAGGCTGGAAACGGAATGTTTTCGCGTTGCCATCTGGATTGATGGCAAGGATCGTAGCCACGGTATCGACATGACCTTGAACGAAATGTCCTCCCATGCGTGTGTGTCCAGAAACTGCTCGCTCGAGATTGACCTTGGAACCCTCCTTGAGAGAGCCCAAGTTGGTGCGGCGGAGGGTCTCGGGAGCAATACCGATCTTGAAAGTGGACTTGTCGAACTCGGTGACAGTCAAACAAGTGCCATTGACGGAGATGCTGTCGCCTTGGTGGCAGTCGCCGAGTATTTCTTCAGCACCAGAGATGGTCAAGGACGTGCCGCCGCCACCGCTAGCGGTCTGGTCGAGCTTCTCAAGCTTCGTGACGGCTTTGTCTGTTAGCAGTGTGTGGAGTAGCAGAAGATATGGCTTCGCTCACTTCCGAGGGTCTCTACAATTCCGGTGAACATGATGAAAGATTTGGTGATGACTCTCCACTCTTCACAAAGTCTGTGAGGCGTTGGGCGGCGTGGAGTATTGGTTTCTGCTTAAAGGGGTGCCAGATCGAGGCAATGCGAATTGCAGGCTTATAATTATCCAAACTAAGTTTAGATCATTCTATGCCAGGTGGACTGACGTGTGTGATGGTTGGGAATAGACGAGGACTGTGCAGGCACAAATCTAATGTATCCGTAGAGCTTACGCACGGCGACACGATGGAGATAGAGGAGTGCAAGGTGTTTGCCTGGACTCGAAGCGTCACAGACATATTGCCGACGGAGGTGAGTGTCCATGATTACCAGTCAGAATCGAGGACCAGGGACCAAGGAGCAAGGAGCAAAATGTGACATCCGCGTCGGCTATCGAGGAAGCGCGAGCCGAAGCGGGAGTTCGCGATCCGTGAAAGAAACGTCTACCCGCTTTCTTCCTTTCGCCGGAGTTGCTTCGTCTAACATGAATCATGTCGATTTCGACCGCCTCGAGAGCCTTTACGCGGTCGAGGGCGCCCTGGCGAAGAACGTTTGCTGATGTTGCGGGAAGCCCGGAGGTCGATCGACTCCCGCTCTCTGGCATAAGAGTCCTCGATATGACTAGGGTTCTCGCCGGCGTGGGTCAAACCTTATCAGACAATCATTTACAGCAATGCTAATATTATATCTGTCTTGTTCAGCCTTACTGCACACAGATACTTGGAGATCTCGGGTATGGCAACTGAGCTACCCTGTATGGCCAGCCTGCTGAAGAGGTTGTCAAGAGTTGTGAACATAGGCTGACAAAATGCCAGGGCGGAGGTCATCAAGATTGAACATCCAGTTCGCGTAAGAAGCTTCAAATGATAACTTTGGAGCCTTCACATATATAACGTACTCGAATCTAGGGGGATGATACAAGAGCTTGGGGGCCTCCATACGCGACTTACAATAGTTCCGATCATCAGGGACCCGGGGAAAGTGCCTATTTTCTTTCGGTATGTTTGGCCTGAATTGGGACGTACATTTATCACCGCTGATTGCCACAGGTGAATCGGAACAAGAAATCAGTTGGTCTGTCATTCGCCCACCCAGCAGGCGTCGAGATTCTGCACAAGCTCGCTAAAGACTGCGATGTCTTGGTGGAAAATTATCTGCCGGGCGCGTTAAAGAAGTATGGCATGGATTACAAGACATTGTCTGAAATCAATCCGCGCCTTGTGTATGGGAGCATCACAGGATATGGCCAAACAGGGCCATACAGCAATCGAGCTGGCTACGATGTGATGGTAGAGGCTGAGTTTGGCCTTATGCATATCACAGGGGCAAGAGACGGGCCGCCCGTGAAAGTTGGCGTGGCCATTACAGATCTGACTACTGGATTGTACACATCCAATTCTATTATGGCAGCGCTTCTCGGCAGGGTTCGATCAGGGCAAGGTCAGCACATCGATGTGTCGCTGAGCGATTGCCAGACCGCCTCGTTGTCAAATATCGCCAGCTCCGCTTTGATCAGCGGAGAAAAAGATACTGGCAGATGGGGAACAGCACATCCCTCTATCGTCCCTTACCGAGGGTTCAAGACTGCAGATGGTGATATCTTGCTTGGTGGCGGCAATGATCGCCTTTTTGGTGTTCTTTGCGAGCGGTTGGAGAAGCCCGAATGGGCACAAGACCCACGCTTTTCTACCAATAACGTTCGGGTCAAGAATAGATCCGAGTTGGAAGAAAGGATCGAGAGCATCACAAGAAGGAAAACCACGAAGCAGTGGCTCGAGGTGCTCGAGGGAAGTGGAATGCCATATGCAGCAATCAATGATATCCAGGACACGCTGAATCACGAACATAGTAAGTTGAGGTGAGCCTGACTGTGCACGAGGGAATCTGACCAGTGGCAGCAATCGCACGCAACATGGTCACAGAAGTAAATCACCCGGCCTGTGGGGCGATGAAGTTGGTCAATACTCCTGTGAAATACTCTTTCTCCAAACCAAGTATCCGAACACCTCCGCCAACTCTTGGACAGCACACGAATGAGGTGTTGGAGGGACTTTTGGGTATGGGAAAAGAAGAGATCCAAGATCTCCGGGATAAAGGTGTGATAGCATAGCATAATATACACGCTCCTCAGGACGTTTTGTCCTACTACTGATCAACTCGACGGCTTGCATGTCTAAGTTGTTCCCGATGTCCGAAGTACAAGATCACTGCTCAGGATGACTTTCAATGATGCTCGAAATGAAGCGCGAGGCTGAGCGAACCCCACACGATACACCGCACAGCCTCAGATGCGGTGCTGCGTCATACGAGGGGCACTGATGCACACTGGCAGTGTGGATTAGATATTGAAGATGAAAATCACTCAGTCCGATTTTCCTTTTCACCAGCAGCCATTGGCGTTAACCATCCCACCCGGCAGTCCGTGATAGCAAGACGGATTGCATTCTCTTGGCTGTGCTATACAATTGTGTCAAGGCAACCAATGATAAACACACGTTGAGGGACAAATCGTTATCACCAGGGCTAAGGTAGCTTGAAGGTGGGGGAGAGGAGCTCACGGCAAGCTGGAGCTTTCTTTTTCGGCCTCCCGCCTAGTAGCTATCGTTGAAAACACAAACACAGTGACAGTCCAGCTGCGATACACGTTGATATCACTCACTTTGACATGAGCTCCACTATTTGAAGTCTTTCCGTCTCTCGTACAATCCATTCTCCGCATACTCACATACAGGGCGCGACCTTCCGCAGCATACAATTCCATATCCGTCCATTCCAACACTCCTAAACATGGCCCCCACCGAGGTCAACACCCAGGTGCCGCCGCCTCTCGAGGGCAAGAAGAAGAGAATTGGTGTCATGACCAGCGGAGGTGACTCTCCGGGCATGAACGGAGCTGTACGGGCGGTCGTTCGCATGGCAATCAAACTCGGCTGCGAAGCATACTGCATCTACGAGGGCTATGACGGTCTTATTGCTGGAGGTGACATGATTAAAAAGCAAGAGTGGGACGATGTGCGCGGTTACCTGTCCGAAGGAGGAACTCTCATCGGCAGTGCGCGCTGCATGCCATTCCGACAACGAGAAGGCAGGCTGACTGCTGCGAAGAACATGATTCTCCAGGGCATGGACGCCTTGATTGTGATCGGTGGAGACGGCAGCTTGACGGGTGCGGATACCTTTCGAAAGGAGTGGCCAGGTCTATTGAAAGAGCTCGTCGAGACCAAGATCTTGACGGCCGAACAGATCAAGGGCTTCGAGACGCTCAACATTGTCGGCTTGGTTGGCTCTATCGACAATGACATGTCCTCGACCGACGCGACCATAGGCGCTTACTCCTCCCTCCACCGAATCTGCGAGTCCGTCGACTCCATCAATGACACGGCACAATCACATCAGAGAGCTTTCGTGGTGGAGGTCATGGGCAGACATTGTGGATGGTTGGCACTCATGTCCGCCATCAGTGTTGGGGCTGATTTCCTCTTTATTCCTGAGAAGCCGCCAGCACGAGACTGGAAACAAGGAATGTGTGAACTGATTAAACAGCATCGAGCTATGGGCAAACGGGTCACCATCGTTATGATTGCTGAGGGAGCTCACGATCTAGATTTGAAGAAGATCACGCCGAACGAGATCAAAAATCTCTTGACGGATGAGCTCAAACTGGACACTCGAGTCACCACGCTGGGACACGTTCAGCGTGGTGGAGCTCCCTGCGCATATGATCGTTGGCTGAGCACCATGCAGGGAGCTGAAGCTGTACATGCTGTGATGGGAGCCACGGCTGAAACAGAAAGTCCTGTTATTTCCATCATCGAGAACAAGATTGTCCGGCAGCCGCTGTTGAAGGCTGTCGAGCTCACGCAGGAGGTGGCCAAGGCCATTGAGGCCAAAGACTTTGACAAAGCCATGAACCTTCGAGATGCAGAGTTTGGCGAGTTCTACAAAGCATTTGAGATTACCAATTCCGTTCAGAAACCGGACCACCAAGTCGCTGCGGAGAAGCGATTAAGAGTGGGAATCATTCACGTCGGAGCGCCAGCTGGAGGCATGAACGCCGCCACTCGTGCTGCCATTGCATACTGCTTTGCCCGCGGTCACACACCCGTCGCGATGCACAACGGCTTCAGCGGCCTGATCCGACATCACAGCGACGAACCGCTGGGATCAGTTCGTGAAACCACTTGGCTCGATGCGGAATCCTGGACGAGCAAAGGAGGTTCCGAAATTGGCACTAATCGTACTCTTCCCGACGAGGATCTCGGAGTCGTGGCGCAGGTCTTCAAGAAATACAAAATTCAGGCTCTGTTCATCGTCGGTGGCTTTGAGGCATTCGCTGCGACCAGTATCCTACGAAAGAGTCGCAAAGATTACCCCGAGTTCAAGATCCCTATTGTGCTTCTCCCAGCAACCGTTAGCAACAATGTTCCAGGCACAGAATACTCGTTGGGAAGTGACACCTGTCTGAATGCACTTATCCAGTATTGTGACACATGCAGACAATCCGCTTCATCGTCCAGAAGACGAGTGTTCGTGGTTGAGACGCAGGGCGGAGAATCGGGTTATATTGCTACTATGGCGGGTCTCTCCACGGGAGCCCTAGCAGTCTACACACCAGAAGAAGGCATCAACATCAAGATGCTCGATAAAGACATTGACCATCTCCGAGACGTGTTTTCAAGAGATAAAGGTCAAAGCCGTGCCGGTAAAATCATCCTTGTTAACGAGAAAGCCTCAAAATGCTACAGCACCAACATCATCGCCGACATCATTAAAGCAGAAGCCAAAGGCCGATTCGAAGCGCGCGTCGGTATCCCAGGCCATTTCCAGCAGGGTAAAGAACCATCGCCCATGGACCGTGTCCGTGGTGTCCGTTTCGGCGTTCGAAGTCTCGAACACATTGAGAGCTTCACTGGCAAAACTCCTGAAGAGATCGACGGCGATCCGATGAGTTGCGCCGTGATTGGTATCCTGGGAGCCAAGGTCAAGTTCTCGGCGATGCAGAAGGTGGAGGAAGAGGAGACGGATTGGAAGCATCGACGTCCCAAGGATGAGTTTTGGATGAACTTGAAGAGTTTGGTGGATATGCTTAGCGGGCGGCCGAAGGAGAATCAGGAAATTCCTACTCCTTCTGCCATTTTGAAGTAGGATGGGACGATGTGATGGTCATTGCTTGATTGTGATGATGATGAGGATGAGGTTGATCCCGGTGGAAAAAAGTGGTTATGGGAATTGGATATTTCTTGCTGGAAGTCGGGATAGATGCCTGCATAGATGATTGAATATGTTATGACGAGATGATATCCTTTGGAGAAGCTTTGCAGTCTTCACTGAAAATACAATGTCCGATCTTACCTACTCGGCCTCGGCCTTGCAGATTACTTAAACCCATCCCCTCAATTGCGTCGAAAAAAGCGAACTTTCGATACCAATTTACCGTACTAATCGACGATGGATGATACAATACTCCATCACGTCGCCACATCACAGGGATCATAGCTCGCGCCATGACGAAACAAAATCCGGTCGACTAGGAACCGTTGGTATTAGTTGACGAACATATAATCAGGGTCATCCATCGGGAAATATTCTACTCCTACTCCTACCCTGCCGTGCCTGCCTGATGAACACAATCAGGGACTGGGTCATCAAATGGCGGCCTCAAACATGGATTACATCATGAGACTCTGACATTTCATTCGGTCGCGCAAATGGGTTTATTGACGGTATCAAAACATTACTTCCATTCTACAAACGCGAGTCTTCTCGTGACTCTTTTAAAAACAATGCGGGCTTAGCCTCCCACCGTAAGAAGAAGAGCGTGGTCAAGATGAAGTTTGTGATGGTAGATACATGCAAAGTGACTCCATCGAGACGAACCAGCGTGCTGGAAGGTTGTTGCTGAATGGATGCCGAAGAAGACAGGGATGTCTGTTTTCAGAAACAAGGGCAATGCCCTTTTTCAAGCTTCCTTCCATCTCATCATCCTCCATGCCGCCATTGTGAAAGAAGGGGAATAAACATGAAAACAAAGGGTATATACACTGTAATGCGAATCATCGTCGTAACCTTGAACCAAACTCTCCCCATCTAACTCTTCAGATGAAATTAAATATCGGTGCGCCTGCTTACCCACCACTGTCGCTGCTGTCCGTGGTATTTTCAACGGCAGGCTTCTCAGACCACCATTCGCGCAATCAAAAAGCCAATGCAGTCTCTTTCCGTGTCCGAATGTAAATTATGAATTTGCGTCGATAGCCACCTCAACCCTGCTCTGCTCTTGTCGCCTCGTTTCAATGCTCTTTCGGGGCAAGCAGCGCTCACTTGATATTCTTGAACATATCCTCAGCACCCAAATCGCTGTCCAGCGCACCGTCCAGACTCCGAAACTGCCGAAATTCCGGGATCGTGGGAGGAGGCGGTCTTCTCTGCACGGGAGGCTGCACAGCACCACCCTCGTGCTCCAAAGCATGTTCTTCAATCTTGCCTGTGAAAAACCCGCTCCTCCGCCTCGAACTGCTGCCAAACCATGCGCTGTTCCGTTTTCTCTGCGTGCTGCCGCCAGAGAATGTGGAATCGTTGCTCGTGACTGTGTACGGTGACCCGGGACGCGCAGAGGGATCAAAGCTTGAAGAGGTGTTGCCGTTGAGAGTGCCGAATTTCAGATGCTTGTCTCTTTCGCCGCGGATGGAACGGAGGGAGAGGAGACGTCGAACGGTGGAGGGTCGTTTCTTCTCGGCAATGGGCGAGGTTGCGAGTGAGAGGTAGCCGTTGCCATTGGGATAACCGTTTTGCGGACTTGTTGGTAGCTTGCTGTTCGTAGTCGTGTCTGAAACTGGTCCTGAGACGGGAGATGGAGGGTAGGCGCCGGGCATTTTCGACGAGCCGTTGGGCGTGGTCGGATGTGATGTAAGAGGCCCGCCGTCCGAGGTGGGAGGTCTCGGTGTCTGCGGTGGTGAGTCTGGCGGAGCGGGAATACTTGTCCCCTCTGTCAGTGAGAACTGGACCGGGATGATGGTCAGCGGTTTGAAGGCCGGAGAAGCCATTGCGATTGGCAACGTGAGGAGATGCAGATAGTAGATGGGAGGCTGGAATAGAGTGGTTCCCTTGCGGGAGCGAGTCTTTATATGGCTGCTGGACAGTGTTGACGGTCCAAGTCTTTGTGAGGTGATGCAGGAGATGGGGACGAAGGCTACGATGGTTCCTGCATCTGTTCGTATCCATCCGATCCCTTGTCAAGTCTTCAAAAAGCAATTTATCCAACACACAGAACTCGATCGCCACAGACTGCCCCTTGCTCCCTCCCGGACTTGACATCTCGACCGACTCGCAGTGCCACCGCAGTACTGTGAGTACACAGTCCCAATTCGGAGCCTACACGACAGGACTCACCAATCAGCAGTCATCCGTCGTGTTATCCGGTCGAAGCATTGCCGGTTGCAGCAAAGAACTCGGTCCAATGGCAATGCCGCATCACCAGACCCTTGGCTATAGCAGACGAGGCTTGCGGATAACTTCAATAGTCCGTGAAAACCACTCGCATTTGCCTGACTCTGTTTCCCCAACTTCACAATCAACGCTTGACTCTACGTCTTCATCATGTCGAATCTGGTATCAGAAGAAAGCACACCACCCGATATACATACTAGCCAGCCTCCACGGATCCACCGCCATCTTGATCAGAGCATCAACGTACCCATCAACGCTCAACGGCACCGTCTCGCCCGGCAACCACCCTCCCACCTTGCCCCGCACACTCTCCAAAACCTCTGCCGGCGTCTCTGGCACATTCCTCGTCCTCTTCTTTGGCTTTGCAATGAAATCGGTCGTGGGATCATAAAGAAATGTCTCCATGATCGTCATGAGCGTGTCCTCATACTGCTTCAAAATCTTCAGCGTCAGCTCGGCAGCTGTACGATAAGGACCCTCATATCCGAAAGAACCCATCGCGTCGACCATGTTGGCAGTGAGCCGGAAGGGGACGAGTTCTGGTTTTTCAAAGGTAAGGCCTTTGTCAAAGAGGCAGTTGAAATCAACGTGAAAGGCGCCACCTGTGTCTTCTTGAAGAAGAATGTTCTCGCCGTGGCGATCACCTAGACCAAGAACATGACCGACGATAGACATGACTGCGCAGGAGCGCGTGTATCGGAGTCGTGCTGCAAGCCAGCTATCCGGTTCGGGAAAGGCTTCGACGAACCATTCATGAAGGACAAGGGGGAACTTGGGCTGAATCTGCTCTGTGAAGATTTTGGCACTGCCATGGTCGACATCTGAGCAGGCTTTGTCCAGAAGCTGACGAATTTCATTGTAGTCAGGCTTGACTCCTTTGGCCTTGAGAGAGGCGAGAATAATGTCGCGCATGGGTTTCAGACCGTCAACCCATTCTATTGCTCCGCATTCCTCGTTGAGTGGCGTGACTGCATACGTTCGAATGTATAATCGGCGCTTGCTTGACTCGACATCGCGTTTGAGTGCCCGATCGATCATCGATGTAAATTCCATGAGGCGCTGATCTTTCCGCAAGTCGTCCTTGGGCTTGCACAGAAGACCATATTGCTCCCCATCAGACCCGCGTATCGTCAACTTCCTCGGCCGTTGCAGTGAGCTCAATACCAAAACATCGTCCAGGAAGGCTGCTATGGTTGTGGTATTCTTGGGAAAAGGTTTGTGGCTTCTTATAGCCAAACCACCAGTTCCAGTGGGCAGACTTGCCGTCATCGTCGTCTCGACAGGGACCACCAGCAGACATGGAGCCAATGAGTGTTTGAATCCCAAATCCCGTTGAAGACTGGCACGAGTCATGCGAGCATCAACTGCGATCTCACAGGCAGCAAGGAGTGCGTGTGTGATCTTCACGCCATGTGTGATCAGGGCTTTGATATCGAGTCCGCCTGACTGGGTTTTTATTTGCTTGAGTTTGTTCAGCACCATTGTTGCTCTACTGGCCTTGTCCGTGGCCTTGGCTTTTGCCACTGCGAGGATACTCCACAGAGCTTGTTGTGGGTGCATCATTGCAATTCTTGTGATGATGTCCATTACTGCGTCAGCCACCTTGGGAAAAGGATGATTGATTCGGCTCATGATCTGTGGAAAAGCAGTATAGAAAACATAGCCCGGAAGTCTGTCGACATATTTTTTGACCTGTTTGTTGACCGTGTCGAGCTTCTTAATTTTGATGCTGTGGTGCTGGTCGAGTGATCGAGGGTGCTTCTCGGCCTCGTGCAATTCTGCGCCGAGATCTAGCCAGAGGGTGAGCACCTTTGGAATTGTCTGGTAGTAGTATTTGGCCCCGAAGACCATGGATCGAAGGAAGTTCTCGATCACAAGCTTTTGACAGTCGCCACTGAGAAATGCTACAGTTTTTTTCGCGTCCGGTGCAGCTTTCTCCGATTCAAAGATCTTTAGATAGTGCTTGCCAATGTAGTAGTGCCCCTTTTCCCATTTGCGGAAAGAGTTGCAAGCATTGAGGTAGTACTTTCTCAGGTCTTCTGACTTGATTTGCCCAGCTGAGTCCATCCATTTTGCAAGTAAAAGCTGCGTCTTTGCAACAAGCAGATTTTGAGCCTGTCCTTGCTCATCTGCTGTTGGCCCCAGAGTATCTTGGACCGCTGATATTGTGTAAGCTTGGAACGAATTGGCCACAATGGCACCCTGTAGATTCTGGATAGCCTTGCGGTGATAGCCATCTATCCAGAGAAGACGTGTATGCTCGATCTTGGCGGCTCCGTCATGTAGCTGTGTTGCACGAAGGACAGCGTCATATGCGGCATCCGTAAGACCTGCCTTTCGGTAAAGCCGCGCACTTGTCAACCAGTTAGCGGCTTGCTGCTGGCTCGAGTAGCCGCTATTTTGGTCAGTAAGCCTGTGCTTAAATGGAGGAGGTGAGCATACTCAGAGAGTTGCAGCGCTGCCCGGCGGATACCCAACAGATACTGCTTATCATCGGTGAATGCACCAACAATATCAAGCCGCCGGTCCATAGACTCCTTGAACGTGTTGCCTTCTTCATCAAATTGATACCTGGCCGTGATCTCTAACTCGTATAATGCGTGAAGCTTCAGCGTGAAGGGATGTGCAGCAGCAAGAGATGCTGTCGAGGATTCTGAGAGACCCTGAACAACGTGTTCGCGAAGGCTGGCAATGGTGTGCTCCAGGATTGTGGGATTTCTTTTAAGCATTGCAAGTATAACCTTGCCAACGCCAACATTGAAATCTGTAGAATTCCCACCAGCCGCAGAGTAGGTAAAATTATGTAGATCATCAATTTTGCCCGTCATCCATGCGGCCTCAGCTGCAAAGGGCAAGGCATGGTTTGTGAGCTTGTCGGCATTTGGACAAAAGCCTCGTACGGTGTCGAGAAGCGATCCTGTGTTTGTCAGCAATGAAAGGCTGCGGGCTGCATCTTGGAGCTTACCATAACGTCCCGATGATTTCAGGCAATTGAACAATTCCACTTCTAGAGAAGGGTCTGAAGGCCTTTCTGCCAGTGCAATCTCGTACCAACTCTGAGCGGCAGTCCATCGCCCAGCCCGCTTGTACTCGAGGACTTGCTGCTCTGGATCGAGAATTTGAAGTCGAGTCGAGATGCCCTCTACCGCATCAGGCTCATCGATTTGGGCATAAATATGCTGGAGGTGCTTGAACTCCTCTTCCATAGTGGTTGGTTCGTGTTTTTTGAGCCTGGCCGTTTCCGTAACTTGGCGAATATGCTGCTCCCAATGGAAGAGGGCTCGAGCGTACGAGCGACATTGAACAGCCCTGCGAGATATGGCAGCTGCAGGAATCCCAGTCAAAATGATCTCCACCTTGCTGATTTGCGTAGTCTCGCGAATCTCGTCGAAGTCTATAGGCACGATATGTGACCTTGAATTTCCTGAAACGATTGCAGTCAGGGCCTTCTTCTTCTCCTGAAGCCATCTGGAAAGATAGTCCAAGGTCTGGAAGATATTCTGCGCGATCATGAGCTTGCGTAACGACTTGCATCAGTGGAGACTTACTTCGCTACATTGATTAATGTCTTCTCTCTCGGATTGTGAGGCATCGTCCATCTCAAAGGAAAGGACTTCAACGATTTCTGTCAAAATATCTTCGGAATCGTCTTCGCTCCCTCCAACAACAACGTTCAAAACCACGAAAGGGAGAAGAAATGAAGGTATGGTTATGTCGTGACCCCAGATGACTCGTGAGAGAACCGGGAAGATCATTTGTGCATTTTCGCCTTGCGCTCTGTGGAGCAAAATGAAGACGAGTTTCCGAAGCCAAGTTCCGTGCTTGAGTCCTGGTTTGAAGATGGGGAAGTCATTGCCATCGGTGGGCATCGCGGCGTGAACTATGACATATTTGGTGTTAAAATACGGAGTAAGTGTGCTTCGAACGGCCTCTGGGATGAGAGACCAGCGTTGGAAGGTGGGCGAGGATTGGGACGATTTTGGACGTAAAACCACTGCTTCCCGGAACCCGCAAAATTTCAGCAGCTCTTGCATAACATAGGCAAGATAAGTTTGGGCTTTGCCAGTCGATGCGGCATGAAACGCCTCTGCGATGACAGTTTCAAGCATATATGCCACGAAACTGACGACTTCGTCCGCTTTCTCAAAATTAGAAAGCATCATTATATCTCGTCTTTTCCGTGTAGCATCGACTCGATTGGGATCAATGCATCCAATAATTCCCAAGCATTGACCACAAAGCGGTAGGATTTCATTGTGGCTTTCCTTGAACCTGATAATTGCGTCAAGCAGAGCTCTCGATAACTTTGCAATGAGAGCGTGTGGTTGTTGGCTGACTGCAGATTCGTGAATGATTCTTTGATGAGTTTCAAGAAATGGAATCAGCTCGACCAATGCTTGATAGACGATCGCAAAATTCTCGTCGCTTACTCTTCGTCCGAAGGCCTCAAAACGTATCGTTGGATCGATTGTAGATTTGAATCTGTTGATCTCTGCCTCAAATTTATCGAGCAGAGGAATGTGTTGCAAGGACGGGATCATGTCGATTCTATCTCTGATGAGCGTATTATGATTCTTAAGCAAGTCTGCGATTGTGTCACGGGCCCGGATCTGGGATCCATGACTGAAGGCTGCCCAATTTTGGACAATGACAGCAAAGGTGTGGTCGATAAGCGATTCGATATCGTCCTCTCCAGTAACCGAGACCAATTCAACCCAGGCCGAGAACGCAAAATCAGCCAACTGCTTTACTTGGAGGGCAGATTGCAAAGTCGCACGAATCTAGAAGGTGTTAGCCTAGCCATGCTCAGCTCTGCATACAGTATGTCATACTTGAGGCAGGGCTATTCCAGTCTGAGATTTCGCTAGTTTGATCAGCTGCTCCACCGCCTTGAGCGCGCGTGTTTTCTCAGCAAGAGGCTGCTTCTCAAGTGACGAATCGATGACATCGGTGAAATGCGACATAATCCCAAGGACATGAGCCTCCAAAAAGGATGAAAGGGCCTTCGCAGGCTTAGGTACTCTCGATTGGCTGCCAGGTTTGCGTTCTGACGCCACTGCGAGCAATCGAAATGCTTGGTGCGCCTGCTGTTCATCAGAACACTACCAGATCTACAACATAACTGACTAACCTGTACACGTTTGGCATCTTGACCATCAGCAGCCTCTTTGAGGATAGCACAAGCAATGAGAATCGGATCAACTCGAACTAGGTTGGAGAGATCATGCTCAGTGAAGTCTGGAGCGGCATCTTTAAGGAGACCTACAGCAGCTCGCTCGGGATCGGGCGATGGCTGAATGAAAAGTAGGCAAATCACAGCCGCAAGATTCTTCGATGGCTGTAACCAAAGCTCCTGTACCCCAGCAGTGGCACCACGTGCTTGAGCTATTCGCAAGAGCACGTCTCTTCGTCTAGTCAATATCAGATATGGGATTGTTTCGCTCTGAGTGAGCAGCAAGAAGTCATTGACGCTGATTCCCAACAGCTCAGACAGTTGTTGGACTCTTTGAGGTCGAGATATGAGATCTTTCACAACGTGCAAGGCAACGCTAGACCAAAATGGCTTGAACAGTTCCATAGGCGTACGGTTCAATTCCTCGGCGAGCTTGAGGATTTCATGATAGGCGGCTCCAGATATGACCGGGTGGGTGTGACCTAGAAAATCCACCAGTTGGAGCAGTGCGAGGTTTAACTCGTCATGTCCGCATTGTTTTCCGATCAAGCTCCAGGCTATGACCAAGGACTCGTGCCCGGAAACATTGTTTCTATCGGTTAGACATCTCAAAAAGTCGAGGATCTCGCGACGGTTCCTGGTACGAATGTCTGGATGGATATCTTCCCGAAGATATGCCATCAATGAGTGGCTTTAATTATGTTTTAGCGTGGGAAAAGTTGCAGGTTCATCAACTTACGCTGAAGCAATTCTGAGCTCTCTTGCAGAGCTTTGCAATGACCTCATTAACCATGGCCCAAACACGCCGGAGCCTACCGATAAGATGTCTTTATCAACGGTGTGATTGATTATACGGCGGATAGCTTGTGCAGCTGCTACTCGCGCTTTCTTTGAGTTTCGAAGTTGTGCGCTTTGAAGAATCGACGACAAAGTCTCTATTATACCTCTATAGTCGTCGGGCACGGCTTTGTCCCAAGTGATAGTGCCAGAGAAACCAGAAGATATCCCGCCATTTCGGTCGCAGATCGCGCACATGTTCATGAATGGTGGCGAAGAGAGCGCGGTAAGGCAGCCAGATGCTGCACATGGTAGCGTACTTAGCCTAGCGAGTGCCTTGTTTTTTTCATCCAATTTCAGTGCATCAAAGCGTTCACTATTCTAAATTAGCGAATTCAGCTTGCGTCCGTCATCATGGCTCTGAACCCACAGCGCGGTCTCACTCATGTCCAAAACAACATCGCGAGTTTCATAAGCCAATTGAGAGGTGACCGATTTCAAGATTTCATTGTATGCCACTTCCCATGAGTCCTTTTCGTGGGTAACTCCGATTCGTTGGCGTTTGGAAGGTCGAATGTCCCCAGTATTAGTCGCTCGTTCTCTCGCGTGGAAGAAGTCGTGTATGGTATCTAAAAATTGCTTGCAAGTCGTAAGTCACCAAGTTACTGACCGTGAGTGAGAAGCGCTGACCTGAAAATCGACTTGTTCCAAGTCCATGTCTTCTGCTTTGCGTGTGCTCAGTAGCGGGACGAGCCGACGCTTACAAGCCTCTAGGACTATCGATTGCTGGTCGTCACGAAGCAGATGGTGGATCTTATCATAAAGAGCCTTGTGCAGTGCAGTGCCCCCATAATGCTTGAAAGCCCACAGAACCTCTACAAAGAAGTCAAGGAGAGGTCCAACTTTGATGGAAGCATCATCGACCGGGTACGCTTCGAAAACGCTAGAAATTAGAGTAGATAGGATTTGGTCCATGTCTTGCGAAGGCTTGTCAATACATGATCTAGAGGTTTTCAAGAGCCTGTGACAGATATCGAGTGTCCACCGGCTGACGATTATATGCATGGAGTTCGCACCATCTGTGTGATCAAGGTGAGGCACAGATTTGCTAAGCACAGACAACAAAGCTAAGGCAACGATATGAACTCGGGTAGTATCAGTGATCTGGGTTTGATACCCTTGAGGCACGACAAGGACTTCCAAAGCCTTCGGCCAGAGTGCGGACATACTTCTAGACGTCGGCAGTGAGATGCTGAATCTTGAAGACTCATCCCGATCGAGCAAGGTGTGAGTCTCGAGAGCTGACACAATGTCTGCATACCATTTAGTTCTGCTTGTTTCGAAGGGACGCGTTGAACTTACCCTCAATCACAGCCGTCACGATGTCCTGTAAGCCACGAGCATGCCGCCAGAGTTGTGCTGTTTGCTGAAGTGATCGAATGCTGGTGGTAAGGACATTGCAAATGTTCTTTTGAATGATTCCTGTATGGCGCCGACCGAGAAGATTCAGAATTTTTGGTAACAGCCACAGGAAAAGAGGCGGACCATCTCCATTATCTCCGACACCATTGAAGAGGAGTACTCCTGGTATCTTTTCAATCGCGTAGCTGATGACAGTCAGACTGTCCTTAGCTTGCTGTGTCAGCGTATCAGGAGCAAAGGGATTATCTGTGACCAAAATATCCAGGCCGGCTTCGACGACAACTGAGATGAGCTGTGCATTCGTTTCTACAGTGGCCTCTTCAGCCATGGGATTGCGAAGGTACTCTTGGAGAAGTTGGCCAAAGAGAGCGTCGTTTTCGGGCTCTTGTCGCGCCGCATTATTGGAGCGAATGTGGTTGTGTACGATCTGAGCAGCTATGGTGGACGGCGGTGGCAGATGGTTCCCGTTTGTGGCACCAAGCTGCGTGGACAGCTGGCCTCCGCCCGTCCGCGCCATGATTGGCAAAATTTGGTGTTCATGTAGTTTGGGCCGTTGGAGAGGATAAAGACTCGAGAAGCGCGTTTCGACTGGGAGGCCGGCTTCACGAAGTCAAGTGACCAGTTCAAGGTCTGAGCTTTGACTCCGATCGCTCCTCATCATCAATTAGTGGCACCTGCAAACACATAATCAACACCGAGCTGCTTTGAGAGCGGCAGACTACCTACTGGACAGGAGAGTCGAGCGGCTTTTGGGAGCCAGTAACGACATTCACCATGGAAAGACCGACATTCCAATCGAAGCCCTTCAAGCAACACCTCGGGTCACAATCAAAGGGCGCCATATTCTACCGATCCGCTGTGCAAAGGCACCCATTCCTCCTCTTCGGTCTACCCTTCATCTCCATCATGGTCGCTGGCAGCTTCTTCTTGACTCCTGCCACCGCACTGCGATACGAACGACATGACAAAAAGGTGCGGCAGATGACACAGCACGAGGCATTGAGCTTGGGGACGAACAAGAGGAAGGTGGATCCTAAAGAGGAATACTACGTAGGTCTTCAATTGGATTCTCAATCTGCGAGTGCTGACATTTGGAACGACAGCGACTGGCGGCAAAGGACATTGACAATTGGGAACAACGGCGGGTGGAAAGATTACCGGGTGAACCCGACGGCATACTGGAATAGCTTGTCTATGCCCACAACAAATGCAGCATTTAAAACAGTCCTCGTGATCATGTTGCGTTGTGACTTATCGTCGTAGGTGCTCATTTCGTAGGTCCTTGAAACATCAATTCCATCACTATCAAATCCCCATCTTCATCTAGGAATTCGCTCTTTCACCACGTCACGAACTAACACAGATCAAGATCACAGGTCCATATCATGCTGCTTCTCAAGTGTTGGTTATTGGTCGTGTTGGCCCCTCGTAACACCCAGATACACCATCACTATATTACCATAAAGCCATTTCCCAAGGAAACATGGAGACACAAGATCTTGAGAATCAGTCAAGGCTATGTTTGTTAATAACGAAATCAGCGAAGCTGAAAGGCGACAAGGAGCCGGCCTCGCGACCCCTCCAATAACGCCGATGCATCGCAAGCTAGTCCCTGCGATAGTATCAAGTCTTGATTTCCTCAACTCACCCCAAACCATTTCCCTGATCGGAAAAGCAGCAAACCTGAGCTCACAGCGCCAAACGCCAGCAGCAACGGCTGACTTGTGGCTTCACATAGCAGGATCGTACTTCCTCCATCACTCGAATGCCCGCCTGCATCTTTCTTTGATTCCCATCGCACAAGATCATGGCACGACGACTTTCGCCGTCGCCCAGAAAATTCCGACAACAATCCATGCAACTGGGTCGAAGATACTGCTCCTCGTTACCTGCGTAGCACATGGTCCTGATTGGGACCAAATCTTCGATGGCCTCCAACTGGCCGAACGAACCTTCGACTTGCAACTCAAAGATTACATGTTAGACAACTTCGGCACGGTGGATGTAAATTGGATACTAGCCAACGCGACAGTGGCAGAGATCAGAAGTATGCGAGTGTCTCGGCAAGGCTATTCCAGTTTGATACAAGGGTCGGACAGATGTGATTTGGCACTTTCGAAAGAGCGAGAACTGATAGGCGATTGGCTCCAAGGTTTAGCAAGAATAGCTAGCCAATCGATCTAAGGGGTTCTAACAGCGTGCCCGACGCTCCTTTAGCCGTGCAAACCACGAGATGACGATGAGAGTAGTGCATCGCTGGCGAACAAACTTTTCTCAAAATTGCTAATATCTTGGCGAGTTGGCTATGGGTGCTCCGCTAAAGCCAAAGTCATCAAATGCACGACCATGATAGCTCCCACGTGCATATTCAAGATGCAAGCATCTGGGGTTTACGTATCTCTGTCGTAGCTATTATACAGGTACAACCACGAAAACCTTCCGGCCATCGTTCCAGCCATCATTGCATTCAATGCTGCCAACATCCCAAAGTTCAATGCGCCACATGATACATCAAGAAGAGCATCGATTCTAGACACTTCTCAAGTCAACAAACATGCTAGAAGAGTCATCACTCACATGGGACCTACAACGCCTCCCACTTTTGTCCACCCATAGCACACAGCCGGTTGAACAACTCATCTCTCAACGCCATAGCAGTAACGACCCATCTAGTTCCTCTCCTGTCGACAATCTCAAGACCGTCTTGCACCTCTCTTCCCATGGCCCAACCAACAACCAACTTAGCCTTCCAGCCATACCCACCAAGCTTTTTCAACTCGCGAATGTCGCCGACAGGAATGGACCAGACTGGTTTCAAATCGCTCTCGCGATCCAACGTACCTGTTTTTTCAATCTTGCTATCAGTGCTAAAGGCAACACAAGGGATTGTGGCTTTGGTGGTAATGTAAACATGACCTTTCTGGCCATGGTAGCGAGATTTGAATTCAACAGGTCCGGAGGTCATATTAACTCCCGTTCTAGGAATTACACCAAGACGATTCTTGGCTGGGGTGGAACCTGCTTTGGCTTTGAGTGTGTCGGCACCGATTGCAGTTTGGACGGTGGCCTTTGTACTGCCCTTGAAGAAGGCAAGAATACGACTACCCTTCTTGCCATGCTTGTGCTCTTTCGAGACGTCAACATCTGTACCCGCTGTTTCGTGCTTGACAGATGGATCATGTGCCATGGCCGCATCCAATTCTTCCTGGGTAGCGTTCAATGGCCAATCCGCACCGGTGGCGCGGAGATGTTCCTCTGTGAGTTCGGCAGTCTGCTCCGGCGGCGCTGTACTGGCATGAGGTGCTGGAGGTAGTGGAGCCTTATTAGCCTCACCAATACGGAGCAGTGTAATTGTAAGTTGCATGTTCGTTGGTACACCCTTGAGAATGGTGTTGCGAATTTCTAGTAATTTCTGCCAATGGGGGAACTCGCGGTTCAATAATTTCAGCCCTGGCTGGATGATCGGGTCGCCAAAGAAACCGAATCCAGCGCCAAAGGTGACACCCTTGATGAACATATACGAGGTAACAAAAATTGACGTCAACAGCAGGGGCACGACAAGCCCTGCTAGACGTAGTCGAACGGTGTTTTGTGGAAAAGGAGGCGTTGGAGACAGTGCGTTCGCAAATCGCTCCCATCCATCAGCAATATCAGCAAGACCATGCATAATCGGCCTCATCTTCGACCACATGGCATTCTCCATTGGTATTTTGGTCTTATCGTGCGTTGGACTCGGCTTTTCACCAGCCGCAGTCTCCTTCGCATTCGCAGCCGAAAGGGCAACAGCGGTTGGGTCAGGGACGGAATCCGACGGGGTTCCTTCTTCATCCTGGTTGGGCTCAGCTTGTGGATGCTTGCCGGTTGCACTGCTAAGAGCCACGGACGCAATACCTGTGACAAAGTTGCTGGCCTCTGCTTCGACAGCTTCACCCTTGTGGTTTTCCGGAGCTCCTGTGGCGCTGTCGTGACTCCCTAGAACCCCAGATTTGGGCTTTTGTACTCCTCCCGTCGAACTGTTGACCAGAGACAAAGGAGCTGGTGGGAAGGCGATCTCCCGAACTTTCGGGGAGACAATCAAGGCGATCATGAAGGCCGCGAACAGGGGAATGACAAAGTCGAATATCCATGCAACGAAGTAAGCCTGTGATTTTGTCAGCCTTGTTTCACACTGGGCTTCTCGGGTCGCATGCGCTGTGCAGGATGCCAGATATTGGACGATTGATTTTGTAGAATAACTTACTGCACAGAAACAGGCAGTCCGTCGTTTCTCCCTCCACGATCGTAGCCGAGCAATGTGCTTGCCAAGCCCCATGAGACCAATCAACACCGTCATGTATAGACGTTCCATGTTAGCTCGAAGCTTGTCAGGGCTGAACTCTTCCTCATCTGCTATGTTTAAGTCGAGACCGCCGGGAACTGGATCAGCGATCTCCTTAAAATGGTATGTTTGCTATGATTGATGAGTTCGGCTGGTAAGGCTAGATCAGGAACATGGATATTTTTGCACGCACCTTATTAAATCGACGCAACAGTATCCATAGATCTTCATTCGGCAGCCCTCCCACCAATGGGTTGGCAATCTTCTGCGCACTCTCATTCCACCCCAAATCGACCACCTCTTCAGCATGTTCCCGTTGTGCAGCTCCAGTGGCGTCAGGATCGGCCACAGCTTCGGCAGCCAGAGCATGGCTGATCGTAGGTGTGTCTGTGGTATCTGTCGAAAGTTCTTTCTTGTGTGGATCGGTTACTACTGCTGTGTCGTAAGGAATTGGGAGTAAGTCCTGGATGGACATCTTCTCTTCTTCGGCCATGATTCGTAGATGATCAGAGGGAGTAGAGGTGGGGATGTGACAATTGTCGACATGGGAATGCCACTCGGTAGTTATGACGAACGTGGCTGCTAACGAGGCTAGCCGGTTCGGGATGCAAGGCTGAATAACCCTTGACACTCCAAAACTTCTTCCTTTACCCGAAGTTTATTGGTATTGCCTTCAAGTACAAGCTGCTTCCGGCTAAGTTGCATCCAAGTTGTGGTACCTTAACTGGTCGAGGTATTACCTATGCTAAAGAGCAAAGATCCGTTTGGAGGGCTGGACACGTCGACTCGATACAACATATCGAGGCACGTATCTGCTGATAGGCTTGGTCTAAGAAAGCAGAGCTTCGTAAGGAGTGATCGAGCACAAGTCATGCGCACTTCGTGTAAGCACTTCACGAGACCCTGAACCTCTTGAAACCATGCATCTTCGCTGAAGATTTACTTTCACTCCCTGCCTGTGCTTGGGTATAATGCAGTCTGATTTGATCGCCGAAAGGCAGCCAGACGAGAGGTCAGTCCCCAGGAGAGACATGGGCCCAATATCCTAAGTGATAGATATCAACCGTGGTTCTTTAGCAGACTTGGGGTGTTGGGTATTCCCGGGTGAGACGCGATTTTCACCTTCAACACACTTGTATGAGAACTTCCTCTCCTGCTGCGGTAAACGCCCTTTGTTACGATTTCGCAGTATCATAACAAGTTCCATTCAAAACATTGATATCCAAACGATTTCCTGGCCAGATAAGAACCACGACCAAGTTTAGTCGGGTGGCTCCCCAAAGGCGGCGAGCAGCAACGAAACCTTCGAAAGTTCGATGGACAGTAGTTGCAATGACCCGTCTCATTTCCACCTCCATATCGACCCACCTAAGTCTCTAGCAGTTTCGAATCCCGGATCGCGAGGACGGGAGTCTTGGTACCTCCCAAGTTCGTCTCTAGCTTCACATCTCGCCCAAGCCGATAGGATGACAAACCTCGTACCCGGAAGGTTTGCCGACAGACCAAACCGGGCCGTAATTTTCCCGACATGCGCGACGTAGGCTATCGGAGGTATCTGGGAGGCAGGCCCTCTCAATCGAGGGGAATGCAGTGGCGTTTTATGGAGAACTCTTTGACGGAGTCCACCAAGCCCAAGCCTAGATTAAATCTCACAACATCATACCCGTCGATCATGAGTATACACGCCCAAATTACCGCCTGTCCCATGAGATCTAAATAGCGCAAGATAGACCTCAATAACGTTGAAAACTTGACCAACATCCAATTACCACTCATCACAATCTAAAGGAGAAGAGAAGCAGCCTCCCAAAAATGCGCAATCCACTCCTCTTACTCGCCGCGCTCGTCGCCCCTATCTTCTTCATCCTCCCAGCCTATGTGATAGCAAATGGCTGCGTGCACCACCAAATCCGCTACCAAGTCCCCATCCCTACCCAGCAAGCCAACAAACCCCAAACACCCCCACTAGAGGCGCAATCGACTTGGGACAGAATCTTCTTCGAAAACGCAGTAGCTTACAAAAATTGGGCTGCCGCAATGGGAGGACGTTGTGGGGGGAAATGCAGTGATGTGTCAAAGATTAATCTGGGCAGTGGTATCCAGACGTATGAGATGGTATGTTCTGCTGCAAGGTTGAGTAAGAAGGCTGTTGGGGTTCCTGCGACGGTGGGAGGTTTGAGGCATACCGTTGCGGGTGGGGAGAGGCGTTGTGATGTTAACTGTTCACCTGGCAGTGGCCAGACCTGTGCTTTTACGGTAAGTGTTTCTGACAATATTATTTCCGTGATGACTAGGACGATTTTACTGATTCGATATTTAGTTCGGGAAATGCTAATTGATGGGTCTGGCTTCTGGACCGAAGAAATTCTTGAGAGCGGTCGTGAGGACTGGTGACTGAACACGGGGGAATCGATTGAACGATGGATGCGAAAGATGAAGCGGGTTGTCTGATGAGTAGTGAGAGGTGTTGTAAAACACTGGGAAGCTTTTAGCCACGGTATCACCGCTGGGTGTTAATCAAAGCTGAGACAGCTCCACGCCAAAGCTAGAGTTCAAAGCCAGTAGGGCAATACCCTCGGTCTCTTTCCTCATGTGCCCGTTGTTGAACATCGAGATGGACTTTTTGATTCTCCTCAAATAATCAGCCGTGCCATTCAAGCATTTCGCATGGCTTCAGCGCTCTTCCTCGGTCACGTCCGACTTTTCCTCCCCAACGGGATCTGCCTTTTGCTGGATACGCCAATGTTGACTTCATCCCATATCCCAGCATGCCATAGATGCCAATATATTGCACATCCGCCTCATTTAGCTATCGATGCGAATTCGTAAGTCCGCGATGGATGTCTTTGTCGGCAGGATTGTATCGGAGGAGTTTCTCAATGAGGTCGACGTGGGTCATCATCATACGGCGGCAGCAGTAACGGTGAAGTCCGAGATCGTCCATGGCTTGACTTTTTGATATGTTAGATGTGTTGTATTCTCGTGGCATTCCTCCAAGCGCATACCCGTCATCCACGTCGTTCTCGATGAGCTCGAGGTAACGTTCCCAGAGGTCACCGACGACCTGGAAGAGTTAGTGAGAGTGTTTTTTATAGAGTTCGGTGCCGCACCTTGCCACAGGAGAAGCAGCGGACGGGAATAATCATTTTGGCGTGAGTTGGTTGCGGTTGTATTTGGCTGTCAAAGAAGTCGCGAGTGAGAGGCGCGGAGCTTGAAGTCAAAAATGTGTCTGAGGGTTTGCAGGAGGTAGGGAGGGAGGCGAGGTGCGAGAACTTGTTCACGCCATTTCACTTCGAGTACCGCATTAACTAAACACCTTCAGAGATTAGGCTATATAAGGGAGCGCGGGAGGAGGCTATCATAATTCATTCTATATAGTAATTAGAATTAATAGGACATGTGCAGTAAGCTTCTAAATATACGAGAAGGCCTTGATTCCACTTGCACCTGCAGGTTATTGTTAGATGGGCTTACATAATCCTTGAAAAAAGCTCAACTCTTTCTATTTGGCTCCATATCAAGCCAGTCAAGCAACAATCAACCTCGATCGATTCTCAGAAAAATACACCATGTCGCTCGCTACTCCAACTAAAGATGGAAAGCGGAAGCGCAAGTCTGTCGACACTCCCTCACAATCGCAGGAATCGAAAAGACTGAAAAGTCAAGATGTAGAGCCGACGCCCGAGTCTAGCTTAAAATCAAAGGCCAAAAAGAATCGAGCTGCCACCCAGCCTTTCTCCAACAACTCTCTTCCGATAGATATCCAGAAGAAAATTGCCATGGAGTCGACAGAAAAACCTTTTCCGAATCCTCAGAACCAAAGCCAGACCCGTACCAACCAGGCCTGGAAGAAACAGAATGCTTACCGCAAGCTTCAGGCTCGCACTCAAGCTAAGAGGGAGAAGAAGCAAGAGTCTGCTGCTCAGGAGGAAAGCAATGCGGAAGACGCTGAGGACGCCGAAGGACAGAAACCCAAGAAAGAGAAGCAGGAAGTGTCTACTGTTCGGGAGGAGGGTAAGGCGGAAGACGCTGAGGACGCCGGAGAGAAGAAATCCAGGAAAGAGAAGACGCAAAAGGTGGATAAACGCAAGAAGAAGACGGATGGTGATGCGATCGATTCAGAGACTCCGATCGACGCCCAATTCCTGAAGCGAGATGGGTTAGTTGAGCCGCCAAAGGAGGCAGCTGTCAAGAAGGCGAAGGTGCCAAAGGACGACAAGCGCTTAAATAAGTCGAAGAAGGATATTGTAACCCAGAAGAAGGCAAGAAAAGAGAAGAAAGACAAGAATGTCAAAGCCGACGAGCAAGCCATTGAGGATGTAGAGATGGATCTAGTCCCCCGCGGTCTTACTGCTGAACGCACTATTGCCAATCGTGGTAATTGGGCGTCGTCCAACCCTGTTGGAGGCCACTTTCTTACGCATGACCCAGTTTTCAGCGCTGATGAGAAGTAAGGAGAACAAGCTCGACGGAAAATCTCAGTCATACTGACCAGTTCTAGATTCCTATTTCTCGCTACCCCCAGAGACATTCAGGTCTATTCCACATCGGAATCACTTCTCGTCAGAGCTCTACCCATTGAGCACGTCGTCACATACTCACTCTCTGTATCAAACCCGAACCTTATCTATGCCGTGTCTTCGCGACAGATTGTACTTTTCGACTGGATTACTGGTAAGGAAGTAAAGCAATCTGCTTCCACCTTGCCCATCAGCGCAATTGCCATCGCCCGAATCTCAGAAAACAAGCAGGACACCCTCTTCGCAATCCAGAGGGAGGAAAGCGAAGAAGGTTTCCGAGATCATATCACAGTTCAGAGTATATCATCGCCAGTGGTCAGACTATTTTTTGTCTCAATGCAGACTTTAAAGTTTTTGAAGGTACTTGACAGTGGCAGAACGATAATCGCTGCATCTGAGACCCAGCTCTGCATTGGAAGCCTCAGCGGTGCAACGTTCAAGACTTCAACCGAGCTTTCAGATCTGCCTTCCCGCTATGTATGGCGAACACTCAAAAGTGTTGAGCCTGTTACTTGCTTGGATGTCCAGGTACGCACCGCATCCTCCTCGGGCTCGTCAAAAAAGCAAAGACTTATCGTTGACCTCGTTTTTGGCAATCTTAAAGGCGAAATAATTGTCTATGAGGATATAGTACACAAGCTCGAAGAGAACGAGAAGCTCAAGAGCAAGGATGTCGCGCTCAAACCCATTGTTAGCCACTGGCATAGAGAAGCTCCAGCTACTGTCAAGTGGTCATTAGATGGTAAGAGTCTTACATATCAGCGTACGTATCTGGCTAATCTGCGAAAGGCAACTATGTGATATCTGGAGGCAAGGAGGCGGTGCTGTGCTTGTTGCAGCGTGAGACATCCAAGCGTCAACTCCTCCCTCATTTGACCTCCGCTATCGAGTCACTCAGCGTGTCACCAAGCGGTACATCCTATGCAATGCAGCTCGCGGATAATTCTGCTATGGTTCTGTCTACAAGCGAGCTTCAGCCAAAGACAAATATAGCAGGGCTACAGTCTAGATTTATACCTCCCATCCCAACTGCACTTGCCTCACATACTCGGAACCCTCTCGATTCCTTTGCCCGGACACCAGCTGTCGCAAATCCTCGGAACCCAAAGCAGCTCATCATGGCGGTTCCTACCTCGCAGATTTCAGCAGACAGTATCACACCCTCAGCTCCTTTCCTCCAGATTTTTGATGTACACAGCTCGCGCCATGTGTCACGACAAGCTCTTACACGTAACATGGTCACGAATGTCAATGTAGGGCCGGAAGGCAACAAGGTTCGTGAGCCGAATGTAACCTTATTGCAAATGAGTTCCGATGGACATTGGCTCGCTACTGTTGAAGAATGGACGCCGCCCACTGCTGATGTCGTTCACCTGGCCCCTAAGAACGATATTCTGGACCAAGAAATAAGGCGAAGACGAGAGACCTACCTCAAGTTTTGGCGATGGAATGATCAGGACGAGGGCTTTTGGGCCTTGGACACTCGTATTGACTTGCCTCATCAATCGAGTGTTGACCCTCACGCCAATCGTATCTTTGACCTCGCCTCCAACCCCGCTGAACTAGGTTTTGCAACAATTGGCGAGGATAGTACTGTCAGAGTGTGGAGACCGAAGACCAAGCTTGCTGATGGCAGAATTGTCAGAGGCGCTAGAGACGGAGTTGTCACTATCTGGACTTGTTCGAGCGAAACTGGGCTAGGTAGTACAGCTGTGCCTCTGGAAAACGGAACAGCTTTCACAAACGGCAAATTAGCCTTTTCGAATGATGGCTCAATTCTTGCCGCTACACAGCAGAATGCCGATCCGGCAACTGCGAACATTATTCATTTCCTGAATGCTTCGAACGGTACGATCCGCTCTTCTGAGTCTGCTTTCCACGTCTCCCATCTACTGGGTATGGGATTCATAAGTCACTACTTCATCACTCTCTCGGACGAACTACGAGTATGGGATCTCGTGACCAACAAGCTCGTCTACGGCTTTCAGCTGGATGTTCCATCGTTTTCTCCCACCCACAAAGAGAACATGTCCTTCCTTTCCATAAACAGCACATCCAACACTTTTGGCATTGCGATACCCACCAAGCCTGGCCATATTATTCCTGGGATGAGAGCGCTCGAAACCATCAGTCTGGTTGGCATTTCAACTAGTGTGTTAGTTTTTGACCCAAGTCAATTGGCTCCATTGTTCACGATGGAGGTGCCCGGGGTTGTGAGCGCACTTGTGGATATCCATGGATCTGCAGGATTCTACGTCTTAGATGCGCAGGCTCAAATTCGCATTATCGGGCCGAAGATCTCTGCATTCGTGACTGAGAAATACGAGGATGGAGACATGGAGGTAGCGGCTCTCGAGGAAGCTGAAATTGAAGAAGAGGATGCAGAGGAGGACGTAGAGGACGAGGAAAGGAATGCGGCTCTTGCTGAAGATCTTGTCATCAAAGATGCTGAGAACACCGATTTGCTCGACGGTGACAAACAGGTCGTGGCACCCGAAAAGCTGGCTGGTTTATTCAATGCTGGTCAAAGTTTTGCAATGCCGAGCGTCAAGGACTTGTTTTATGGCGTTGTTGGACTCTATGCGAGGAAAAAGGACGACGGTACTGCGCTTTAGACTTATTAACAAGGTCGGAAAGGAGTCGATGGCTCAATGTCTGTACACGGTTGTGTATATGGGAAAGCTGTCCTGGCTTACCATTTATGTGTACTGGTACTACTATCTAGACCAGGGGTCCTGCGCGAGATTGACTGTTTTTTTTTTTTTGATGGCGGTGATTTCTGTTGTCAACCTGTTCTATAGCAGCTTGCTGCCATCCCGGCGTAAGCCTGCACGAGAAGTACCCTTGACAAATTTGACTGAAACCATCACCACAAAAGCTTTCAAGAATCCCAACCCCCCCCGCTAAGAGCTTTGCAAGAACCCTGACGTTGATACTAGTTCTGATTGAGAAAGTCATTAAAAGATCTGAATGAAAGTTTAGATATATGCATGAAAATTGCATGTAAACTGTATTGGTATCTGTAAATGTAACTATATAAGAATGACAAATGATGCCTCTCAACACTTGGTATCTTTCTCCCACGCTAATTCCAAAACAAAAGAATTCTTCCCCCACAAACGAAGCTGAGCTCAACAATGTAATCGTCCCTAAAGTCTTGCCTGTGAACTCTACAGGAAACACCTGCTGGTGCTCATAGTCAATATTGGGACATGGACCCAAGCCTACAGCCCGGGTCACAAGAGGCTGTCCAATACTGCTGAATATCTTCCTGGCAGTGCGTCTTGTTGCGCTTCTCATCCAGCCCTTCTCTCAATATGTCCGGGCCCTCCAATACACGACGCCTTCGCTCCGCACATGTTATTCTCATCGTTTCCCCGATGAATGGTAGCCCGGCGATTGATAATGGGGACCCTCGTTGCCTGCCAGTTCCGCAGGCTGCGCAGGCGGAGCGAACATCTCGTGACTGACCTCATTTCCTGGCGCCTCATTTGTCATTTCTTTCGCGTAGACTGGCCAATCCTGGTGACCGTCCACAGGTGCATCCAATTCTGTAGCGTTGTTCGGGATTTTCTTGTGCTTCCGTCGTCGAAGGATGAAGAATATGAGCGCCGCGATGACCGCGATAACTAGAACTGCTACTCCGACACCGATGCCAGCGCCTGCACCGGCGGAGAGACCTGAAGATTTTTGTGGATTCGTTGACGATACAGCACCGGTAGGTGTAGATGTAGAGGAGCCAGGGGCTGCTGAGCCGGCTGACCCAGTGGAGGTTGCACCCGATATACTCGTAGTTGTCGCCTTCGACGTTCTTGTCGTCGTTGCTGGAGAAGATGTGGACGATGCAAGCTTTTGGGTTGTTAGATCGAAACATTAATAGAGTTTCGGGAACCAGTAACTTACAGCTGCCATAGGAGTTGAGAACGCGCCATCGTTGATAGTCGCCAACGAGCTCCATTTCCAGTGCTGTGCAGGTTGGTATGGCGTTGCAGCAGTTGCCGGATTCATAAATCCTGGGTTACCCGGATGCCAATCCAAGTTGAACTATGGTTGGAGTCAGCCTAGTAAACCTTTCCTCAACTGAAAGTCGACTTACGCCTGTGCCGTTCTTTGCATTGGTCATTTTATAGGTGTCATCGCCCCAGTTTGTTATGACCCATTCTTGCGATTCATCACCTCCATCGGAATCGACCATACAGGGTTGAGTCTTCGAGCTGCTAACCTCCTTCGCCACGTAGCAAGTACCGAGCTGTTGCCTTATGGATGAGGCCTGGTTACGCAGCGCATAGTTTCCGTTCTCCAGTTTGAAAAACTGCCAGTACATCTTGGCACTAGTTGATGCTGCGATGAATTGGATACCATTCGCCAGAGACATTGACGAGTTAAAGTCCACGCGCGATTCTATGACTTGGTACCAGACATTTCCGTCAATATCGACGCTAGAGGAGCTCATGATGTGAAGTAGAATCTAGTGATAAAAAACAGGGGGGAAAGGGTCAAATGTGTCGGAGAGTTATCGAGAAGCAGTTCAGCATCTAATGGCCAAATAGTGGATTGGAAAAAACGACAAATTATGGAAGACTGAGAAAGAGGAGAGCACAGAGATGCTGCGACTTTGCGATGTTCCAGAGATCATCTATGGTGCTTTGTAACGGGAGCTATTTTGGGGAGGAGATTAAAAGTCCCCATATTCGAGCCGCTTGCCTGTTAGCTTCGACAACGGCCTCAGCCTCGACAAGGGACAGCGCCTCTTGAACATGGTAGAGATGCACAGGCGTAACCCTGACTGGGCAATGCTGTGTTTGGGGGCGAAGCATCTTTGCCGTGTTGGAGCCTGCAATGCCATGCCTGTGTCAGCAAAGTTGGCCGGCGGCTCGTAGCGAGGGGTATCCGGTTGCGCTTGATGGCTGACTGCATACGGACCATGCCGATTCTTCACCGATTCTAGCACTTCGTACATGAGGAGAGGATTTGCCATGCATGATGGAAATTATGATTCGGGAAAAAACAATTGGAGGTGTGGTCACCAAGTCGGGGTTTTGGTCGGATGAACTTGAGCCAGAGTCAGGTAAACCCATAATAAAACGTGACATGCATAATGGACAGGCGGGCACTAGGTACTACCACAGTACTGTCAGTACACCATCCTCACTTCTCTCAACATCACGACATAAAGTCCCGTCTGCCAGCGTCCCCACTCTTCCGCACTATACACACCCCAAACCTCACGCCATGGGCTCCGTCGTCCTTCCTCATCTCCGCACCGGCTGGCACGTCGATCAGGCCATTCTCTCCGAAGAAGAGCGCCTCGTGGTCATCCGCTTTGGAAGAGACAGCAATCCCGATTGCATGCGACAAGACGAGATCCTCTACCGCATTGCCGAACGCGTCAAGAATTTCGCTGTCATCTACCTCTGCGACCTAGACGAAGTGCCCGATTTCAAGCAGATGTACGAGCTCTACGACCCCATGACTATAATGTTCTTCTTCCGAAACAAACACATGATGTGCGATTTCGGCACGGGTAACAACAACAAACTGAACTGGGTTCTGGAAGACAAGCAAGAGTTGATCGACATTATCGAGACTATCTACAAAGGCGCGAAGAAGGGTCGTGGTCTGGTGGTCAGCCCAAAGGACTACTCGACCAGGTACAGATACTAGGCGGTCAGGTGTGGTTCTGAAGTAGGTTTTTTCACGAAAAGTAAAGGGAAGGGTATATTCTACGGCATAAGGCAGTCTGGATCTATCAGGCAAGGAATGGCGCCTCTGCGGGCGATACTATATGCGGGAGGAGTCAAAACCATACTGAGTTGGATTGAGACATGTCTGGCGTCATGAGCGGACACGATGCAGAGTACAAAACTATGAGTATGACTTTCCTATCCACTACGTCTCCAGAAAATCAAACTAAACAGTTTCAAACTATAGCCAGGTTCTCTGTCGACGCATGAGATTGGAGAGTTTGCTGGTATGTTCCCGTTTTCATTTTGAGCCCGATTTTCACCGGAGCCTACTCGCTTCAGTTCAGCTGTCCCGCGTACCCATGAAGCAAGTATGCCATAGCTTGACTTGATGCCAATTCCAGCCGGAAGATGAGTCAAGAATCATGCGAAGCGTGGACAAGAGTAAGGTCTTTTCGTAGTCACACCGCTAGCCCCGGACATGTGCCATGGGTACCGAGGAAGCCCGTTCTCGATTTTGTCACAAAACTCAACATGATATAATCTTGCGACACAACACTACTCACTGGCATCACTATCCAGGTTTAGAAGCAGCGGAAACCGTGGTATATATTCTCTAAAAAGGATTGGAGCCTCTATCAGCCTACGCTCCTGATGGCAATGATGATTGCTGTAATGTACAAGTCTAGGAAGTTTTCGCTAATATCCGCTCAAGATGCTGATGCATGTATCGTTATTCCATCGCCACGCACATCTCAATTGAGCCCCGCCCGCTCTTCACTTTTCCCAAATTTTGCCCGAATTTCCTCTTCTGTGAACCGTCTCGTCTTCTTCTTCAATAGCTCTTCCCTATCCTCCATGGTCATATCAATTTGCTTTCCCATCGGCACAAGACACCTTGCCAAATAGGCATAATCTTTCATCATCAAGCGTACCGAAATCATGAGATAATCAATGTTCCGAAAGACAAGCGCCTGCTCATCGGCGTATCTCTTCTTCTCCTTCAAAAAGTGAACGGGATGTTGGCGCCAGTGGCGGAGTGGGTTCAGGTGGTGAGAAGTATGATAACCGTCGTTGAAACAGTATCGATTTGATGGAACGTCGATGAGAGTGATGCTGGATCTGTAATCGGAATCGGGGTCTTCGTCGTCGACGAAGGCGTGTTGGCCCCAGTTTCCGATCATGAGGCCGAGACGGAGGAGGAGAAATGGCAGGATGTAGACGAAGAGGGTTGGGCGGAGATTCATGCGGGCCATGAGGATGAAGAAGGAGTAGCTTGCTGTCTCCCAGAAGGAGCCTTTAAAGGCGAGGTTATATTTCTTTTTCCGAAGGAAGTAGAGAGGTAGGTCGAACCAGATCAGGAAGTAGAAACGGCCTATGTAGTGAAGGAAATCTGGGACGGAGTCTCGCTGGTAGCGAATGGTGGAGCTGAGGTCGTCTGGTCCGTTGCCTTCGACGTGGTGGTGTTTGACGTGATGGTAGTAGTAAGAATTCCAGGTGTGGCCCATGAACGGATCGATGACGTACGGAAACAGGGCATCGAACCATGATATTGGAGCCTTTCGAGCAAGAACCCCATTTTGATGGATATGTTGATGGCGCATCAACGTGTAACTTCCTACATACCAAAATGATATAACTGTATGTAGAATGCCGTGGACCCAGGTGAAATTGCAGTACAGCCAGATAGCACTGGGGAGCGAAGTAGTGAAGTAGAGCAGCAAATGTGTCGCCATCACTACATCTGTAGGGTGCCTGACTATTTTTTGAGCGAGCTTGATGTACGGCCGCAACAACAGATTGGCAGTCTTAGAATTGATGTCCTTTGAGTCCAGGGAGACGAAGACTGTTGGCTCAAAGTTGGCACTCGTTGAATCGTTCATAGCCTCAAGCTCCGCAAGAGCTGTCTTGTCATCTTGAGATCTGGAAGTATTTCTAGGTCTTACTTTTGGCAGTTAGACACGGTACGAAATGGTCAGTGTGGAGCTTCCACGTACACGCCTCTCCTCTTGCACCGCCCTTGTGAGAACTGCTAGCATTTCCATTCGCAGGTTGCATCGAGGAAACGGATGCTGCGTTTCCATGGCGTTCTTGATGCCCCTTATGCCAGGACACGTCTCGTGAGCCGGTGCGAGCTTCAATGTCCCCTAGGAGGTTGTCGAGCACAATGAGGTCCGCCAATGGAAGATGTGGGTCAACGAAGGTTTCCGGCGTCATTGTGATTGGAAGCCAATAGAATGTGTTGGTGAAGGAAGCCTGAAGAAGACCATTGAGGAAGTTCTGCCGATGAAATTTGACCTGAGGTATGGACGTTCGTGCTAGGCCTAGCTAGGCGCGGCTGGGCGGCGTCCTAGGTTTTCCGTGTGGCGTGGAAGCATTCGTGGATGCTGAGGTGTGCATTGCAGACGGCGCCGGCTCGAAGTCCTCTCCCGCGCTCTCCTCCACCCTCCACCCTCCACCCTCCACCCTCCACCCTCCACCCTCCATATTCCCGCCCCCTCCCTCCCTCTTTCCCCTGGGTTTTGTCAGGGAAACTCACCAACATTCTCCCATATCTTGCACCAACCACCAACTCCTCGACACTTGCGACATCGAACCGGGAAATTCATCACCACCAACTACAGACCTCTCCATCGTGCACGTCGTCCATCCTCACCGAGAAGGAGTAGCCATGCACAAGGGCGCCTCCGAAGAAGCTCGACGCCCTCGCTCACTTTTCCCCGCGTTTCTCCTTTCGAGCGGCTCGAAGATTTAAGGCTCTCACCCCAGCATGCGGCCTCTACTGGCTCGGGGCCAACTGTGCCGATTTGCATTTGCCAACTGTCGCATTCTTCCAGTCTGCCCAAAGAGGCATGAGGAAAAAGATCCTCCAGGCATGTCCGCACCTTGGAGGTGCTCATCTGATAACCTCGCATGTCGCAATGCCTGCTAATTTACTTGACTGACGGCATGTGCCCCCTGCGTTTCTGGTATAAATGATCCACGCAAATCCGGGGGAACAAAGCCAGCAAACTGACTCAATTCGAGCCATCATTCTCTCTCTATTTCGTCATGTTTTCTGGTGCCCGATTGCTGCTATTGGCATCGGCAAGCTTCCAAACCATTCTTGGAGCTGTCAACACATCTGAGCTACTATCGTTGACGACGATATATACTCCACCCTCGTCTTACAAAATCCCGAGGGTCTTGTATGCAAGAACTCTTCTCACTTCTGACAAGACTTTGCTTGCCACTTGGGAGGATTATGGACCTGAGCCACCATACTTCCCAATTTACCAGAGTCGAGACGAGGGTCGCACATGGTCGGAACTCGGTCGTGTGAAGGACCAGAAATGGGGATGGGGCTTGCGTTATCAGCCATTTCTCTATGAGCTTCCTGTTGAATTCGGTGGTTACCCAGCTGGGACTCTTCTCGCGGCTGGTAGTGCTATTCCAGCAGATTTGTCCGTCACTCAATTGGAACTTTACGCAAGCACAGACAAAGGGTATGCTATCATCAAATGCTGCCCAACAGCGGTGACTGACAAGTTTTTTAGGCGGTCGTGGAACTTCGTATCCCACGTGGCAAAAGGTGGTAAAGCAATTCCAGACAATGACCAAACGCCAGTGTGGGAGCCTTTCTTGATGATGTACAAAGGGAAACTGGTATACTATTATTCGGACCAACGTAGAAATGCTTCACATGGTCAACTGCTGGATCACCAAGTTACCAGCGATCTTCGGACCTGGTCTGCACCAGTGGACGACGTCGTTGATCCCCGGCAAAATGGGCGACCTGGGATGACAACCATCGCCAAACTTCCTAACGGGAATTACATTCTGACATACGAATGGGTAAATCCGCCACCAGGGAGCAGCGGTCAGCCAGTTCATTTCCGCCTCGCACCAAACCCCCTCGAGTTCGAGAAGGCCCCAGACTACGCCCTCGTGTCAAAAGATGGCACTCAACCAAATGGATCTCCTTATGTCGTATGGACCCCCGTAGGCGGTGTGAACGGCACCATTGTGGTCAGTTGCGGGACCAGGTCAGAAGTCTTCATCAACAGGGGGCTTGCTGCTCCAGGGACACCTTGGACCAAAGTTTCAACACCATCACCGAGCCAGTACACGAGAAGTCTCCTGGTGATGGCAGACCCGAGATACATTCTTATCGTTGGTGGAGGAGTTTTGAGCGGAGCGAATAACAAGGTCACTGCGGTGACCATAGATGTTTCGAAGTAATGAAGTAGGAAGGTGCTTGATTTTGGAGCCCGTACAACGACCCTCTATGGCGGAATATAGTCCCACAGTGTAGGTCTGAAAATAACAAAACTTTGTGACGGAATGATTCGCCAGTTTCGTCAGCAAATCATCGATGCAAGTCCTGAAATGAAAGTGACATGGATCGAGGGACTTGCGCGCTCCCTCTCCGAGTTCCGCGCTTTGGATTTCTCCTCTTTCAAATCAGGCTATCATTGGTGCGTTTTCTCAAGCGGCAGGCTTACCCAATCCGTCTGCAGGTTGCGCTCGGGCTTTTCGGCGAGTCTAAGTCTTCTACCCCAACACGCTGTCCATCATCTTGGCGGTATCGCCGTCCACTAATCATAGTACATATCCTCCAAGACTATTTCTATCCCTCAAGACATGTGTATCCAGTCGATCGCGAATTTTTACAACACGCACAGCCTTGGAGGTGTCGAGTCATGATCCCCCAAATTCTCTCGTTCCTACTTCTGCTTCCAGCGATACAGGCATTTAATCGTGGAGCATGCCAACGTCCTGACAACAAAGACATTGCAACAACTTGTCCACCAGGAACGATCGTGGTCGGTCCATCCGGGAAATTCAAAACAATCCAATCGGCAGTGCTCTCACTTCCCAAAGACAACACTCCACAAACCATTCTCATTCAACCGGGTACTTATACAGAGCAAGTCAACATAAGTCGACCTGGCCCTTTGACACTACTTGGCGTCACCTCTTCCCCCAACTCGCACACCGGGAATCTGGCAAAAGTGTTCTGGAAGGCCGCGACTGGGACGGCGGAAACGGGGAGCAGAGATAATGCTTTCACTGCTACCCTTACCGTGGCACCGAATTTGGATGCTGCGTTGACGGGAAGTGGACCGACGGGCCATCAGATCCCAGCCGGTACACCCTTTGGTAACGTAGATTTCCGAGCCTACAACATCGATTTCAGCAATGAGTACAAACAAGCCTCTGCGGGGCCGAGTTTGGCGGTCAGTACCGGTATGGCAAATACAGGTTTCTATTTCTGCGGGGTCAGGAGTTGGCAGGATACCGTGTATATTGGGAAGAAAGGAAGAGCGTATTTTTACAAGGGCGAGGTTGCTGGTATGACGGATTTTCTGTATGGGTTTGGAACTGCGTGGATTCAGAGTGCGAAGATTGCTTTGAGGGGGTGTGGTGGTGGGATTGCGGCTTGGAAAGGAACGAGTGGGTCGAATAAGTATGGGGTGTATGTTGTTGAATCTGAGGTTGGGAAGTCGAAGAACAGTACGGCTGGGAAGGGGAAATGCTTTTTAGGACGACCTTGGGTATGTCTAGACTCTCCCCTATTTGATCGTTCAATGATGCTAATAACACGCCTAGAATGATCTGCATCGATCCATCTTTGCCAAATGCAAATTGGATGACTCGATTGCTGCGGCTGGCTACAAGAAGTGGGCAGAATCAGGCGATACTCGCACGGGTAGCAAGACGCTGATGGCCGAGTTTGGGGATTCGGGACCTGGGTTCAACGCCGCGGGTAGGAAGAGCTCAAATGTATCGAAAGTGTTGAGTGCAGCGGAGTACGAGCCATATTCGACCGTAGAAAAGGTCTTTGGGGACGTCGCATGGATAGACAAGAGCCCGGAAAGCAAAGAGGCTCAGTAACCTGGGCGATATTGCCACCAAATAGTATCAAAACAAGGGAAGCTATTTATTTTCTCAGGTTCTAAGATGCGCCGTAGCAGGCCGTTAAGATCAAGTCTGAACAACGAGGCGTCAGAGGGAGTAGTTTTTTGATCCTGAGACAGTCCCAATATCGTGATGATCGAATCCGAAAGCGTGTGCTTCGAATTACTGGCTCCTCTCAAGTAATTCTATACTGCCCCTTGACACACAGCCCATGAGGTGGCTACGATCTTGTGCCTCTCTTTGGCAATCCCGATCTTGGACGTTGAATCTAAACGCCTGGCTGAAATCATCATTCGATAGGGCTTCAAATATCGTGCTGAGTGCATTATTAGCACGAACGACAATCTTGAGGAAGATTCTGTGAAAGTACACTATCAAACATCCATTGAGATGCAACGTGTGTTCGATGCCATTGACGCATCATGAATCTTTGGAATCGGTTCGCTTTTCGTTACCATGGCGCTTCCAACACTCCCGGAAAATCTCCATCTAGAATCATGATCAGCAGCTTGATCAGAAGATACTGATGTGATGAAGTCGCAGATAGACGACGCACCTCGTTTTTACATGCTCTCCAATCCTTCGTTTCAAAGTAACAATCGGTCATCTTAGCATTCTCCTCTGGCTTTTCATCAGCATCCAGCTCGAGGAAGTGTCGTTGTCCGAGAGATACCTGAACACCCCGTGCTGAATATCCTCTTGTCCCTATATCGTGAATGTGGTCAGCAGCGAAATGGAGCCCGAGCAGGAAGCGGGGACGGAGACGAACCACTCATCAGGTTCATCATCCTCAACAATCGGCTTCTTCGGGAGCCCATCAGTTTTGACGTCCGCGATCTTTGTTACTGCAGCTCCCATCGCGTTTGATGATAGCAACCTTGTTGAGCTTGACGGAGTGTCAAAATTGAAGGTCGAAGGTTTTGGATACAACAACCACCACCGCCACTCACCTGATGGCTAACAAACGTGTCAACGTCCTGGTTTACTCAGGTATGGCACTTTTGAAACAATTGTATGCACCATTCTAATAACAAAAAAGGACCTGGAAGCACCGTCGAGTCCGTCCGACACTGTCTATATTCTTTGCGCAGACTCTTGTCACCCAATTACGCGGTAATCCCAGTCAACGGAGATGCCATCATCAAAGAGCCATGGAGCGCATCTTGCGCCTTACTCGTATTTCCTGGAGGAGCAGATCTAGGTTACTGTCGGACTCTCAATGGTGAAGGGAATCGAAAAATAAGCCAATTTGTGAACCGTGGCGGCGCCTATTTAGGTCTTTGTGCGGGCGGGTATTACGCATGTTCGAGATGCGAATTCATGGTTGGTGATCAGAAAATGGAGGTTGTCGGGGATCGAGAATTAGGCTTCTTCCCTGATGTCTGCCGTGGACTCGCATTTCCTGGTTTCGTATATCATAGCGAGGCTGGAGCTCGAGCGGCAGAAGTCAAGGTTAACAAGGCTGCATTTGCGACATCGGGCGGGACAATACCGGATACCTTACGGTCTTACTTCAATGGTGGTGGTATTTTCGTGAATGCGGAGAGACACAAAGATCGTGGAGTCGAGGTTCTTGCAAGCTATACAGAAAACGTTAACGTGGATGCCGGAGAGAGACAGCCAGCCGCTGTTGTCTATCGCAAGGTAGGAGACGGAAGCGTCATTCTCACTAGCACACACCCCGAGTAGGTCGCTTTCTCTTCGATGCTCTGCTTTGGCACAGGCTCATAGACACCAGATTCGCAACCGCCAATCTCAACAAGCAAGCCAGTGGTCCCAGCTTTGCGAAAGTCTTTGAGGCTCTAGAAGAAGACGAAAAACTCCGAGTTGATTTCTTCAAAGCATGTCTGGTGAAACTTGGTCTCCATGTCAATGAAGCTGAACAATCCGTACCATCTCTATCACGTCTACATCTCTCCTCAATCCTTCCAACCGAAACCGCCGAGCTCGTTGCCTCATTGGAGGAAGCCATCACCAAAGAAGGGGACGAAGAATACATCAAGGGCGAGAATGACACTTTTCTCATCGAAAAACCTGAACGGTGGTCTTTGAGTGCTCTGAAGGAAGCGATTTCAGGTTCAGCAGAGGAGGGAGCTGATGACAGCATCCTCGACTACAACGCAATCATAAAGCGAGTCGTTCCCCACGAAGAGGAATGGCCCACGAGCAAAGAGACACCCTACTTCAACCACCACGCTTACTTCGCCAACCTCGCCGAATACATCCAAAAGACAAACGGCACAGAAGGCTGGTTCGGAAAACACCTCCTCTACGGCGAAGTCGTAACAAGCACCAGCACAATGCTCGAAAAGTAAGTACCCCACAGCCTCCCAAACCAAATACCAGGACCGCTTACCAGAAAACCCGCAGAAACCCTTCCCTCCTCTGCCATCTAGAAACCGGCTTCACAGCAACAGCAACAACCCAAATCGCCGGCCGCGGCCGCGGCTCAAACGTCTGGGTCTCACCCCCGGGCTCCCTAATGTTCAGCACAGTGATAAAACACCCCATGTCCCTAACCCAAAAAGCACCTGTAGTATTCATCCAATACCTAACCGCCCTTGCCATCGTCCGCGGCATCAAAACCTACGCCCCGGGCTACTCCGCCCTCCCCATAAAACTAAAATGGCCCAACGATATCTACGCCCTCGATCCCAACGCTCACGCCGCGGGAAAAACGGGACGAGAGGCTTATGTAAAGATTGGTGGGATCCTAGTGAATTCGAGTTATGCCGGGGCAGATTACACGCTCGTCGTCGGCGTGGGGATCAATCTCGCCAACGCGGCGCCGACGACAAGCCTCAACGCCCTCGCCTCCTCCTTCAAACCGCCACTCGAACCCTTGACGCCTGAGAAACTGCTGCCGAGGATCCTAACCTGTTTCGAGGGGATTTACAATGCCTTTTGCCGTGAGGGATGGAGTCGCGCATTGGAAGAGGAGTACTACAAGAATTGGCTTCATACGGAGCAGGTTGTCACTTTGGAGACGGAGGGGGGTGCGAGGGCGCGGATAAAGGGGATCACGAGGGATTGGGGGTTGCTTCTTGCTGAGGAGTTGGGGTGGGAAGATAGGAAGACGGGGAAGGTCTGGACGTTGCAGAGTGATAGTAACAGCTTTGATTTCTTCAAAGGCTTGCTGAAGAGGAAGCTTTAGATCTCGGTGTTTGAGAAGAGCGTGTCTCCCAATCCGGTGAGAGCTATTGGGGAATGAAGTTTGAGGGTTGAGCGAGGTTAGGATCAAAGTCGTCGATGCATTGCGTCCCCACCTGTACTCCTGATGCAGACTTTTCCCGTCGCAAACGCATCGATTTGGGAAGAACCTCGTCGATGCAAGCTATCGTTGCGCGTCGCAATCCGATCTCGCCTTCCTCAAATCAGGAGTCACCTCACGTAAAGCCGATTCCTCCATCTTCATCGCCTCCACGCTCACATCTCCCTTCAAATCCCTCTCAGACTGTATCCCCCTCACTCCTCACTCCTTCCCTCCTGCATCAAGAACGAATCTCTTCTACCATCCACACTCCCCAGCTCCATCTCCTTCTTCTCCACCTTCTCCGCCTCCCTCCAACACCTCTCCTGACACCCCTCACAAACCCTGGTCCCTTTGACCCTAGCCTCAAAATTCCATCGATCCCTCCCAAGCACGTTTTTGCAATGTCCACAAGGAATATCAACATGAATAACCTCCTTCTTGCAATTCTTCCTCGACATCTCCAATCCCTTGGACGTCCTAACCAGTAACCTCTTCCAATGCCTTTCCGCACCTATGTCATCTTCAGGCGTCAGCCCGTCAAACACAACGAGGCGGTCATGGCGACACCACCACGCTGCCTTGCCCGTTCCAGTTCTACCATTGATAGCCGTCATATCGAATGGTCGATTCAGAATGCATTGCAAGTCGATCGGTATCTCTCGTTGTGACACTTTCGTCTCTATTGAGGATGTTGGCTCGAGAATGTGTTGTGGTTTAGGTTGTCCAAAGGATTGCGAAAAGGCCATGGTTGTGGGGCTAGAGAATGCTCGGGCTCTTTCTTCAGGACCGATTGTCTCGGCTGGAATAGACTGTCCTAATTTGTTATATAGAGATGACGAGGCTGTAAAAGACCGACGGGGTGATGCTGAGGTAGATGAAATGGCTTGCTGAGGGATATGAGGTGGCGATGGTGGTTTGGGCGGAACGGTTTGCTGTCGTCTGAAGAGTTGTTGGGCCGCCGCAAATCTACTCGTGGCGGGAGCTCTCTCCTGTTTTTCATTTTGGACGGCTTCTGTTCTTGGAATCATTGGTAAGGAAGGAGAGGTTGTTGACCTGGGTCTGATGACGTGGGATACAGTGGCATGCATAACTTGAAGAATGGCTGAGGATTGAAGAGGAATTTGGAAGAAGAAATAATGTATGCGTTCTGATTCCAAGAGACTCCAATATGATAAGATATTGTCAGTATAGGGAGAAATGATGTATGAAGGACATCAACTCAACAAGGTTCGGGAACGAGGACTTTTGCCATGTTCGATTGTCATGTCGATAATACATCGATCCAAAAAAGAAAATGACCACAGGCTGCTCATCATAGTGCTCGAGAAATTTCAGGGTGTCCATACTGCAAGATGAGCGTAAGAGAGAAAATGGGACCCTACTCTGGACCTATGGCGCGTCGAATTGGTGGTGGTGGTGGTCGTGATCCTGGCATTTTCTGATAGGTGAAACTGAGTTCGCGTCAGAACGAAAGGAAATGAGAATTGAAATGAAAATTTGGGTCCAACCACATCTCGAAGTTGAGAGATTCGTTGTCAAATGCTCTGCCCTAGCTGTCTAAGCCACAGTTTGAGGCCTGGCGATGACCTGTGCCAGTCCGGGCGCGAAATCGATGTGAGGTGGAATCTGGCGATTCCGGGCCTGTAAGCTACCGAAGCGTACATGTTTTAGAAGATGAAGTTGGCATGGATTTCGACCAGCAAAGGGCAGAGATACTAATCCGAAAGGAAGGATCGATCGCAGTATGAAAGGACGAATCATGGGAAGGAAGATGTGAGTGTGGGACATATAGCCCTTGATATCAGTAGGGTAACTACCCAACGGAGACCGAATTGTAGGAATTTTAGGGCAATGTGAATGAGGCCTACCCGCTTTCAACTTTGAATATTTTGGCAGTAGAGAGCTAGGAGAGCTTCCTCTCAATGATGGCCATCTTTCCCGGCCTGAATGAAGCTCTTCATGCTCGGGCAGGCGAAGCGGCGTCCTCTGTAGACAAGACGCGTCCGTGACTTAACTGTCTCCATTGAACGTGAGACGAAAAGTGACTGACAAGCACGAGAGAACTTCAATGAAGCCTCTTTCCCATTAAGCGATCAGGAAGTATGAAGAGATTGGGGATGTGTTGTTCAAGGAATGGTGATGAGCATCGCCGGAATAGCAATCCAGAGAGGCCCGTGCAGATACCTTTGTTACCTATTCGTAAGACTCTCGAGCATCAACATCTGCAAACAAACAACCCAGCCCGACATCGAACGCCGCCTATTCACCACCCATACAACCTCGGTTCCTTGTCCCACACATATTTCCACCACTTCCTCCTCCAGAACTCCACTGCCACCATGTCAACTCTCGAAGATCTCGATGATCTTGAGCGCGAGAATAAGGACGACAAGAAGGAAGACGGCGACAAGGACAAGAAAGCCCCATCCGGAGATGCTGAGATGAAGGATGCCGCAGAAGAGAAGAAGGAAGCGGAGGACGACGTTCTCGACGACGAAATCTTGGGCCTCAGCACATCAGATATCATTGCCCGGCGGCGGTTGTTAGAGAACGATGCTCGCATCATGAGGAGCGAATTCCAACGTCTGACGCACGAGAAGGCCTCTATGGGCGACAAGATCAAGGAGAACTTAGAGAAGATTGAGAACAACAGGTACGCGGATAGTGGGCACAACTTCATGATCGCGTTTAGAGGCTAGATGGCAATATGCTTCACGGTTTCATTTACTAATCCTGCCAACTCACAGACAACTACCATACCTAGTAGGAAATGTCGTTGAAATCCTCGATCTAGACGTCGAGGCAGAAGCCGTGGAAGAAGGCGCCAACATCGACTTGGACGCCACCCGAGTCGGCAAATCTGCAGTCATCAAGACCTCCACCAGACAGACCATCTTCCTGCCGCTCATCGGCCTTGTGGACCACGAGAAGCTCAAGCCTGGTGATTTGATCGGTGTCAACAAAGACTCGTATCTCGTTTTGGATACGTTACCTGCGGAATATGATAGCAGAGTCAAGGCCATGGAAGTGGATGAGAAGCCAACGGAGAAGTACTCTGATGTCGGTGGTCTAGACAAGCAAATCGAAGAGCTGGTCGAAGCAGTCGTGTGGCCGATGAAAGAGGCGGAGCGATTCAAGAAGATTGGCATCAAGGCACCGAAGGGTACGATCGTCCCTCGTGGCAATCAGACAATTTTTCATTAACGATAATACAGGTGCTCTGATGTACGGTCCTCCTGGCACTGGCAAGACCCTACTCGCACGAGCCTGCGCTGCCCAAACCGATGCCACATTCCTCAAACTTGCTGGTCCACAACTCGTGCAAATGTTCATTGGCGATGGCGCAAAGCTCGTTCGCGATTGTTTTGCTCTGGCGAAAGAGAAGGCTCCTTCCATCATCTTCATCGACGAACTGGATGCCGTTGGAACAAAGCGATTCGACTCTGACAAATCTGGTGATCGTGAAGTGCAGAGAACTATGTTGGAGTTGCTTAACCAATTGGACGGATTCGCGTCGGACGACCGAGTCAAGGTTCTTGCCGCTACCAATCGTGTCGATGTTTTGGATCCCGCCCTTCTACGTTCCGGTCGTCTGGACAGGAAGATCGAGTTTCCTCTGCCCAACGAGGAAGCCCGAGCACAAATTCTCAAGATTCACAGCCGAAAAATGACGGTTGACGAGGGTGTCAACTGGATGGAACTGGCGAGAAGTACGGACGAGTTCGGTGGTGCGCAACTCAAGGCTGTGTGTGTGGAAGCAGGCATGATCGCTCTGAGGACGGGTCATTCCAAGATCAGTCACGAGCACTACGTCGACGCGATTTCGGAAGTACAGGCAAAGAAGAAGGATGTTGGTAAGTCTACACGATCCAGCCCCTCTAAAACGGCGAAGCAAGAAGCTAATTTTGTGTTCTTCAGTTTCGTTCTACGCTTAACAAACGGCGAGAAGTCTCTGCGTACTGGGCATGGTATTGGTGGCCAGGAAGTTGGCCATAGACTTGAGGGATTGTGTAATGTATACCATGACATAATGGCGACTCTAGACACTTTCGCGTTGCGAACATGGCACAATTTGACCTCGTTTCAGCGATCTCTCATAGATCTTAGCATGTGATTTCTTTTCACGGACCCTGACTCCGTGATGGCTGAGCGTAATCTTGCCGGTCTTGATCCTCTCTCTTTGGTTGACAAAGACGAGATCCAAGCCAACTTTTCTTTCTAACACATACATGATTTCATCATTGTCGATACGCCAGTCTCTGGATCTTATGCGAAAACTCAGTGTGTAGGTATCTCCCTTTTTTTTTTGATGAAGAGCAGGCATGAGGCAGCTGTGATATGGCACGAGTCGGCGGTTTTGCGACTGCCGTGAGAACATGCAATGCTGAAGATATGGAGATCAAAGTTGTCGCTGCCTTGGGAGATTGATGCGGATATTTTGCTGTGAATTGGGATGCTACTCCTTGTTTCAAAGGGTGACGTGTGCTCGTTTTATCGAGTTCTGTTTCTGGATGGGTAAGGAGGAGAGATCGTGCTTTCAGGCAGTCTGTGTGGCGTGCTGTAGAGGTGTACAGTTGCGTAAGCGTGTACGGTGTGGGATTTCAACACAGATGGATTGAAATTGTGAAATAGTTGAAGTGGTCATGATGGGTGGGTTGGAAGTATTAGATTATATTATTTTAGGTCATCTATGCTATTCTCAACCTGTTCTCTTGCATTATGCTTTTTTTGATTTCGTGGGCGGCCGTGATGAGATGGGGGTACTAGTATGGAGGAGTATTGGTGGCCTGCACGTAGGTCGGTTTGCAGCTTGGATCTGTGCCTTGCCAGGTTATCTGCGGACGTGTCAGTCTTTATCCTCTCACTCGCTCGTAGACGGTAATTGGAGAACAAGACTTACCACCACTTCTCCCAGCGGGTCCTTGCATAACGTCCAGCCCTCCGTGGAACCGTTGTTCGCTAAGAGGTACCCCGAAGCCAAACTCAAAGCACCTGTCGTATTTGCTGCTGCAACAAACCCCAACGGTTGGTTTGCAGTCACCGCCGTGGAATTGTATAGTTGCGTCCTCGATGCGAATGGTCCACTCGCACTGGTTTGTAATGCGCCGTCCGCTAACGTGAAGTTTGGTAACGAGTTGTATCCTGGCAAGATCGTTCGCAGGTACAGCGTTGTGGAGTGATTTGGATCGTAGACTGAGATTGCGCTGACGTCGGTCAGGACGCTGCTGTTTCCGCCGCAGTTCGGCTTGGTTGTCGTTACGAGGAGGAAAGGTGAGGTCAGATTTGAGCAGATTGCGGCCGTTGGCAATGCTGAGGTTAATGTTGTGAGGCTTGAAAAGAGGAGTGTTGTGAGGAGTGAGGTCTTCATGGTGGATATGGAAGATTGTAAGATGATTATGCGTATATGCCAGTATGGAGACAGGCTATATGAGGCGATTAATAAAGTAGTAGATAAGTTGGTTGCAATTGAATATGAAGTACGAAAGAAACTGCTACCGGTCGTTTGGTTCTCCTAATAGCACGAATGGAGGGGGCGAGTCCTTTGACATACAAGTATGACTGAATGCTACCCTTTATGTCATACCTTGCACCAGGGTTACACGCCAGCCATAGAATTTGCTGGTGTACCTAGACTGGGCCCTGACGATCTTTGCTTTAAGCTGCATGCGATTTCTGATTGGATGAATGACCGGTCGTTAGTCTGAGCGGCATCGATGCCAAGTCGCACCTGTACCATTCTCGCAGTCTCTTCTGATGAGAGGGGTGAGCATGGACAATTGCCACCCTTTGAGTTGATGGTTGGTGAGTGAAGTTAGCAACATCCATGGAAAATCCCCAGCCTCTACCAATTCGGCCTAGCTTACCAATACAGAATGGGTACGTACCTACCCACAAAGAGAGCGTGACACTCCTTACTGCCTCCAGCCTCCAGCAAAGAAGATCAACATCGGGCTAGAAGATGTTTCATCTACGAGTCTCCACGAGTACTTACGGAATAGTCGTATGTTTCGTGTCCATAAATCTTATCAAAATCTCTCCTCAAAGACGCACACACGCAAAGACTCTTGTCACGCTTGGAATTCTCCGCCGGCGTCCCTAACAGGCTCTCCATCCATGCAATCGTAGACCTTTCGTACCTGCTCCAGAGAATGCAGATCCTTTTATTCGGTCTTGCAGCATGCCTCTGGATTCCTGATCTCACACAGGAGTAGGCTCTGCGTGGTGTTTATGCCAATACATGTTGTCGTGATTTCGTTATTAGCTCTTTACTTACCACAGACACACATCCTCTTCGACCTCTTCGGGCAGAAGATCCATGAGTACAAAGGCTTCTGACGGCTACTGCGAGGTCAGTGTCAGCTGTGGGGAAATGGTGGAGTTTCGAGTAGGCTGAAGACGCGGGGACGAGAGCCGAGGTCGTCGGCATTCGTATGGGACTTTTTGGAAGCTTCAATTACCAACATATACTAATCACCAACTTGTGCCTCTTACACTCAGTCTTCCGTCTCCAGCTTCAAGCGACTACCGCAAAACTGCTCACCAAGTACCTGTTTTCACATCACACATAACTCACCATGGCAGGACCAGGCGCCGGACATGAATACCCTCCTGTAAGCTATAGACACTTGAAGGTCACGTTCCACATGCTAATGACACCTCTAGGTACCAGTTTCATGGTTGAAGGTTTGGCGGATCTCACGACTGGAAGTCAGATCATTACTGAACAGAACTACAGAGAGATGTTCTTCTCTTCGCCAACAGCATCGGGTGCACTGCCGCTGATGAACTACATTTCCTCTATGTATGCTTCTTTCCCATTCAAGATCAAATTGAAATAGACCACGACTAACTCGTATTCACCAGGAACTCCACCCACAGTTCTCCGCGTTCCCAACCTATCCCATCATCCTCCCATTCAAACACACAGACATCGAAGTCACAGACTTCTACGCGCGCTCAAGCGCGGAACCAATCCCAGGCGTTCCCAAATTCGACTCCAAGCGAGTGGTAGACGGCCAACGAAAGATAGAGTTCCTCAAGCCATTGCCCGTTACCAGTCACGGACGCAAATTCGAGGTCAGATCAAAGGTGCTGGGTGTATATGACAAAGGGAAACCAGGAACGGTGGTCGAGACGGAGCAACTCCTCGTCGATGCCGAGACCAACGAGGTATACTCCAGAGCAGTAGGCAGCGGCTTCTTCATTGGACAAGGAGGATGGGGTGGACCAAAGGGTACGCGTGTCATATTCCCTTGTCATCACGCAGGATTCTAACATGTCCCAGGACCAAAAGATCCAGCCTACCCACCCCCAACCGACCGTAAACCAGACGCCGTCTCCTCCCTCCAGACCACGCTCGAGACAGCCCATCTTTACCGCCTGAACGGCGACTACAATCCCCTCCACGCGACGCCTGAACCTGGAAAGGCCATGGGCTTCGGCGGCGCGATTATCCACGGTCTTTTCTCCTGGAACTCCACAGCCAACGCTATCCTCCACTCCCTCGGCGGGTCAGACCCAAAGAATTTCAAGGAGTTCCAGGCACGGTTTGCCAGCCCGGTTAAACCAGGTGATAAACTCGTGACGGAGATGTGGAGGATGGGAAACAAGGACGGGCAGGGCTTCGAGGAGGTGAGGTTTGTCACGAAAGTCGAAGGTGGGAAGGTGTGTTTGAGCAATGGACGGGCACTTGTCAGGGTCGTCGATAATAAGGCTAAATTGTAGATGGATGCAGCGGGTAGGTGTGCGAAGATGGGAATTTGACTCTTGGTTGGCAATTGAAAACTCGTCAGAGACGGGACCGACAGTCGGCAATCCATACTTGACACTTTCCCTCAATGGTACCTTCTGAACTTGCGGACGAGGTCCATGAATCTTTGTCGATGGATTTTCTTCAGGATGCCCGTAGTAGCCGATTGGATGGTTTTGCGAGGGTTTGATACCGTTGCAGATTTTGTGGGGATTCGACCGCGATGAGGAACGATGTATGGAAGCAAGTGTATGCCGGAAATGACGGGATGCCACAGTTTGAGAGGTCCGTTGCCTCGAATGAATCTACAAGTTGGAGATTTCTTTGTTTAGTATTATTTTCAGGAGTGTCAAGCAATGCCAAAATCAGGCCATACTGGTAGTATTCACATTAGTGCAGGTGGCATGGCTGCTTGCGACATTGAGACACAATTAGCCTGATGAGTGAATGAAATACCCTGATGAGTGAATGAAATAGGTCCTGAAGGCTAGGACGGAATGAGGACATGGACGTGAGTACCCTGTTGCTGGCTCGGTGGAGCGGCGGCTTTTGCAGTTCCGTCTACAACGGGGCAGGACATGATGTCGACCAACAAGAAAAACAGCAGGATGGTGACCAATGATTGGATATGCTTGTCCTATGGTACAGGCAAGCATGTCAAGACTCAAGAGGCTCGACTGAGACATGGCCGTTCGACTACGCGTGACGTGTCAGACGCCTATGAATAGCAGCACACTGATTCAAGTACCAGTCAGGTTGGAATCGCGAGTCTTTCAAGATGTGAAGCTTCAAAGCGAAGAATCAAGCGTTCCCATTGATGCCGGACTCACCTTTTGGTTGGATCGAGAGCAAGTCGAAAAGTTGAAGCGAAGTACAAAGCCCCTGGAGTGGCGGCCGTTGAGAAGTGGTGACACGGTGACACTCTGCCACGGCTCTTCAACGAGTCAGTCAGCCAGGGACAAGATGTCGACGTCAGTTGCTGCTCGCGTACGGGACATTATATGCATTGCTTTTGGGCGCAGAAGACGACCACGAGGCTGTTGCATCCGCGATGCTGTATTCCTGGTTGGCGGTGATATGATAGCAGACCTGTCCTTGTTGAGCAGGGAATGCCAAGGGGCAGAGAAAGACATGCAGGCCACTCGCAGGCTCATCAACCAATAGGGCTAGAAGGCCAGGGCAGCTCGTCTGTCCCTGTGCCTGTGCCTGTGCCTGTGCCTGAGCCTGCCTGAGCCTGCCTGAGCCTGCCTGAGCCTGCCTGAGCCTGCCTGAGCCTGCCTGAGCCTGCCTGAGCCTGCCTGAGTCGACGGCCCACTGTCCATGGACAAACGACTGTGCACACGGCGCACAGCGCATAAGCATAAGCATAATTGCAGCCTTATTATAGCGCGATTGCTCCTACTCTGCTCCACCGAGACGGCCGGGGAGGCCAGGGCCAGGCCATCCTCAAATTTGGACAGGTCGAGCCAGTGAGGGAACACAACAGCGCCCACAGAGAAGTTAATTACTGCTGTGAACATGTCAAGTCAAAAACTCCGCTCCGGGATCCCAAGTCTCTGGACCAGGACCAGCGCTCGCTCTCTTCGGCTTCCCGCCATGGTTAGCCCCGAATTCGACGCGCCAGCAGCCATCGCGCCTGTGGTAGCGTCTGTTCACCACGAGGCGCTCCCACATACCGTACGAGTCTGGACGTCCACGAGTCCACATGTCCACATCTGACACTAAATGGCTAGCAGCATCTTGTGGCGGGCTGCGTCCTGGCTCTCCAACGCCATCATGCTCCAACTGCCATGCTGTTCCTGAATCCTGATCGCCCTCTCCGAAGAGCCCTGCTCGATCATGTCGTATATCCCAGCGCCTGGCGCTCCCTCGAGCGCCAATCCTAGATGATTTAATATTCACACATACAGTTTCTCCCCCCCGCAAGCCGTGTGGTCTCCTGAACGCGATTGCTCAAGTGTCAGCTGCCTTGCTGTTAGACTTTGCCTACTCCCAACCCTTCAAGTCCTTCTTCTGCAGACGAGTAAGCTTTTCTCACTCCCGGGTCTGGACATCCCACCTTCCAACTGGTAAGTCGCTATGGAATGTGCGCTATGCTAAATATTTCCCAATCGAGATGGTAGCGTACCAGAGGTTGAACACACATGTCTAATATCGTGTCCGCAGCCGCATCTCCCTTGACCAATGCCCAACTATGGCCTTCCAGAAGAGCATCCTGTCTTTGGCGTCAGCAGCTTCTTCTAGGACGACGCTGGGAAAATACTCGGATTCTTCTTCCACGCGACACTCGGACGCCTCCTCCATGCGATCTCATGCCTCCTCTGTCAGTTCATATACGACTGTATCGAGCTATGGATACACGGACGACATACCCAAGCTCGTGAAGACTCCCTGGGAAGCCCAGCGTTCGACCAAATCCTATCTCCCTCGTTCGCGACGACCAGCAACACGAAATTTTCCTAGCCGTGTATTCGAAAAGTTGCCGGAAGAAGTCTACCAGTGCATCGTTGCGCAGCTTGAAGAGAGCTATTTCAGTGACAACCTTGGGACATGTACAACATGCTATATGAAGGACCTCCACAGCCTCACACTGACGAGCCGTGGCTGGGAGAGGGCTTCCCGACGAAAACTGTACGTCTATCAGAACCTCGTTTGTCCTTTCTTTGCTGATTGCATTCAGATACTCTAAAATCTGGCTTTGCACTGACGACCACCTTGGTGTCACAAATTTGACGACACTGCCCGACCGTCGCATCAGAGAGCTTCGGCGGAGCTTGCGAGACAACCCGGCGCTCGCGAGACTCGTAAAGGAATTGCATTTCCCAGAGGCTCACGACATCTACCAGCTTGCCGCCTCCAAGGACCGGCAAGGGGTCATCAACACTCTTGCGTCTCTGGTCATGGCATGCCCCAATCTGGAAAGGTTCTCGGGTCTTTACTTGACATACAGCCACACTTTCGATCGACTCACTCACGCCCTCTCAACTCGAACGCGGCTGAAAGAGAAGGTTTGGGTATTAAAGGCTAACGACCCGAATCGGCCAAATCCAACCATCGAGGACGCTTTCCTTCGTAGTCACGACCAGTGGTCAAATCTCGAGACAATGTGTTTATTCGGCCAGGGTTCAGGCAATATGGACTATCGTGCGTTCGTTGCGACTTTCCGAGGATTGCCTGCCTTGAAGCACCTCCTCATCTCGGACTTCGATGCCGCTCAGTTCAACGACCGGACACTTCAGGCAATACCCCCGCTCCGATCTCTTCGCCTACAAAATTTGGAAGGTGTCACTGAGCAGGGCCTGCTCAAATATGCCGACTCCTTTGCTGCTCGTGCCGTTGAGAGCTTGACCTTCATCAACCTGGAAATCACGTCAGCAGCACTCATTGCGCTGTTCCTGTCCAATCTTGCGCACCTGACCCGCTTCACTCTCTCACAAGACGCGTCTCCTTCCGTGTTGCCTGGATCCGCTCTCGCCGCGCCGATATATGAGTCAGATTCCTTGGAGTACCTACATTGGGACGTCATTGGCTATGGTCCTTCATATGCTGATATCGCCGCAGCCATAACATTGGGAGCACTGCCATCACTTCGCGTAGTGCGTGCTCCAAGCGACGATGATGGTCTGGTGCAGGCGCTGTGTCGTCCGACCGCCGACATCACATTGCCTGAAGATGCACAGTACCTATATGAACCCGATTACGAGGACCCGTTCGCCCACCCGACGTTGCCAATGGCACGTCGCGCCGCTCAGAACAGGTTGATTTCTGCTCGGTCGGAACCCTACATCAAGATTGTCGTCGACGAGGACGGAGTGATTCAGCACACATACACACTGACCGCCTACATGGGTGTCCTGGGCTCTCATGTAGAGTATTCTTTGCTTCCCGATGTGGAGGGTAGCGAAGAAGCCATCTCGGGACTGAACGATTTGCTAGTTCGGAGAGTAATTGAAGGAGTGGAAGGGTACTGTTTGGGAGAAAGGAAGACATCCGTTGAAAATGATAGGTTTGTCAGGCCTGACAGACCTTCCGCTTTGGGGAGGAGAAAAGCCCCCTTGGTGTATCGGGGTCACATGGCTCGCAAGATGGTAAGACCGCTCAGATTGGATGTTTTCTTTTGAACAACGAGGTTACCAACGTTGCACGATACGTCGTTTTGACGATTGATGAGGTTGGTGGCTGTAATAATCTTGTAGGTATACCATGGGGTTGTAGGATATTTCTTTTTGGTGTTTTGCGGCAAGCCGGGAACCAGGACAAGCGGGATGGGATATGCAGTAATGATGTGCATGAGAATACGGAATGATATGATTGGTACCTTGCTACAGCCACATCTCTGTGTCTCAATTTTCTTTTCTCCAGGCTGCCGTGGTGGTGGTTTCTGGGATTTGGAATTCCCAAGATGGCTTCGAAGACACGGGCATGGCGCGTTCTCCGAATCGCCCGCTGGTGGGGAGGACGGGTATTGGATGATTCTTTATCTTTCATGCGAAAGTCTAGAGCGATAAGTCCTGGCATAGGTAGGTCCATCTCGATCTGAAGCTAGGAGACACATTCTTGGGCCAGCAATGGCCTGTTTGAAATACCGCATCCACTCTTGGACCGGCCCTTCCCGCCTCCGTTCGCACTGTGGGTTAGCAACCACCTCACCGACAAACGCGGTCTGGCAACCCTCTCCAACAACTCCACCAGCTGATCAGAACCAGATCCCCACCATGCATTAGGGCGCATGGCGGGGTAGCTTACTTACTCGTTTCTCCTCGTGAAAGGCCTAGCAGGCCTCTCGACACCCTCCACGTTCTACGGGCGGCGCGTCTACCCATAGTGAATGCTGGACTTGGAGCAGAAGGATTGATGCAAGGTTATCGCGTCCAATGGGCGTGGGGATGGGATATTAATGGTTTGGACTAGTTTGGGCCAAGAGGCTCACCGATGCCTGACGGTAAGTGAGGGCCTTCTCGCGCTGCTACCTAAGGTCTGAGGAGTTGTCAGACTTGTCCATACTTCTGAGAGAGGAAAGAAAGAGCTGGGAATGAGTATTGCGATGGCAAGTTGAGCTACAGACGAGATGTCAGTGGCTCGTCGCAGCGACATGAAGGATTCGTATATGTGGACGTCGAGTTCACTGGACATGAAGAAGGCAACGAAGCCCGCATTCTTCACCTCAGCCTGCTTCAATCTCACATGTATCCGGCGATCATGCATACCGCCGAAACAAACCATACAGTACTATGCAGGCAAATAGAAAGTCTCGACACGCCCCGGCACTCCCGCATACATTAAAGAGGATCATGCCCGACTGGACGCGGTACGGTTTTAGTCGCTCAAATGTATATTGCTGATCCGCTCCGATTCGTTCCTGATCGCAGCTTTACCAGTCGTACGGGTCCATGTACGGGGGTTACCCCGCAACACCTATCCATTGCGGTATGCAGTGGTGAGAGAACTCATGACTGTGAGATAGGGGAGAGAGTACAAAAGGGTGGATATTCCACGTGTGGGAAGCTTGCCTGTTCCTCGTCGTTCATCATCTTTCCCTCTGAGTCTGTTCGATTTGCGAAGAGCTGAGTAAATCTACGCATCACTACAATCCCATAATAGGACGAGAGAGAATTGCTTTGGCGGCACAGTTCGCATACTGCGGATGCACCTTGCACATTGCACCGCCATAGCTCCTTCATCAGCATCAGCAAAGCAGGCATAAGCTCCGCACTCAATCTCATATAAAACATACACCACCTCAACCTCCCATCCCATCCCCTAAAACCAAGCTTCCCAGACCAAACCCAAGACGCGCGAAGCATCGAACCCAAGACACGCGCCAAGAATGTCACCACTCCCCAACTTCACAGCCCTCCGCGGCCTACGATCCCTCTCCCACCGCTGCCAACACCAACTCACCACCCCATCCACGCAATCAAGGACCCTCTGGAACGGCACAACCCAACCCTACATCAACCACGCCATCCCCCACGGCTCCACAATCCAACAACACCAGGCCTCGCAAAACACACCCTCGCCCCTCCTGCACACACCAACGGGCCAAGACGACTCCTCCCAGATCCGCACGATCCACACGAAATATATACAGGATCTGCTCTCGCAACATCCCTTCGCTCCACCACCCAGTACACCCAAGAATACCAAAACGAGGAGAACAACGCCACAGCAACAACAACAACAGCAACTACAATCGCAGTACCTCACCGCCCCACCCGTATTCAGAACAGACGGACCGTTAACACCCTACCCCATCTCCCTCGACACGGGCGAGCGACTGGAACCGCGACGCGCCTCCCTGGTACGGATCGTCGATCGCGGCGGCGTGGAGCGGAGTATCGTCGTCGCGGAAGTGGATGATCGGAGTGGGAACCAGAGGAGTATTCTGTTGGCGTTGGATTTGCAGGAGTACGGTGAGGAGGGGGTGGCTGTGGGGAGGAGGATCACGGCCGAGGAGATGTATGCGACGGTGGGGATGGAGGCGCAGGGGGGGAAATTTTGAGGGGAAGAGCGGGGATGCTGGGATAGATGTTTGTAAATCGCTTTTTTTCGCGGGGAGGGTGGGAAAGCTTGTCAGTGGTGCCGGGTTGGCGATTGGCAAGGCTGATTTTTTGGTTGGAGTGCGAGAGACACCCAGACTGTATTGTTCCGAAGATGATGGATGGGAGGGACAGAAACGCGGAGGTAATTTGATTATTGAAGGCGCTGGGCCGCTCTGATATGTCCAACGCATCAAAATCCTACACATACACAATACAGCAGACGTTGTCCTCACCCAACGGTGCCAATGGAAGATGATGAACGTGGTTGCCATCTGCCTGCACATTATCTTCGTTCACAAAATGTGGTGGTGCTGACGTGAAATCGAGGACGGTCTTCTGCAGTATGTTGCAAACGCTCAAATGTAGTTTGCCCATGGTCGAGATGGAGAGACTTTTGAGACCTCAAGGAATAGAGCGGACGGTGTGACGGAGTGGCTGTACACGACGTACATCCTGATTTTGATGCTGATATCCAAATCAGCTTTCAACTCATGTCAAAGCCTCGCATGGTTCTCCTGTAGCTCCACCTTCCGAATAATGGTAAGTTCTATTGTTTGAAGTCCACGAAAAACATATTCTCGTTGTCGTGATGCTCATCTTGGGCAGTGTTGAACACTTGCTCAGCAAGAATGGACTGTCATGGCTCCGGGGTGGGACTCTCATCCTTTCTTGGTCGGCCACCGATCTCGTCAAATACAGCAGCAGCACTAGTAAATTTGTCCAAAAAGCTGTGGATGAGAGAGAACTAAGTTGTTCCGGTAGCTTGAATGAGAGGACTGACAATCAGAATATTTTCTGAATGAAAACATTCTTCCTCGAGAGGCATGTTTTCCACAAGCCTTTAGGATGTCCTGACCTTCACTAGCCAATCTGAATGGTCGAAATATCCAGGTGGCTTCGCAGGACGACGTCAATGCTTCGATATAGGCTGCGGCATCTCAAGTCGCCAACAGTCCGTCAAGCTGCAGCAAATTTTCTTCTTCTGATGTCAATGATTTGGAGCCAGATGCCGATAACCGGCTCTGAAGCTCGAACTGCTTTTCTTCAATCCCCAATTCTCTTGGAAAATGCTCCTGGGCAAAACGCAGTACAAAAACAGTACTCTCCGTTTGACCTCTTGAGAGCAACGTGCCGGCCAGCTTGAGATAAAATGCAACGTGACGACGGCGTAGAGCTTGAGTCACATCGACTTCGCCTGTAGCCAACGCCTTGTTTGACTGTGCTGTGACATATGCCATCCCCTCTTTGGTTGACGGGCCGTCGGGATGGAAGAGGGACATGACGGCGTAAGAAAATGAGTTTGCTGGCTGTGAGCGGAGCGTATCCCAAAAGCGAACAAAAATCTCTGGGGACGATGAGCGCGGTGCAGCGGACAAATAATGGGCACCTATGGGGGCAGCCGAGCGGGGTCCATGATAGCCACGGCTGGGAGCATCCATAAATGCAACCATAGCTGCCTCTACTCCAGAACCAAATCGTATCTCGGCAAAGAGCAGCCGTGCAAAGATTGAGCTCTTGGGTATTTTGACTGCATAGTTGAGCCAATGCCAGACTAAATCCTGGCGACTTTCGATGACGAGAATGTCTACCAAGGTATTTCGAAGGAGATTCGACGGTCCTGAGCTTTTCCCGGCCCCCATAATGTCTCTTTCCGAAGTGCGCCCTGAGGTTCGTATCCAACGCAGGATCTTGCTGCCCGCTGACAAGTCTTTGATAGCGTTGAGGGTACTCTCAGGATGACTTGCTAAAGCTGCGCGAAAGCTGCTCAATGTCACGGCGAAATCGTCTACAGTGACGATGCCGCTTGCAATTTTGTCCTCAAGCCATGCGAGCTGCCGTTGCAGATGGAGAGCGGACGCAGCGACTGTTTCGAGGTTCGGCTTCGAGAATGAGGCGGTCCTCGGCTTTTTGGAGAGAAGAGGACTGGCCAGGAGCGAGCTGAGATGGTCGTTGGCAGACACGGCGGCTGACGAGCGACTTATGTTTGGAAGTTCCGAAGGTCTTTGCTGGGAGGGGATTATGGCATTGTCCGAAAGGGAGGTGGGATGATGTATGTCAAGCTGCTTGTTGAAGGAAGCAGTCAAGATGCCGAGTAGTTGGGAGGATTCTCGCGGAGTAAGTGGCAATTGCGGATGGATTCTGCTGGTCAGGGCGCGCAGCGAGTTGGACAGTGAGTTCGTTGCCTGCATGGTGAGGTTACCCGCCGGTGGGTGTGGTGATCTAAGTAGTATTGACAAGACCAAGCACTGAAAGTAGGCGAGTTTGATAGGAGGTAGTGACAGTGGTGGCGAAGTGGGAGTGTGGGACGCCTCCAGCCCGCAACATTGTATATACAGATACAGGTACGGCTCCAGAGTCCAGCGCGATAATGTAGATCAATTCCACCCCTGAAGGTAGTAAGCCAGGCAACGACGATTTGCAGGATTTAATCGAGCGTGATTGTGGGAAGAAGTAGTAGGATACTGCATAAGTTCATGGTGATGTTTTTGTGGTTCAGGTACAGGCACAGGTACAGGCACAGGTACAGGTACCGGCACACTCTCTGTTGTTGTTTACTATCTCTGGATATATACTGCGGTTGCTCATCTTCCGTGTTGCTTTGAACAGACAGAGCTTCAGCGATGGGATGAATATCTTTGTTTTACGACTGCATGGGTCCTTCATGGCCAGTCGGTCTCACTGCTCACTGTTGTGGCTAGCGGAATCACGTGACGTGGACCCCGGTCGCTCGCCGAGAAGCTGAAGGTTCCATACCTCCTGCCAGGCACGACTTTGGGTGGAAGGAACAGAAACACCGATGTCAACTTGAACGACCCAACACATATAGCCATCCATTCCCCAATCCAGCCCCGTGTCCATATTTTGCTGCTGCCATAAAGAGGCCTAGAGTTCTCGCAACCCAAACTCCCTGCCAGGAACCAAACACACCACCACCCATCCTCTCAGTCTGTCCCATCGAGGAAGACTCAATCCACACACAACCATAATGTCTGAAGCTACATCGAGGCCCACGCACACGCGTGGCAGAGGAGCTGGCAGAGGCGGCCGCGGCGGAGCTCGAGGCAGCACACGGGGCCGAATCAACGTCAACGGTGCTCACAAGGACACGTCTTTTGACGACGTAGACGACGAAGAAGACCAGGGCGAACTTGGCGAGATGAAGAAGCAGTACTCGAATCAGCTCCCCATGCTGAAAGAGCTGTTCGAAGACTGGAACGAGGTTGATCTGCTGTTTGCTCTGCAAGAACAAGACGGAGACCTGGAAAGCACTATTGATCGCATTTCTGAAGGTCGCCCATCCATCGTCAATTGCATACCGCTATCGCTAACACTATAGACAGGCCACGTCTCGAAGTTCTCTGATGTCAAGAGCTCCAAGGAGAAATCAAAACCCAAGCCGAGAGATGCAACCGTCCAGGGCGCAGATGCTTCTGCGAACACCCGCTCCGTCCGAGGTCGCGGTGGATTTGACAGCGGTCGTGGCGGTCGTGGACGTCCTGATCGTGGTCGCGGAGGCTCTAGAGGTGGACGAGGTGTTACCCACCCTGCGACAAATGGCGCTCGAGCTGCCGTTCCTGCCACATCGGTCCCAACTGCTGAAGGTGCCTGGGACATTCACCCAGCGACTGGCGGCGCAGCTTCCGCCGACGCACCAAAGGCCGCGGCCACTGCTCCCGTCCAAGAGACTACAAAGGCTAGCGCGCCTACTGAACCGGCTGGCGGGAAGAAGACGTGGGCTCAGATGTTTGCAAAGCCAGTGCCTGTGCCTGTGCAGCCCAAACCTGCTGCAGAAGCTGCACCAGTCTTTGAGGCACCAAGCGAAGGCTCGTCCGGTTTTGTGGAAGTAACCCACGCCGACGCAGAGCCTGAAGAGGAACGCCCAATCTCAGCCCCAGTCGAGGACGTCCCAATCTTTGAACCAGCCGAAGTGACTGAACCAGAAGCGCCAACAGTCGAGCTTACGCCTTCTAAGGACCAGTTGACAGAAGAAAATGTCGAACATCTTCCTAATGATGCTCATCCTCCCCCAACTGGCACAGCAGCCAGCGAAGTTGAGAGTTCACGTGGTCCTGACAGTGCCGCACCGTCGACTATCGGCCAAACTCAGGCACCAATAGCCCGTCCAGCTTTGAGCGGTAAGCTGGACGGCTTCCAGACGTCGGCCTACAAGGCAACTTCGGCGTCAGGTGGAGGACGCAGTGCCAGTTTTAATCGCCGCATTTTGGAGCAACAAGAAGCTGTGGTTATGCCTGGCAATCATGCCGTAGACAGAACCGCTGTGCAATTCGGAAGCCTTGGTCTCAGCGGCGAAGCGCTCGACGTTGACGAAGACCGAGAAGAGGCAGAGACCCGTACTCAACCACCTCAACATTCCCCAGTCACACAGCCACGTGCATCTCTCCCACCTGTTGCTCGACAACAGCCAGCGCCGGCCGAGGCACCAATTACGGAGGCTGCTCCTGCGATCAAGGCTGCGCCAGGGCTCCCCCCAGCTCCTCAGCAACAGCAGCCATTCGCGCACCAATCACCAAACACACTTGCTTCCCAAACTCAGCAAGGCTCCCACGCCGGACAAGGCTACAATCAATTTGGACGTTATAACCAGACAGGTCTTCCTTCTGACACATCTGCCCAGAAGCAGTACGACCCCTTCGGCCAACAGGTCCCAAGTGCATTCGAGCAATACCCAAGCAGCACACAGGCACCAAGCCAGGTCCAAAGCCAGCTCGGCGGTTTCTCGTCATCAGCCGCGGACTACTCGTCGTATTATACAGCAGATCAGCGAAACGCGTATCATAACTACTACAATTCGTATGGACAGCACGGTGCTGGAAGCCAGCAAGATGCAGGCGCTGCTCAACAGCGAACCGGCAGCGGTTTTGGAGCAGCAGGAGACTCGGCTTTCCCAGCCAACCAGTCTCAACAACAGGTAAGAACAGCTTCGGGATGGAGTCTGGGTCAATCTTCGCTGCAGCGCACACGTTCGCCTCAGCGAAGATCGACAAGTCTCAACCTCGCAGACTCTAGTATACTTAACTCATCCATTTCTAACCTCTTCACTCGGCAGACTCAGACGCGTTACGGAGATGCTCAACAGAGCGGACATAACACGCCAAACCCCACAGCCGTCGGAGCTCAGCAGGCAACAGGAGCTCAGTCTCAGCACGCACATCAACACCAGCCACATGGACAGGCTCAGCATCAAGGCTACCCCGGCGCGTATAGCCAGCACGCGTATTATAACAGCCCTTACTGGTCCGCATACCAGCAGCAATACTCCCCATATGGTCAGCAAGGCGGATTTGGAGGACCATTCGGAGGCAAGGGAGGTATGTATAATCAGCCTCACCATGGATACGGCCAGAACGCCTATGACCAGCATTCGTCTTCGCCAGCCAACGCAGCAGGTTTCGGCGGCCGTGAGACGAGCCTTGGTAGCGGACTCGGAGCAGAGTACGGACGTTCTGGTTCAACCCAGCCTTCCCAGACCCAGTCAGCCGGCGCCGGCGCATTTGGTAGTGACCCCTTCAGCCGTTCTCAAAGCGGCTTTTCAGGCCAGAACCAAGCCTATGGCCAACAGCAATCTGCCCAGCAGGGCTCAGCTGAAGACTCATTGAAGCCTTTCAGCGATGGTAAATCTGGTGCAGGACCAAGCCCAAGCTCAATCGGGCAACCTGGACGACCCGGATCAGCCACCAATACGGCGGCACAAGTCACGCAATCCGGTCTGCCCCCTCCACAGTCACACCAGCAAGGCTTCAGTGGGTACCCCGGTCACCCACAACAACAGATGGGTCAAACCTCTCAATATGGTGGTGGTTTGGGGGGTCTCGGCGGTCACACAGCCGGTGCTCAGAGTCATCAAGCAGGCCAGTATGGCAATTATGGTGCCGGGTTTGGCAACAACAATTCTTATGGATCGTATGGAGGTCGCGGCGGAGGCTGGGGCGGCAACTATGGTCACTAAACAGCACCAGAAACAGCAGTGGTTCTATGTGAAGTGTATCTGCTGGGAGAGAGACTGACATCCACGTCTCATCTCGATCACGATTCTACAAGGCGCCATGGAAATTTGTATGATGTGGTTTTCAATCAGATTTCTCTTTTTGCTTTATGCTTCTAGGGAGTGTTTCTTTGTTCGACGCGCGCAAGTACGGGGAACCGGTTTGGGATTTCTCTCCCATCTCTACTCTCACTTTGATCGATTGTTCTTATACGGTTCGTCTATGCTTGCATATTTCTCTTTGCTGGTTAAGTTCTGCAAGGCTAGGTTTCTTCCAATAGGCAAGTGGCGGCCCTTCAAAACCATGCTTTCATCATAGTACCTTCAAATTCTCGAGCTCTCCTTGCTTGTGGACGGAGTTATATGGAGATTAGGGAGGATTGAACCTAGAGTTCTTTAGGCATGTACTCGTATCTGATCTAGTATGGGAACGGAACGGAAGGTGCATATCTGACATGCTACCGGGGCTATCAATACTTTGTCTGAGGCAAAGTTCGTTGTACCACTGATTCCAAGCTTGACATCTCTGCATCTATGAGCTATTCTCGACGCCATGATCTTCATGGAACATTAATTTCTCAAAAACGAGAGAAGCTAACATCCAGCTTCTGAGTCTGCCTCGCTGGGAGGGTTGTTGATAGATGCGCGGACTTGCTGGCGAGCAGATCGCCAGGGATGCTTCTACACAGTACCATCATCAAGATCTAAAGTCTTGCACGTGACCTTCACCTATACCAACGTCCCGATCTCCAAGCCACCGGCATAGATCGAAGTGAAGAGAACAATGGAAACCTCCGTTTGCGCACCTTGAACAATACTGATGCCTTACTGCCGGTCAACGACTTCCCGAATGTTTCCATCGTAACAACCACTACCACATTTGCGCTCGCGCTCGCCAACCTCGATCCCGCTCCCTCGCGACGCCTTCTCAATCATGTCTCGATATGATGCCAGGCCGCCCCCCGGCTCCAGGCAATCCAGAGAACGATCGAGGGATCCATACGAAGTCCTCGCCGAAACAGAGCAACAATGGATATTCACAGAAGAGGAGCTTCTCCGGACACCATCCATTTGCGATGGCATGCCACTAGAAGAGGAACGGCAGACCCGGTACAAGGGCAATCACTTTATCACTCAAGTGGGCATCATGTTGAAGTTACCTCAAACAACACTTTCTACGGCGGCCGTTTTCTTCAACAGATACTTGATGCGAAAGTCATTGGTCAACAAACCTCCATACAAAGCCCTCCATCACTATGTGAGTACAGATGCGAACCCAGGAGATGACCGGTAGAACCTGACATCCTGCAGCAAATAGCAGCCATATCTCTATTCCTCGCCACCAAAGTCGAAGAGCACTGCCGGAAGATCAAAGAGATCGTCATCGCCTGCTGTCGCGTCGCACAGAAGAACCCAAACCTACTGGTGGATGAGCAGACCAAGGACTTTTGGCGATGGCGAGACACAATTATATACAACGAGGATGTGCTCCTGGAGAACCTATGCTTCGACCTGACGATTGAATCGCCGTACAAGGTTCTTTTCAACTACCTCCAGTACTATAATGTACAGCAGCACAAGCGATTGCGAGACTCGGCATGGTCTTTCATCAACGACAGTAATCAGACACAGTTATGTCTCCTTTTCACCTCGAAGATAATTGCAGGCGCGGCCTTATATTGCGGAGCGAAGCACGTGGGCCAGAAATTTGAGGACGATGGAGGCCGGCCTTGGTGGGAAGTGCAGCAATTGTCGTTGAGGGAAATACGCAAAGCATGCAACTACATGGCAGATTTCTACATGGATGCGCCTGGAGGCCTGAAACCTGGGAGTGAGAGTATATACGTAGGTTTGCGGTCCCCTCTGGATGGAAACGAAGGGGACCATTCGACAAGACTGATGACGGAGCAGAAGCCAAGTATGAGTCCTGTGAAGATGGAACGAAGTGGCAGCGAGACGAGCACGAAAAGAGAGAGGGAAGATGATAACTGGGTTACGACCAATGGACATGGGAATGGGAATGGGAATGGCAATGGGACCACATCAGTTGTGTCGAAGGTGCCAGCTGCAGCACGAGAGTTGGACGAGAGAGCACCGAAGAGGCAAAGGACAGAAGAGCGCGATTTTGCATACCCGCCACCTGCGGCGCCCAATGGCACGTCAACCAAGGATGAAGATGTTGGCGATGCTGGCAGCGAAGAGGGCGAACTCGAAGAATGATTGACATGCACATTTAATGGCGTTCTATGGATCTGGTGGGATGATACCAAGCTCTGAATGAGCCAAAAGGCACGGCTTTTCAATGATATTTATTCAGGGGTCTTGTTGGATATGACGATGAGCTCAAATGAAGCTCTGTCTTTCTTGGGACGATATTGAAGCGCAGTTTGCGCCGGAGGACTTTCTGTCCATGTACCAACAATCGCTTTTTCCTGGAATCCCAATGAATGGAATATTCCAATGATACTTTCACGTGCCGCATCAGCTGAGTCCGGTGTCGTTGCCTTTGGCACATGCCCGCATCTACAACGAATCCTCAACTTTTTCATTTGTTTCCCTAGGTAACTTGGAAGCCAAAAGGTACTCCGCATGACTACGCTCGCATCTATCATCCAGAAATCAAGACGCAGATGTACAATGATGGACCAATGTAGAGCTACTGATGCTGAGTGGTTGATGCGATTCAGGTAGGGATTATCTTGCCTGTCGCCTTTACTCACCTTTTTTCAGAGGTATGTCATCGGTCATTGTGCCATGACAGTCTCTCACTTTACGGGTTCGAGGGACGAGGTTATCTTCCCAATCTTTCTGTTCATCGCTTGTTCCATCTGATTACTTACTTGTGCGGTGCGCAGAGATGTCTATCTGATTACGCTTCTTCTCTCTACCGATCTTTGCTTGCAGTCATCTTCTTGAACTCTTCTTTCTCGTCTTATCCTTCCACTTGCTCCCATCGACTACCGACCAAACTTCAACTCAAAATGTCGAACTCACAAGATTGCCTGTTCCTTACAATTCCAGTCGAGATCAGGCTGACAATCTACTCCTACCTCATACCACAAACCCTCAATCGCGCAGCTCCAACTCGTCCTTCACCCGAAACAATCCCTATTGGCCATGAAAACGAAGATCCCCTCGCCCATTCCCCTCCAGATGGCAAACCAATGCTCTCATTCCGAATGCTCGATCCAGACGTCCGCAGCCCAATCTCCAGCAAGCTCTCCACCCTCCACCGAACCAAATTCTTCATCCGCACCGGCCGCTTCAGAGCAAGAGCCATGAAAACAACATACGTTTGCACAAACATACCCGAGGGCTTGGACACAGCCATTCTCAAGGTGTGCAGACAGACGCATGCAGAGGGGTCCGAAATGCTGTACGGCACTTATACGTGGGAATTCGATACCCACGTTGAAGCCATCCCTGCCTTCTTCGGGGACATGACGAACCAATCGCGCGATTCCGTGAAGAGAGTTTCCTTCGTTAAGAGGGCACTGGCCTACGACCGCTCCTCCGATCTCTGCGAATGGGAATCCGCGACATCTACACTCGCTTCTCTCCCCGGTCTCAGTGTCCTTGATCTGGGAATCGTGGCCGGGATGCCTGCACGTGGATGGCCTGAAAATAGCCCCGTCTGGAGTATGCGGGACTTGGAAATGATGGTGCAGGTTTTGGATTGGAAGGGGTTGGAGTGGCTTCGTGACGTTGCGAATGTCAGGATACGTAAAGGCGGGAGGGTAGAGGTGAGAGCTATCATGGAGAACTGTCCTGATGTTAGGAATAGTGAGATGCTTGGGTTTTGGGTGGGTGTTAGTCGGAGTCTTGTTGAGGGGGGGTTTGGCGAGTGGGCTACAAATCTGATCATGGCGGATTGAGGACGCGCGAGCCATTCGATGGAGGGATAGGTGTGGCCACGACTCCTTGGATATTCGAAGTCCTCGAAGTCTAATTAATCGACGGAATGGTTGCGAGAGTGTGGATAGAGAAGAGACGGACAGACTGGATGATCTGGGTGGTACTTCCCAATTCTTACCTCCTACCGAACTCGAATACGTAAGCCAATTTACGGTCTAGATTTTGGCATGAAATGTTGTCGGATGGAGACTGATATAACAATGACGGCGTGGCCAAGAAGCTGTCAAATCCATTGAGTGTGCGAGTATCATAGAACGGCTCCCAGATTTAGTTTGAGTAGACTATGTATCGCATTCACCGAGCCAAGGCAGACGAGAACAGATGCAAACAAGGGAGGGTGGCTACTCGAACAAGTCTATATATCTCGTAATCACTATACTATTACAAGCTCATCCCCACCGATTACAAAAAGCTAATGCCAACCCCAAACTGCACGCCCTTTCGTCCCTCTTCACCCTTCCTCAGGACCAAAGGCAAACTGAAATTGAGCTCGAACCTCGCCATCGGATGTGCGTAGACGATTCCAACACCAGCAGCACAAGATGGCAATCCATTCCTCATCTCCTCAAATGTCTTCTTCATATTGGCAGCAACATCGTCGCTACTCATTGGAGTGCGGTCCTTCGACTTGCCCTTCAAGGCGAGGAGGCGGCCGGCATTAGCGAATAATTGAAGGCGTAGGGGTGTATCCTTCCCAACTCGCGGGAAGGGCAGGAGGAGTGAAGCTCCGCCAGCAGCGTAAAGGTCACCGCCCACTGCGTCGCCAGAATCGTGAGGACCGAGTCCTGAGATCTTGAAGCCGCGGACGTCTGTTGGGCCGCCGAGTTGGAAGCGGTCGTTTAATCGTGATTGAATTGGTGTATCTTCTCCGCTTTTGGTGAGTGGGTATAGCATGCCGCCACGCAATCCAACATTGAACGAGATGCCGCTGTCGCCTGAGATGCCTGGAATTGGGATTGGGAGGGCACCCTGTGTCTCTACTTCCACCTTTCCGAAACCGACGTCGCCTTTTAGAGGACCGAACCCGGCAAGTTCAGACACTGTTTTTAGGAGGTAACCGCGGCTTGGGAGAAGTGGGTAGTCTCGTTTGTCGTTGACCCATGTGTGCGTTAAACTTGACTTGAAGCTGTCTCCAGCGTTAAGCCGTATCGTGGGAGCCGCGTTATCTGCTAGGCCGGTGATTTGTCGCCAAATGCCTGAGTAGCCGAACTCGTGTTTCTGACCACCCTCCGTGATCCATCTGACCTTTGCGTCTCCACCGCGTAACCTTTCCTCGTGACTCGCCCAAGGCTTCAGCGTCGAACTGACCAGTCCACCAATCTCGAGTTGCCGGTCTGGGTTGCTGAGGATGGGCGTATTGAAAAGCGCAGAGTATGCAGATCTCGTTCGAGTTCCCAAGGATGCGTGGGCACTGAGAGACTCTGCTCCTCCAAAAATATTTCGCAGGTGAGCATCTACGAATGCTGAGCCTTCTGAAGATCCAGCCTCTGTGCCTGTTTTTATAGTGTATCTGCCTCGTTCTTGTGCCTGGAAGAAAACATTGAGATCCGTTGGGGAAGTCGAGGGATTTGATTGATCTGCCTTATCTACAAATGCAGTTACTGGCGACTTGTAAATTCCTGTTGACCCTGTCAGTGCCAATTCTCAAATTCCAGACTCTTTCTCCCTCTTACCAAACTTCTCCAGCCTCTGGCCGACCTTGTCAATTTCTTGACGAGCTTCCAGAAGGGTGTAGGCATCGTCCCTGTTGGCGCTGAGCAATGGCTTCACTATTCGCTCCAGGAATCCGCGTCGTGTGTGGGTTGCTTGGAGCACTCGAACCTCATTGATGGTCACTGGGAGTGTATGGTTGCTATCGATCTGCGCGTATGAGTAGGGCCTTTCCTAGTATCGTGTTTGGCAAGTCTCACAATTGCAGCTTCTCTAGCCTGCTGCCTGGCATATTGGGAGTGGATTCGTTCTATGAGTTCTTTGTCGCGCTTCTCTGCCTGCTTCGGGTCTAGCTTTTGCTTCAATTTCTCAAAGACCTAGCACCAATTAGCGACTTCCTGTGAAATTGAGAGGTCTCGTACATCTTCCTCGAGCGGAGAAGCCATTGAAGCTTTGGTGGTGTGATGGCAGAGCTCGCGATTGAATTGTTCACGAGCCAAGCCTAGGTCCGTAGCCGGGCTTCAACAACTGAAGTTGCGACATCAGTGACCACTGCCCTCTCCCTCACTCCTTCCGACAAGACAACTGCGAACAACATTCAAAGCGACTATCGTCACCACCCTAAGGTTCCTATAAAAACGAGAGTGCTCCAGAAAAGACATTTTGTATAGAATAAGAAGTCCTACTGATACACACAACCACCGCATCAACACATAACACATAACACATCATGGCCACTCCACAAGCAACCAAACGCCTGGTCAAGGAGTACCAGAGCCTCCAAACGAATCCGACCCCCTACATCCAGGCTCACCCCTCGGAAAGCAACATACTAGAATGGAACTACATCCTCACTGGTCCACCGGAGACACCCTACGAAGGTGGCCAGTTCTGGGGCACTCTCACCTTTCCCTCAAACTATCCCTTCGCTCCGCCGGCAATCCGCATGCACACCCCCAGCGGCCGCTTTCAACCTTCCACGAGATTATGTCTGAGTATCAGCGACTTCCATCCGAAGTCTTTCAATCCGGCCTGGGGAGTGTCAACGATCCTGAACGGAGTGCTCAGTTTTATGACGAGCGAAGAGATGACGACAGGAAGCGTGCGCGCATCAGCACACGAACGCAAAGTCTTTGCCGCACGAACACGGTGGTGGAACTCAACCGGCGGCGGATCATCAAGTCGTTCAGTACCGGGGCTGAACAGTTCAAATACTCGTGGCGTGGGCGCAATCAAAGGAGGAGATGGAGGCGCGAGATTCCGCAAGGAATGGCCGGATCTCGATAAGGAGAATTGGGAATACATGAAGGAGCGAAAGATTGACCCAGTCACTGGTAATGTCGTCAAGGATGCACCTCAGGTCTCGTGCACGCCCAGGGCAGATGCACTCCGACGAGGTGCTGCGAGGGGCAACTCAGGTGCTGTTGCAGTGGTGGGCGGTGCTCAGACCGCTCGTGTCGCCGGTCAAGGATTCATCGGACGCAACAAGTGGTTTCTCGCCATGGGTGCTGCATTCGTCTACGTCCTGCTGGCGAGAATGCTTGGTGATGGGGCTGAGACACCTTCCAAGGTTTGATTTTGTCATTGGCTCTTTAACATACCTGTAGAATACTTGAGCATGGCAGCCTTGGATGGTGAAGACTGATATTGTCTACCTCCACATGAGAAACATCCATAAATTTTCCGCGTATCTGGTTTTGGAGAGCACAGTTTGTTCGGATGTAAATAGTCGCGATGTACGTCAAGAGACAACATCAGACACCACAACGCAATTTGAATCCCTCAACATTCTTCCCCGACCACAGCATCTCTCCCAAAAATTGACCAGTCGATATTTCAGTCATCCAAGAGCGGTTATGCAACCCTCTCAATTCCATCCAGTCTAGCAACCACCACAAAACCTAACCCCCTCCTCGCCTCCCCCTTCCTATCTTCCAACGTGCCATCTCCAACCCTCAAACGCCCCGCCCTCTACTGCAAATCAAGAAAACCAAACATCTCACATGGAACGGATCCATATAATATCCACCAAAAGCCGTCATCTCCATCGACTGAGGGTACGTAGGAGATGTCCCGCTTCTACAATGCAAATAGCCTGACACTGAGCCTTGCTCCATTTAATGCAATGATCCCAATCAGCAGGGTAAAATGAGCTGATGCGTGGTAAGCGATTCGTGCTTGGAGTCTCTGATCGGGGATGGGGGAACATAACTGGCAAAAGGGCTTTTTCCTCCCGGGTGCTGATAGAGAAACGGACGATCATACGATGTATAGAGTTCCTATGACAGCGCAGGATCATTCAGGGAGTAGAATCCGCGGTTGAGGTGCTTCGTTGCGGTTGATCGCGGGTTGGGAGTTTAAATCAATACTCCAATTGGGATTGGAACGTAAAGGGAAAAGACGAAACAAATAGCTTTGTGGTTATTGAGAAAGAAATCTGCGTCTTTTTGCTTTCGTATGCCAACGGTCCTCTAAGGTGCTGTGAATCGATGGAATATCTTGATTGATAACAAAGCTAAGTAGAGACATTGCCAAACCTCTAGACTTCTCTTACATGCATAATGGAAACACATGCCATGAGATGCCCTTCCCTAGGCCCTAGATAGATTTTCCCTTGTGCCATATGCATGCAATTCCCCGCTCCGCCATTGCCTTGAAAATGATTGTAAATCGCCATTATCCATTACATCGCCATTGCCGGTCCAATATGTCCCAAATTTGACGCCCTGTCCCAGTTTGTTCCACCGTATACGCCGAGAGCCATGCAAAGAATGTAACGGCAACAATTACTACGACTTGATCGTGTCGTCGTAGGGAGAAAGTGAAGATAGCTTCAGGGTTGCTTGAAAATACGACTAGAGAATGCCGAATCGACCTGTAGCGAACCAGGTGAAGGATAGGACAGTGATGGACGCCATACCGCCCAAGAAGCTCCAAGTGTTTTTCGGCGTTAGTGATGCGGCACCACTGTTGCAAGTCGCGCAAGTCCAAGCTGTGAGCATTATTAGTCCTACCGTTCCTACTGCCATCCCATAGTACGGGGAGAGACTTACAAGTGTAATTCACATATGGTTGCGGCGTATACATGGCGAACGTATACATAGCCACTGGATTCAAATACCCAGCCCCTTTCGTCCCCGACATGCCAATCTCCGCATCCGCAATACTCAAGGTATACGAATTTGTGCCCAGCTGCGGTGCCTGCGTGGCATAGGCAGCTGTATCCCAAGTGAACTTCCCCTTCTCATCGTAGGTCATGTTCATTGCGAGTGTGTACGTCGCCTTTGCTGCCGAGCAGTACGCCCACAGATCAATGGCCGTGGGCGTTGCTTGAACCATCGTGTAATTCCAGCCCCATGTAACGTAATCGCCTACTTTGTAGTAGGTCGAGCCTGCTAATGCGGATGGGGTGACCATGACCACGGAGCCCATGCCGTCACCTGCATCGAAACTTGTCGTGGCCGCGGCCGTGCTGTTCCCTGAATCTGACTTTCCGCCATCTGTTGCCGATGCTGATGCTGAGGATCCCGATTCCGTTCCACTTGTTTTGGTGATTGATTGTGATTTGGTATTGGTTGCGGATGTTGTTTTTCCAGTTTGAGACGAGGTTTTGGCTGTCGTGGTTGCAGAGTTGGATGTCTCTGAAGCTGTGCTGCTGCTGTCCTGTCTTCTGATGACAGCATAGGGTTCGGACGTGTCAGGCCATGGCCAGGCTTGTGTGAGTGCTGAGAAAGACGCGATGGTGGCGAGGAGCTGAGTAGGCCGCATAGTGAAAAGAAACGTGTACGAGGGATATCTAGGTGTGTCTGTAAGACGAATTGATGGTAATGGACGTGGCCAGCAGAAGAGACCAGATTGAATGGCGGATGTTGAGGAGAGTTGCTGGGAGTGTATACAAAAGGTCGTGGAACGCAGGGGGTGCAGCTGTTTTCCTTTCTCCGCGCCAAACGAGTGATGGCGGAGGGGATGCTAGGTTGAGAGGATAAAAGATGGATGTGGATTAACAAGCAGCGAAAGTACAGAGGAACGATTATCGCAGTATGGAGGTAAGTGTTGTTGAATTTGCGGTTGGAGAGCCTAAGGTTGGCCGCCCACGACCCAAAGCGGCAAAGGATCCTAAGGAATACTTTTGTCCCCATAGTAACATCGGAACCCCTGAAGGGCTTTACTGTGTACGGGGCTCAGCCAATCTATATTAAGAAGATCGATAGTTCACCATCACCATAAAATCGCACAGCCTCTCTCCTTAGAAGACGGCCTTCATCTTTCCTCGCAAACTCTCCCCGAAGTCTTCCTGTACATTTTCATGGCCTTCCCACACACCAACAACAACGAAAACGACCAGCTCGGCACCCCGACGGGACGCGCATTCATGATGCTGCATCCCCGAACGGACCAATGGCGCCGTCGATCCAGGTTTTCGCCTTCCAGTCAATAGTGCATCCACACGTGCTTTTGCCATTCGTATGAATGGCACCGGATTCAGCAAATCGAGAACATAAACATATATATCGCATGCGTATAGATAGTGAAGCAGGCATTTGCATTGATTGACGACGCGTCGAAAATGTATTGCATAATTCTTGAAATCATAATAACCAGAATTGCAGAAGAGACAACGGAATTCATCTGGGGAGCTAGATACGCGGGTTTCGGAGCGGATGACGGGTTGTAGGAGATGATGAGAGATGCAATGATATTGCTGATGTCGTTGTGGTTGTGGTTGAACCTAGGAGCCGAAGAGGATGCAACCTGGAATCACGGAGATTATAGGTGGTGTTATAAATGCAAGATCTACTTGTTTCCGATCGGCAAAGCGCATAGCACCAATTTGACAGGCAGAGTTACGCAGACTTGAATCTAGTCCGCTGAAATTTTACTTTCATGACTCTCTGACTACACTGTACTGTAGATGGATATCTCGAAAAACCTTCACGCTAAGTGTGCCACTCCCCATCTACTACTCCCACTCTGCTACTCCCCATCGAACACTCAGACACGTTTAACTCCTAGATCCAGACCCTCGATACCACTGACCAATGGGCTGACAGCATTGGCTCTGCTCGACGATGGATTGTTACCGAAGATAGACTGGACAATCTCGCCACCACGAACAGCAAGAATACTAAGCAGCGAATCCGCCAACTAAAGATGGTGTTAGCACTCTTCCTTGCTCATCGAACGGATACAAAGGATAGTAAGCTTACGCCATGAGTACTTTCACAACATCCTTGCAGATAGACACCAGCGTCATCGCTGATGGTGCCCTGTTCGAACTTGACCTTGTAATCCCTTGTGACCTCCCATTTCTTACCAGTAGCATCACCGCCTGGCAGTAAATGACGCGCAGGCTGTAACAACGACTCGTGCGAGTCTCTCAAATAGCCAGTCGCAACAATCACGGCATCGAAATCCAGAATCTCCGAGGCCTGGAGATCGCCATCAACGGTACCGCGCTGGTCACCATGAGCAACGTGGAGTCGCAAGCTATCATCGAGGTCCGAGTCCACCTCAACGACGGTTCTCTTCGCTAAGATCTTGTGCTGCCAGTCCTCCTCGTTGGTGGAGCGGACGCGTTGCATGTAAAGCGTTTGATAGATGTGTTCGAGCAGTTCTAGACGGACGACACCGTAGTTGGTGACTTTGTTCGATTTGATGATGCTTAATCGAGATTCTTCGGGTTGAGCGAAGAAGGGATCGATTCGGTCGGGATCGAAAATCTCATTAACGCTACTCGTTGTTAGATGTCGTCTGAAATCAACTGGACTGAAGACCTACAAGGGAGAGTCATCACTTGGTTTCAGAGCAGCGGATTTAATGATCAGTCGGGTTGCAGCATTTGGATACTTGGTGTGCAGACTATTGAAGATCTCAGCAGCACTTTGGCCTCCGCCTACAACGGCGATATGGTATGGGGCTTGAGAGTCTGTCAACATCTTCGGCATGCAGTATGCATATTGCGATGAATGAAGTAGTCGAGGGTGTTTTTCTGGGAATGGTCGTGTGATGTTCGCACGTCCACCAGCACAGATTATTACGTGCTTTGCCCTCCTCGCCGTGATTTGTTGGGTTGCAGTATCTCTCGAGAAGACGGTAAAGCTGTCAATCAATTTCCCCCCTGACCGCGTCTGCTCCGGGCGTACTTCCAGCACTTCCTGGCGATATTGAACCACATCGTCGAACCAGCTGGCACACCATCGTAGGTAGTCCTCAAATTCGATCCGTTGTGGCAGAAATGTGTCCAGGTTCGTGAACTCGACCAGCCTGTCCTTCACGTGGAGGTAATTGAGAAATGTGAATGAACTTCTCGGGTTGCGTAAGGTGGCCATGTCTTTGATGAAGGAAATCTGCATCTTTGCGCCCTCCAACAACATACCAGCGTGCCAGGCGAAATTTGATTGCTTCTCCAGGAAAGCCACCTTTGGCAGTCGTCCATCGAGTTTTGGAATTTCAGCATCCTCAGCCTCGAGAGAATCGTGCAAGGCAACTGCGATGGCAAGGGATGCTGGTCCAAAACCTACGCAGACGAAATCGTGCAACTCATTCTCGTCTGTTGCTTGCAAATGAGACTTGCAGGGAACGGGTGTCGAGTGTTCCAGGTCAAATACACTGGAACCATTGGTGTAGCCGTCCATATTGTGGTAAGATGGAGATCCTCTTGGAGGCAAGGCGTGTGGACTCATAATGAGTATTATCTATAAGATTCGATTCTGCCAATCACAAGTCAGTGATTTGAAACCGTGGGCTAGAGATGCAGGAGTAATCCTACGTAGTGAGGCCTCAGACTCTTTATTAGGTTGCAATCTTCTGAAGACGGACCGACGGATGTGGAGCAGAATTGTTTAAATAAGGTTTGTTTTATATAGCGTCTTCACTTTCTGAGTGAGGACCCGCTATGTGATCGTCACAGTCGTTCCGTTTGCCTATGTCTGCTTGTCGAAGAAGATGGCGGTTGTGGCGGTGGTGGGTTATTGCTTCTTTGGCTGTGACGACACCAAAGGGCAAAGAAATATCTTAGCAGGCTAGCGAAGCTGTAGCGAAACTAATGAGAAGCGACACTCAAACGTGCCGAATTATGTGCAAATTGGATGAAAAGAACAATATGAAAGTGATGACGCAAGAGATGGGTCGTGGGACTGCCCTTGGAGACTGTAACTAAAGATTTGAGTCCTGCCCGACGGCCAGCTGCAAGCTCAATCGGTTAGCCAGAGGACTGTAGGTGTATTTTGGCGTTGACTTGAAGCAGGAAGAGCAGTCATATGATGGCCCACGCAGAAAATCAATCAACACCAGGGTGTTCGACCGATGCGAGGATGGCGCCATTGGGCGACCGGTGGTATCCGACGAACGGGAGAAGACGTGGCATCCCATGTCGTATGAGGATGTAGTATACGCCATTCAGAAGCTGTGGCTAGCGAGGCGCGGTGTGGGTGACAAGGAAAAGAATTCACGAGGGGCCCGTGCCTCCAAAAATGACTAGCTGCAGGTGAAAAATCTGATTAGATTGATCAAACTCCAATCTTATCAGATGGTCTCCGAAATAGGAATATAGATTTTACCTCACGACCCACTGGTAGAACGGCCGAAGAAGGCGGGAATCCAGCGGCGACCATAGTCCATCTGCCGCATTCGGCATCTTCTCCGAAACCATTGGCTTTCGTGGCTTCATAGAGAGATCGACCGTGGGGCTTCGAGAGACAGGGCCGATTTCGACGTGGCTTCAGAGTTGCATTTGCGAGTGGGTATATCGTGAGATATTGGAACGCTTACTGAGAGGCTGCGTCTATAGTGCTGAAGAGACTGAATCCCCCAATCGTTGGCACGGGTCAGGTGAGTCTTGCTTTTGCTCGGAATCAAGGCATCGAAATTGAGAAATCCCTGTGCAGCGACTAAAGCGGGAGTGCTAAAACGACTGGTAGATTGCAAATCGAGTCTTCTATGCCGAAGACGGTGAGTTTTGCTTCTTATTAGAGAACTCGGAAATACATTTTCATACCCTCGCATGACACACCACGGTAGCCTCTCAATTCACTGCCCCCAAGGCACAGCAAAACTGGTGTCACAGCACATGTGATTTGGGACCGATGATGATTGATTTCTGGCAAGATTGTTCTTGAGACTTGATAGAAATCGGGTGGTGTCGATTTTGAGTCCGTAGAATTTGAGTAAAAAGCTAATATCGCGATTCCTTCGGGCTAGAAAGGCATTGAATAGGAGAAGTTGGAGTCATTGCGATACTCAAGGTTCCACTTCAGAAATCATCGAATTATTACTGCGATAAAGAAACAATGTCCATGCCTAAGCAGCCACTGTGGACGAGGCGCTTTGACTCTCAAGCATTCTAGCATACATGCCACCCTGAGCAGCCAACTGACTGTGTGTTCCTGACTCGGCGACCACACCTGCCTCAATAACATAGATCAGATCAGCCTCCTTGATGGCCACAAGCTTGTGTGTAACCACAATCACCGTCCGACCTTTCGCTGCTGCCCATATCGCGTCTCGAATCTCCTTCTCGACAAGCGCGTCGAGCTGGGACCCTGGCTCGTCAAGGAGTAAGATCTCGGGGTCACGTATCAACGCCCGCGCAATCGCCAACCTCTGTCTCTGACCACCGCTGAGATTTTTCCCGTTGCTTCCAATCTCAGTGTCATACCCATCTGGCAATCCAATGATGAAATTGTGGACGTTGCATTTCTTGCAGGTTTCAATGATCTCTTCGCGGGAGCAAGTCTGGCCTGGTTTCGCTCCGAGACCAATGTTGAATGCTACAGTGCCCGCGAAAAGATCGGAATCCTGCGCCACATAACCAATCTTCGCTCGTAGCTGGTCGACATGCATTCCTCGCACGTCGTGCCCGTCAACGTAAACAGTGCCGTTGGAAGGGTCGTAGAAACGCTCAACGAGAGCCATGATAGAGGATTTGCCGCTTCCAGACGTGCCTACAACACCGACTAAGCTTCCAGCTGCTATGTTCATGCTCACTTGTTTGAGTACTGCTTTTTCTGGTCGAGAGGGATAGGAAAAATCAACGTCCCGAAATTCAATTGCGCCTGTCGTCTTGGCCTCAAGGACGACCGCTGAGTCGTTGACCGGTGGCTTGGGGAGAGACTTTGACAGATTTGACAGAATCATGGGTTCCTCGTCTAAAAGTTGGAAGACACTACGCGCAGCAGCTTTGGCTCTCGTGATCTCAGGGGCGTAACTGAACATCTGACCCGCAGATTGAGCACTGAACAAAAGTGCCGGAAGCACGATGAAAAAGTCAACAGTTGTGTAATGGCCATCTCTGACTTGTTTGGCACCCCTGCAGCGATGATTAGCTCGGTTAAGACATATCCTCGACGCATAATTGTCGGCGGGAGAGCAAAGTAGTCGAGATTTGGAATTTTGAGTAGCTTCGTGTGAGTTTGTCTCGAAATCCCAGTCTCCGCACTTGACGTTATGTGTCTCTTCCCTCAACTATTAGGAGACAGGACTTACCACCAGTAAGCCAAGGCATAAACAAAATATGTTATTGCAAGGGAGAAGGCGAGAAGAATGTTGGATGACAGCATAAACTTCAGTCCCTCGCGAAACCTTGTTCGGACAAGCTCATCAAACCTGCCAGAAAAGTAGCCTTCGAGGCCGTAAGCCGCAACGATGCGATTCTGCTTGCACGCTTCAGAGGCCAATGCAGCAGATGCACTATATGCATTTTGCTGGCGTTGTTCAGCAAGCGTCAAGACCTTCAGCCTCAAGAAGCCTGCACCCAACATGACGGGAACAGCCGGAAGGAGGACGATTGCGATTTTCCAAGCAACAACGTGTGCCAGTATGATGCCACCACAAACCGAGACAGTAGCAGATAGAATGACGCCCAGAATTGATCCAGACATCCCTTTGAGACGCCCCACGTCTGTACTCAAGATGGCCATCAAATGTTGAGTCGAAGAATTCTGACGTGAGAACCATGCCATGTCTTGTCGGAGGAGTTTCTGCAACAGTAAATCTTGAAGCCGCGCTACCATTCTTTCGCTCGTCACGCCAAAAGCGCTGCCGCTTATTGAATACGACATCAATGCTATCAGAGCGAGGACGAAGAACAAGAGGCAGTAGAACTGCGGATCTTTCTGATGCCCAGTATCACTGCTGCTGAATTTGAGTAGTTGGACGAGGTTACCGAATACAATGGCCTCTCCGATCAAAATAAAGCCGCCTACGAGGGACGCAATGAGCCCAATGAGCATGAAATGTTTCTCAGGTCCGCTCAAAGATATGCAGCGCTTGAGAAGTTGTCCGATACCAAGTTGGGTCTTTGGCTCTGGAATGGCGTCCGCGACATCGGTCCATGCAAGATCTTTAGAATCGCTCTCGGATTTCTTCTCGGATTCTGTGCAGTCCGAAATTGTAGAATCGGTGGTCTGGCTTCTACTAGTAGTGCTTCCACTCTCCGACCCAGTGCTAACATTCTGGGCGTTGACCAGGCGTTGGTATGGCCCTGCCTGCAACAATAATTGGTTATGGGATCCTTGCTCGACGGCAACCCCATGTCCCATCACTACAATGGCATCTGCACTCCTGACGGTCGCCAATCGATGGCCAATGACGACGACTGTAAGGCCCGTTCTGGACGATGCGTACTTTAGCGATCCGATGACCTTACTTTCACTTAGAGAATCTAAGGCACTCGTGTACTCGTCAAGAATGAGAAGAGCTGGCTTTCGAACAAGAGCTCTGGCCAGGCAAATTCTCTGCTTCTGGCCGCCTATGGGCAGTTAGTCCGAGGGACATAATGGCGGCGCGTGTTGGAGGTACATACCTGATAGTCTAGCAAACCCAGGACTGCCAACCGTGGTTTGCATTCCATCGGTGAGACCATCAATGAAGTCACAATGAGCTTCACGAGCAGCTGTGAGACAGAAATCCAATTTCTCAGTCTCCGATATATCCGAAGCAGTTAACCCAAAGGCAATGTTGTCGAGGATGGTTCCTGGAAACAGAATAGGATCCTGAGGCACATAGGCAATGTGCTTCCGCCAGGAGGTGACGTTGTACGCTCGTATATCTCGTCTCCCAAGACATATCTTGCCTGCAGATGGATCGTACATACGTAGTAGCAGCGAAGCGATGGTACTTTTGCCTCCTCCACTTTCCCCGACAATTCCCGTCAGGGCGCCATGAGCTATACGCAGATTGGTCTTGTCAAGAACCAGTGCTGCAGACCTTGACGAGTAGCTGAAAGACACGTCATGTAGAAAGATATCTTCGTGCAAACGTCCAGCAGGTAATGTCAGCACGTCTCCAGCCTCCGAGTAGACGTCAATCGCTGAAGGATGGCGATCCAGGATAGCGAAGATCTTGCGAGCAGCAGCAGCAGCCGTGGCGAACTGCTGAAGGTATGGTCCAAACTGCCCTACTACGAAGCTTGCCTGCTCGTATGGTTAGCTTTGCCACTCGTTCCTAACATTTCATACACATACGTCCAGAATTAGAAAAACCACCGCATAGATGGTCCCAGCATTACTTGCCTCCCCTTCACCACTGCTCTGTTGTTTATATCCTTCATAGAACGCCAATGCATTCGCGGCATACGCGATAAAGAATATCACACCAAGTTGTAATGAGCTCAACAAAGATTTACGAATCCCGGCAGACGCTCGAGCAGTCAACTGTAGGGCATGGGCTTCGGTGAGTCGCTCGTTTGCGCCATAAGCTTGAACAACTTGAACATTTTGCAAGGCATTTTCCGCTTGAGCGGTGGTTTCTGCTCCAAGAGCTGAAACTTTGATGCTGGTGGCACTTATAAATCTGTTGCCGAGGTAGATGGTCAATCCCATGGCAGGAATTATTGCAGCAAAGAGGATTCCCGTGAGCCTCGCGTTCAAGGCGAATGCAATGGCGAAAGCGGCTGAAAAGTAGCTGATTGACTGTATAAATAGTCCAACTTTTTCGGAGGTCCCCGTCTGGACTAATTGTATCTAGATGCGGATTAGCACAATTTCGACATGGCAGTGATTTTGTATCGCTTAGGTATAGCTGTTGGTCATCTCCTCAATTTGGTACAGTGCCAATTAAAGCGGCTTTGGAAACCATATTAGATTGAAGCTGTCGCTTACCTCGTTCGTAAGAATGTTGGTCAGATCTGGAGATTCTTCGTCGAAGTAATTTTGGTCCTGTAAATGAAACAGATTAGTGCGGTAATAATTTGAAGTCTTCTCTTGAACCGTACCATTCCTAGGAGCTTCTCAACTAACGCCTTTCTGAGGTCTTGTGAGATCATCTCTCCGATTGTTCCCCAGCAAACAGCCCATCCCCATGTGATCACGAAGTACGCCAGCGCAACTCCAATCAACTGAACAAGCCTATCTCGAAGCTCATCTTCCGGAGGTGGAAAGGAATTGATGATCTTGCCAAAGAGAAACCCAATTATCGGCAGCGGCACACCAGCAGCGGCTGAAAGAAGGATCGCAGCTACGAGAATAGCCCTGCGCCTTGTTCCACGTATGCTACCATATAGCGCAATGTAAGGGTTGTTCTTGAGAGAGAATATTGCCAGTAGCCATTGTGGAAAGGAGTCAGGTCTTGGAATTGAGACTTCAGCGATTGAAGAAGCGTTGTCGTGGGCGATGGCGCCGAGGACTTCGTGCCCAGTGGATGTAGGAACAGCGTGAAGTTGAACGCCGTCTAGGGCTTGGTTTGCCATTGCGTATGTCGACGCCGGATCAGATCCGACCCCAGGTTTGTAGCTTTGGAGACCGGATATATCCTTTCTGTGTTGTGGTGTCGATGGCAATTGAAGGGCACACGCCTGATCCGACATACTTGAAGGAAAAAAGTAACATCCTGCTTGAATATCTGGTGCGATCTTCGCACCCCCGAGGTTGTAACTACGTGTGATACAACCCAAAACCCTGTCGTGGCGATCTCAAAGCTAAGAATGACATAGCGTGCAGGAGTTTAGTAGCCTTGAGCCATTGAATCACTGCTAATGGATGCTTAGCAGGCCGAAGAAACGTCGGGCAATCTTGTTCCTGTGTCGGGAGTCGAACAAAGCCTTGATGCACATTTTGATGCTAGTCTTTCCGTGCAGGGACCTTGTAACGTCACCTGTACCGCTTTGCGTGGATACTGGTATGTAATGACTCCAGGCGGTGTCGTTGTTGCTCAGAACATCTTGTTGACGGTCGTGTGGAAGAGCAGCTGGTCACACACTAACCAACAGAATGGACATGCAGCAAAGTAGCACAAATCAGTGTTTTGTCTTCTTTTCTCTTGTGGGAAAGAGATTCTCCTCATATTCTTCCTGTGGTCAGCCTCGTTGCACGCTCCAAATAGTACCTTGAGCATAGGTTTCGGCACAGGATGTTATTCTTGGCCCTTAGCGGTGGAGAGGTTCTAGATCAGCAAGCCTCAAACCGCTTCGAAGGCAGCAGAGCTGTGTGGGTGGAAGTTAGTCACAGGTTTTGGCATGTTGATGGATGCACAAGGCTACGGTCGAAGGCGAGACGGGTAGATGGGGTGAAGGATGTCGGGGATTTGGTTATCTGATCCGATGCGAAGGAGATCTGCGATCATCAGCACCAAAGGAAGGGGCCAACCGCCAACGGGAGGATTGTCTAGCACCGGGAGATGCACCAACTCCACTTGGCGTGGGGAGGTGAGTCGCTCAGCGACATCGGTTCGCCACCTATGCGGAAACAGTCCTGGCCGGAGTGGGTCTGGATAGTCACAGAATTGACATGGATATTCAACGGCACGGCCTCGCATTAGCTCCATGGGTTGTGGATGGCACTGTGGCACTGGCGGGCACTGCTGGCACTGCTGGCACTGCTGGCACTGCTGGCACGGCTGGCTATGGGAGAAGGAGAAGAAAAGGAGAAGAAAAGGAGGAGAGAAGGAGAAGAGAAGGAGAGGGAGAATGGTGCTTGTAGACGGCGAGGGGGGCGGAGGGTGGGGGAGAGTGGGCCTGGGCGAGAGGGACTCGGAGGTCTGAGCCTCTGAGGCACCGAGGCACCTATGGCATTGCTCGCGATACGCTCCAAGCGTCCCACCCTCTCTCCCACGTCATGCCATCATGCCTGAGATCTCTATCGACGCGACCGTAACGCGTCTCTTCGAATTCCTCACCCACGGCGCCACCGCGCGACATTACGTTCCAAGTCCGATCATGTGTTTGGCCTTTCCATTCATCACCCTCGACTCCGTGGCGGGACGCTTCGAGCCGGCGCATACGTCTCCATCGCACTTGTCTTCTCTTAAACCCCCGTGACCCAACACCCAACCTCTGAGATGACCTCTCAGCGGTGCTCATCGCCATGGATACAACACACTGCGTCAGGTTTCCAAACCTCTACTCATGCCGCAGAGACAATCAAACAACAGTCACAAGAAGAACGATCATCGACTTGAAAGCATCAGAAGAGAGCCTCCATCGAGCCTGGGCGAAGATTCTGAAATCTTACACTGGCGAGGATGGAGGCGTGGCTTTCCACTGCGAGACTGGACTTGTGCATGTCGGAGATGATACGAATGAGATTCAGCATCGCCCCCTCAATCTTCCGCATAATGCTTCCTTGCAGGATGCGACAGGAGTTTTCATCGACACCGTGAGTGGCGAACCTACTTGATAACGAGCTCTGCTGACCATGATCTAGAATTCTGGGTATCAAGAATTGGCATTGCGATTGGATTATCAAACGAAGGATAATAGAGGAGAGCTGACATCTCATGGCCATGTCCCTGACACACACCTGGCTCAGCTGGAAGCAGAGCTTCGCACAGCACTTTCAGCTGCCTCTAGAAGGGGCGAGACAATTCACGCAGAGAGTCCAGACGGAGAATCACAAATCGCATTGGCAATCCTCAACGAGAGCCCGGTAAAGATTCCGGGACCAGATCGACTCCACGAGCTAATCTCAAAGCTGGATATCACCACCCGAATTGCTATTGAATTTGAGCGAAGCGAACAGGACGCTGAAAGCATCACTTACGCTGAGCTTGACCATCAGGCAACAGCTTTAGCCACCAAGATCTGCTCTTCTTTGGATTCGTCTGGACGTTCCACCCAGCCCATCATTCCAATTCTGCTTCCTCAATCATCTCAGTTGTATATCGCCATGGTCGCAGTTTTAAAAACCGGATCGGCCTTCTGTCCACTGCCATTGGATGCACCACCCGAACGACTGCGGTTCATTCTTCAAGATCTATCAGCCGCAGTAGTTGTCACCAGTGACATCTGGAAGGATAAGTTCGAGCCCTTTGCAGACATATTTGTCATCGCAGTGGATAGTCAGGGCAGCAAAGGTCCTGCAAAAAATCTAGATGACGAGGTATCCTCAATCGCCTACAATGCTACTGGAACCGATACTGCTTATATCATGTATACGAGTGGATCTACTGGCCAGCCGAAAGGGGTTCCTGTCTCGCATCTCGCGGCTTCTCAGAGTCTTCTGGCCCACGACCGCCATGTTCCGAAGTTTGATCGCTTCCTCCAGTTTGCTTCACCGACATTTGATGTCTCCATGTTCGAAATCTTTTTTACGCTTTTGAGAGGAAGCACACTCATATGCTGCGAGCGATCACATCTTTTGAACGATTTGCCATCGGCGATGCGACGTCTCAGAGTCGATGCGGCTGAGCTCACACCGACCGTTGCGGCTGGTCTACTCCAACGACGAGCCAACGTTCCCTCCCTGAAGCTTCTATTGACCATTGGCGAAATGCTTACTCCTGCAGTAGTCAGTGAGTTCGGGGGAGACGACTCGAAAGCCAGCATTTTGTGGGGAATGTACGGTCCTACAGAAGCTGCCATTCACTGCACTTTGCAACCTGCGTTTTCTTCGGGCTCTAATGTGGGCAATATCGGTTTTCCACTGGACACAGTCTCGGCATATATTGTTGCCCCGCAGCAAGCATTAACGAGCGGCCAACATGTACAAGTGCTTCCTGTCGGGCATGTTGGTGAACTTGCTGTTGGGGGCTTTCAGCTTGCAGATGGGTACCTGAATAGACCAAAACAGACTGCTGAGGCTTTCATTGATACGGAACAGTACGGTCGTCTCTACCGGACTGGAGACAGAGCTCGAGTTCTACCAGATGGGTCTTTGGAGTGCTTAGGCAGGATATCTTCAGGGCAAATCAAACTACGCGGTCAACGCCTTGAATTGGGAGAAGTCCAGCATGCAGCGACACGAGCAGAAGGCTGTTTGGATGCAGTGGCGATCGTTGTTCGAGGCACCCTTGTAGTGTTCTGTCTTGCCAACGACAGTGTCTCTACTGAAACAATCCTTGGTACATGCCGCAAATGGTTGCCCGGCTTCATGGTTCCTGGGAATGCTGTCATACTGAACGACTACCCACGCCTTCCATCGGGAAAAGTAGACCGGAAACAACTTGAGAAAAGATACGAATCTCAAATGAGTTCTGAAAGCGATGAAGCCGGTCAGGCGTCAAAATCGGAATCGGACCTCGGTCATGTTCGTAGCATCCTGGAACAAGTCTTGGGCCATTCTATCGATATGAAAGCTGGCCCGGTCCAGTCAGGTCTGGATTCACTATCAGCAATCAAGGCTGCCAGCGCCTTACGACGAAACGGATTCGCGGCGACTCCTCTTCAATTATTAGAGGCTGCAAACTTTCAGCAATTGGCTGCCAATCTCATTGAACCAGGAACCCCGCCGATGTTGTCGCCCCAAAAAGACACCGCTGAGACGGGACTGGGTCGTGCTGCCTCAGAAACCACCTTGCTGCTTCCTCTTCGATCTGAGATTGAAAGCATCATCACTTGCACACCTCTACAAACCTCGATGCTTGCGGAGACAATGAAGGATGCAACGGCTTATTGCAACTGGGTGGAATTTCGCCTGGAACCCGACTGGAGCATTGAAGCTATCACGGAATGGCTTGAACAATTGGCTAACCAGAACGCCATACTACGATCTGGTTTCTGCCACGTAGACTCGGCTGAGCACCCCTTCGGACTGATTCGCTGGAAATATCTGCATAAAGATCAGGTCGAAGAAGTTACCCAGCTGACTCGGTCATTCTCCCTTGACAGTGAAGAAGACATTCTTCGCCCAGTACACTTTCAAATCCGAAAAATCTCTAGCCATACGACATTGTTGATGAAGATCCATCATTCACTTTATGATGGATGGAGTTTGGATCTGCTCCTCAGAGATCTCGATGACCTGATATGCCGAACGCCACTCACGCAACGACCGCAATTCGATCTCGTCGCGAGCTACTACCAAAGCTTGGACACTTCATCATCGCAATACTACTGGCGAGAGCATTTGCAAGAATATAAATCATCGCCTTTGGCCAACTACAATGGACGCCAGATCTCTGACGCCGACATAGAAAGCCATCGTTTCAGCTTCTCCACGAGTCTCGAAAGTGTCCGCTCCTGGGCTCTGAACCTTGGTGTTGGTTCGCAAACAATTTTTCAAGCTGCTTTGATCTACCTTCTAAGTGGGTATCTTGGCACACCTGACGTTGTAATTGGTACCGTGACTTCTGGCAGAACCGTGCCCGTGGAAGACATTGAAAGCATAATGGGACCGTGCTTGTCGACTCTGCCTTTGCGTGTCAACATTTCTCACTCTAAGTGGCTTTCTGACCTTGCAAGAGACATCAATCAATGTAATAGACGTATGCTCGAGCATGGAACAGCGTCTTTGCAATCGATCAGAACCGTATGCGGTATACAGACTGCAGAAAGGCTCTGGGATGTTCTTTTCGTCTGGCAAGAGACGCTGGAGAGCCAAGGCACAATTTCCCGCAACGTCAAGATCGTTGACAGTTCTGACAGATTAGAGTGTCCAATGACACTGGAGATTGAGCCCCGGGGCAATGAGCTTGAGGCCAAGGCGACATTTCGTCCGGCTATTTTCCCAAAAGATCAAGTCAGCTTGCTTTTCGAGCAAATGGACGCTCTTGTCCGCCATTTCGTTGCAGCTACCGACCTCCTAGTCAAGAATTTCGATACCTGTTTTCCTGAAAAGGTTCTATCCATCGTAAACCCACGCCCTGAAATGCCGGGTTTTGTCCAAGGTCTAGCCGCCGGGGTTGAAAATCGCGCACAAATAAGTCCCGACGAACTTGCGGTCATATTTGCAGCAGAAGTCGAAGAGGGTCGAGAACAATTTGCATCCCTGACTTACCAGCAATTGAATGATCGAGCAAATCGCCTTGCAAGACTGCTCAACCAAGAAGTCGGGGTCGAAAAAGAGTTGATCTGCATTTGCATGGACAAGTCTTTAGACCTTTATGTTTCTGTGCTCGCTGTCCTCAAGACTGGAAGAGGATACCTGCCAATCACACCCTCGACACCCCGTGATAGAGTTCAAATAATTTTGAACGAAGCTTCTGTTTCCGTCTGCTTAAGTCTGTCGCCAACATCGACGTCTTTGGCCCTCCACGAGTTCTGTTCCGTCTTGAACCTAGACACTACAGATACATCGAAATTCCCAGGACATGATCTCAACACTGATTACGAAGGCTCCAAAATTGCTTACACTGTATTCACTTCTGGCAGTACTGGAACTCCAAAGGGGGTGGTAGTTACGCAGCAAAATTTGCTGAGTAATCTGGAGGTCCTTTCCCGCATATATCCCGTCTCAACTGGAGACCGGCTTCTGCAAGCTTGCTCACAGGCTTTTGATGTCTCCGTGTTTGAGATCTTCTTCACCTGGTACACGGGCATGTGCCTCTGCTCTGCTTCTAATGATGTAATTTTCAGCGACATTGAAGAATGCATTCGAAAGCTGGACATTACCCATCTCAGCATGACGCCCACCGTTGCGGCACTAGTCCGTCCTGAAAACATTCCCAAGGTCAGATTCCTTGTCACCGCCGGCGAAGCTGTCACAGAGAAGGTCATGAGATCCTGGGCAGACAAGGGACTGTACCAAGGATATGGCCCTTCCGAGACCACCAACATATGCACCGTCAAGCCGGACGTGACTTCGAGTGATCTCATCAGCAACATTGGGCGGCCTCTGATCAATACCTCGGCCTTTGTCATAAACCCTCGCAGCAATCAAATTCTACCAACCGGTTTCGTCGGTGAGCTTTGTTTCGGCGGTGATCAGGTGTTTCGAGGATATCTTAACCGACCCGACCTGAGTACACAAAAGATTTTCGACCACCCCCTTTTTGGTCGGCTATACCGGAGCGGTGACACTGGTCGATTACTCCATGATGGACACATTTTGTTCGCAGGTCGAACAGATGATCAAGTCAAGATCAGGGGACAGAGAGTGGAACTAGACGAGATCAACCGTAGGATTCTTGGTCGATCAGGGATGTCTGACTGTGCGACCTTAGTCCTTGGAGATCAGCAATCCGTAAGTGCAAAGCTAGTCAGTTTTTGGGTACCCGAGTCTCTCAAGAAGTCAGAATTTTCTGTTCTTGATGTCTCGGCGATAAGCAGCATGTCTGCTCTTATCAGCTCCACATTTCACGACCTTACTGCTACGCTGCCTCACTACATGATTCCTACAGCACTCGTACCGATCTCCTCGATTCCCATGACCGCGCAGGGCAAAGTCGACAAGAGAAAATTAGCGTCGTGCTTCAAGAATCTGGATGGCCAAATGCTCGATGCCTGTGGAAGCGTTCTTAAGAACAATGAAGATACAGAATGGTCCGATACGGAGAAAATAGTTGCACGTGCATTGTCACGCGTACTGAAAATCGATAGAGAAACGGTTGAGAAGCACTCTTCTTTTTTCAGATACGGATTGGACTCCATAATCGCGATCCGATTTGCCGCACATTTGCGTGATGCTATCAAACATCCAGTTCTGGTTTCAACGATTCTGCAGCATCCTACTCCGGCTCGTCTAGCAAGACAACTGGAACAGACAGAGTCTTCGTTTTCCTCAGGAACAAATGAATCTGAGACGGTATTCAAGACCGATGTCAAGTTGTCGATGCAGGATAGAATTCGGAAATCAGGGCTGATGGTCTCCAGCATTCGGCCTTGCACGCCGCTGCAAGAAGCTATGCTTTCTGTTGGTATGTCCTCGAATTCGGCAAGCTCCTATTGCAATACATTGTTATTCCAGATCAAGATCAACATCGATATCTTGAGAAATTGTTGGAGTACAATGGTTTTGCGACACGAGATCTTACGCACAGTTTTCCTCAGCACCAACGACCCCGCATATCCCTTCGCCCAAGCTGTTCTGCCCAGCCATAGCCCGAAGTGGCTGTTCAGACAAAGGTCAAATCCTTTGGATCTGGCTGCAGAAGCCAGCGAAGTAGCGCTGTCTGAATTGCCGCTAGCAGTCGATTCTTTCCAGCCGCCCTATTTCTTCAACTTTTTCCAAGGGCCGACCGAGACCGATTCTCGTCTGCAATTTTCCTGTCATCATGCGCTTCATGATGGGACTGCAATGCACATTTTACTCGAGGAAATAGAGCACATCATTCATGGCAATGTCTTGCCCAAAGCCACCCCGTTTGAGCCTTTCCTTCAGGAAATGGTGAGGCATCGATCAGAAGCGGCCCTGTCATATTGGAAAGAACAGCTGAAAGATTTCGATCCTTCATTGTTTTACTCCAAGGGCGGTACACGTGCTGTACAATCCTTAAAAATTAATAGCAAACTTTCAGACATTGAGAGAAGCTGTAAAGAGCTCGCGGTGTCTGTGCTCAGTACAAGCCAGTGTGCGTGGGCCAAGACACTGCAGTCTCTCCTGGGAAAGGCTGACATTTGCTTTGGCAATGTCGTCAACGGGCGCACCCTGTCAATGGATGGCCTTGACAAACTCGTTGCGCCGACTTTCAATACAGTCCCCATACGTGCAAACATGACAAGACTTGCAACCAATACTGATTTGCTGAAGAGCTTGCAAGCCAACAATGCTAATCTACTTCCATACCAACTCACTCCGCTTAGAACCATCTCGTCAGAGCTTGGGTTTGGTGGCAGTGGTCTTTTTTCAACCATGCTCTTATTTCAACAAGAACCATTCAACCCTGATCCATCCATTTGGACTTTGATCGAGGAGTTTGGCGAAATGAATGTAAGCATGATTCCGTACCTCAATTTCCTTCGCTTAGACGAAGATGCTAACATTATCGTAGTTCCCTGTAATTTTAGAATTGATACCCAATACAACAAATGATACCCTTTCCTTTCATCTGTATTATGAAGAGTAAGTGAGAATGCTGTAATCTATGCAAGAGACTCCACTGATGATTCGAAGTTCATTGTTTTCCCAAGACTGCGCTTGCGAAACTCTTCAAGTTTTTGCTCGCGCCTTAAATTCGTCTCTTCAGCATCCCGCCTCAAATTCAACCGACTTTGCAGGATTCCCTCAAGCAATCATCGACGCAGTGCAGTCAAAGGTTGAGAGACCTCACTCTACGACGATGAATAGGGTCACCACTGCACAAGACAACCTCACGCCTGATGAAAGACATGTTGCCGAAGCCCTCTCGCAGATCACTCATATACATTCATCCCACTTTTCCCCCGAACGCACCATACATGAACTTGGCGTAGACAGTATCGGAGCTATACAACTAGCAGCAAATTTGCGACACGCAAAGGGCTTCCAAATATCCGCAGCAGATATCCTTGAAAAGCCGAGGATTTGCGACATCGCACTACTGCTCGCAAGGAAGGACATCTCAACATCGAACTCTGGTTCGTTCGATTTTAAACGTTTCGAGGAGAAATACAAGTCTTCGATCTGCAATGAATTGGCGCTCTCCCTAGACGATGTGCAAGGCGTCCTTCCTTGCACTCCTCTTCAAATGGGTATCATTTCACAATTTATACGTTCCAAGTCAACGTATGTGAACTACGTTACCTACGAGATGGACTCAACATGGACTGCCGACGACCTTGAAGCAGCCTGGGAAACAGTTCGTGAGACACATATCATGTTGCGGACTGGTTTTGCGCCCATAGAAGATCCGAGTGTATCTTTTGCAATGGTATCATACTCTGCAGAACGCTCTAAGACGCCGGTCCAGCTTTTGCACCAGACGCAGATTTCGAAAACAGACATCGACCTGTGGCGACAGTCGTCCACCAAAAAGTTTCTCGAAAGTCTTTCACAGCCTCCGTGGGCTGTGCTGATCGTCGTCGACGGTACTCAAATCCACATGCATGTTGCTATGTTGCATGCCCTTTATGATGCGCACAGCCTGAACATAATCATGGACGATCTTGCTGCCGCGCGTCGTCCTGGAAAGCAATCCCCGCCTGCTGCTATCTATCCAACGCTGAGCCATATATTAACCTCAAGCGTTCTCGAACCAAAAAAGGACTTAATCAACAAGAGCATGGAGTACTGGAAAGCCACCTTTGCAAGTGCCTCAATCAACAATTTCCCAAGCCTCCAACCTTTGCGAGTCACAACGGGACTGACAGACGTTCAGACAAGAACAGGATCGAAGACTCTGCGAGAGCTTGAGATGCTCTGTAGAGACTCTGGAATTACCCTCCAAGCAGCCGGACAGGCCGCATGGGCGCAGTTGCTTTCTGCCCTGATCGGTGAGACCAATGTTACGTTTGGAGTTGTGTTATCGGGGAGAGACGCTGTGAAGGACTCCGACAGGGTCGCATTTCCCTGCTTAACCACAGTCCCTATCGCGGTGGAACTTCCGAAGACGAATCGAGAGCTCCTCGATGTGATGATGAAGTTCAACGGTACCATCAGAAGACATCAATTCACTCCTTTCAAAGACATCCAACGCTGGGCAGGGCGGCCGAACGAGGCATTGTTTGACACTTTATTCGTGTATCAAAAACAAACTGGATCAGTCAGACAAGCGTCTTGGAACATCGTTGATGAAGTCGCAAGCTCAGAGGTACTTGTTTTCTGCATCACATCGAGAGGACTAAGCTAATTTCATGCAAGTATGCCATCTCTCTAGAAATCGAGCATGATGGCAATGATCTCAACATACGGGCGACATTCCTGTCCGACATTATTCCTAAAGAACAGGCTCAGATTTTGCTTGCCCAGTTCGATGCTCTCTTGGTCAATCTAGTGACCTCGCCAGATGACGATGGTTACTCAAAGCTCGCAGGAGATCCTGGACTCTTCTCCATCACTCCAGCAAGACAGCCGACGCTTCCCTCTCCTGTGGAGTTGCTTCACCAGTTTGTTGAGTCACAAGCTCAGACTACACCAGAACGCATCGCGCTTGAATTTGCTTATGAAATATCGGATGCGTCTGCTCGTAGCCAGACTTGGACGTACAAGCAGCTCAATGACGAAGGCAGTCGTGTGGCAAATATCCTACTACACTACGGTGCTTCGCCTGGAGATCGCATTGCGATATGCTTTGACAAATGCCCCGAAGCTTCGTTTGCTATCCTAGGCATAATGAAGGCTGGGTGTGCGTATGTGGCCTTAGATCCAGGAGCACCCTCTGCGCGAAAGTCTTTTATTATCGATGACTCAAAAGCTCGGTTGCTCCTAACTTCGGATAGGAGGGCGGGCAGGTCTGCGGATTCATCATGTGTAATTCCGACTGTGTATCTTGACGAAGACAGCGCCGTTGATCAACAGGTTTCCTCGCATATTCTCGCGTTGAAAGTCGACCCTCAATCAGTCTGTTATTGTTTGTATACTTCAGGCACAACCGGGACACCCAAGGGATGTGAAATTACCCACGAGAACGCGGTTCAGGCAATGCGCTCATTCTCGCGGCTGTTTGCTGGACGATGGACAGAATCTTCAAAGTGGCTCCAATTCGCGTCTTTTCACTTTGATGTCTCTGTTCTCGAACAATACTGGACGTGGTCAGAGGGGCTTTGTGTTGTCTCCGCTCCTCGGGATCTTATTTTCGAGGATCTTGCAAGAACGATCCGAGTTCTCGAAATCACCCACATCGACCTTACTCCAAGTCTGGCATCTCTGCTCCACCCTGATGATGTTCCTTCACTTTGCCAAGGGGTATTCATCACAGGTGGAGAGCAATTGAAGCAAGAGATCTTGGACGTCTGGGGCCCCATGGAATGTATCCACAACGGTTATGGGCCGACTGAAGCGACAATCGGCGTTACCATGTACACTCGCGTCCCTGAGAATGGCAAGCCCGCAAATATCGGTCCACAATTCGACAATGTTGGTAGCTATGTATTGGTTCCACAGACAGACATACCAGTACTTCGAGGTGGCATTGGTGAACTATGCGTCTCTGGAAAGCTTGTTGGCAAAGGTTATCTCAATCGACCTGATCTTACGCAAGAAAAGTTTCCAACTCTGACTCCATTCAAGGAACGTGTCTATCGGACTGGAGACCTCGTTCGGATCCTGTACGATGGAACTTTCATTTTTCTGGGCCGAGCGGACGATCAAGTCAAGTTACGCGGGCAGCGCTTGGAGCTCTCCGAAATAGACACGACCATCAAGCGTAGCTTGCCAACTTTAAAAGATGTCGCGACCTTTGTACTGAGACACCCAGACCAGCAGAAAGAACAACTTGTCACCTTTTACGTGTTGGATGATACGGCACAACAAGATGGTCGCCCAGTCGTCCTTCGTCAGGGCTCGGCAATTCTATCCATTCAAAAGGCCAGAGAAGTCTGCCAGACTCATTTTCCGAGTTACATGGTTCCTACTCACTTCATTCCGTTGAACAAAATGCCGCTTTCCGCAAATAACAAAGTTGAGGCCAAGGTGCTCAAGGGTCTCTTCGAGGACTTGTCAATTGAAGACTTGCGATCACTTTCTGACAATTCTGAAGGCGGAGGAGAATTGACTGAATCAGAAAGCAAAGTTGCCAACATACTACAAAAATTTCTCCGGGTCGACAAAGCTGATCTATCTTCATCCTCAAGCATCTTTGAACTTGGCTTGGACTCCATCTCGGTCATCGGCTTTACACGCGCTCTCAAGAATGCAGGATTTCACAATGCCCAAGCCTCCAAGGTGATGAGGCTTGCTACAATCAGAGCGCTCGCATCGAGCTTGACAGCGAAAGACACTACTTCGCAAGACAAGGAGGCTACACTTGCGACGCAACAGATGATCGCTGCTTGCAACCATAGACACCGGTCCAGGGCTACGAAGGTGCTAAAAGTCGCCCCCAGCGATATTGAGACTGTTGCACCCTGTACACCTTTGCAGCAGGGAATGATGTCCAGCGTTCTCGAATCAAACGAGCCTGTATATTTCGCCTCCTTCAGGTATCAACTTGCAGAAAGTACACAACAAGACAGACTGAAGGCCGCGTGGCTCGAAGCTTTCAAGCGCCTCCAGATTCTAAGGACGCGGTTCATTCAGACCGATGAGGGCCATGTACAAGTTGTCCTTCGCACGGCCGAACTTCCTTGGATCCAAGTTTCGGTGGCAGAAGAAGAGGATGTTGCTATTGAGCTGGACCGAAGACTGAAGACACTCTTTGGACGCAACAGATCCGACATCCTCCATCCTTTTGAAATAGCTGTCGTGGAATGTCCGTCTCAATTCGTTCTTGCCCTCAGTATTTTCCATGGCCTCTACGATGGCAATAGTTTGCCTTTATTGCTCGCAGTCGTGCAAAAGCATTACGAGGGAGACAACAGCATCAGCTATGGACCTGACTTTCACAACGCGCTCGCACATGGACCCCTACATAATGCACGAGGCGCAAGGCAATTCTGGACACAGCGAGTCGTGGGACAATCTGGAAACCTCTTGATACACTCTCGTGAAAGCGAGAATGCTGGGTCTGGTCCAGTAAAGGTGCACAAAACCTTTCATGATCTTGGCAACCTGAATCAAAGATGCAGAGAACTTAATGTGACACATCAAGCAGTGGTTCAAGCATGCTGGGCTGTGGTCCTGCGAAGGTTTCACAGCCAAACAGTCTCTATGGGCGTCGTTACTTCGGGAAGATCCATTGACTTTGAGGATGCGGAGAAGGTTATCGGCCCAATGTTCAATACCATCCCCTTCCAGCTCGAGCTCGAAGATGACGATACTTGGAAATCAATTGTCGAAAAGTGTCACGAATTTAATGTCTCGGCTCTGCCGTTCCAGCATACTCCGTTGAGGAATATCCAGAAATGGTGCAAGATGAAGGTCAATCAACATTTGTTTAACAATCTCTTCGTCTTCCAGAAAGAGACAATCGAAATTCTGTCGACGAACAAGAATGAAATCTGGACTCCTCTCGATGATGAATCCATTATGGACTTTCCGTTGGCATTTGAAGCTGAACTGAAAATCGACCAAAGCATGCAGATCACGCTGGTTGCCCAGCGCCGTGTGGCTGATGAGCAGTCGCTTCAAAGCCTTTCCTCACTATTTGGGCGAGCAATGCACGAACTACTTGACCGACCGGAGGGGCGAATCCAGGATGTAGCAGGAAACTCCAATGGCACCCCAACACCACGAGCTTCTTTTCAAACCAATGGAACACATGACGCTCCTGTTAATGGAATAGAAGATTTCCACTGGACCACGGAAGCTCTCTCCCTGAGGCAAGAGGTTGCCAGACTCGCCGCCGTGGAACAATCGAATGTTACTTCAGATGTGTCGATATTTGAACTCGGCTTAGACAGTATCGATGTGATCAAACTATCCTCCAGATTGAAGAACCACCTTATCAATCTACCAGTCAGTAGTATCATGCGCAGACCTACCATCAGAGCAATGATTGGCGCTGTATCCCCTGTGAAGGACCAATCAGACCAAGAACAAGTTCTTCTTCTGGATGAATATGAGTCGAAGCTGCTCAATCATTTTGGGAAGAACACACATCTGATGCAAGAGGTGGAAACAGTACTCCCTGCGACAGCACTCCAAGAGGCGATGGTTGCAGAAATGCTAAATTCTAAATTTACACGCTACCACAACCATGACGTCCTGAAGCTCTCGTCTGGGGTTGACGTGGAAAGACTAAAGACTGCATGGAAGCTTGTTTACAAAACTTCGCCCATTCTGAGAACCAGATTCGCCCCGGTCAGTGACGTTGGCTTGGACTTCACATTTGCACAGGTCATTTTGCGGCCAAACGCGCTAGACTTGGTGGAAACTGAGTTCGCCAGCGAGGCAGAGGTCCATTTGTCTCTCAAAGAAATCTCCCGAACGATCAGCTCGACCAGTTCTCCTGGGACATACTTCAGGCTCACATTCGCTGTGACGCCCGCTGATAAGTTCTTGATCTTATCCCTTCCCCATGCTCTCTACGATGGGTATTCGATAAATCTGCTCCATAGCGATGTCTTCAAGGCGTACAACAACAATTCAGTGGAGGCCCGTCCTTCAATTCGAGCTAGTCTAGAGGAAATCATGCAGATGTCGTCAACAGCCGACGCGCAACACTTCTGGTCATCTTATCTTGCTGACGCCAAGCCATGTTCGATCCCATCTTCGCCAAGGAATTCCGGAGATGACGCCAGTGTCCATCGTCATGAGCTTACCAGTACGGTGCCTTTGGAAACGTTCCGCAAGTTCTGTAAGACCCAAGGCGTCACGCTACAAGCACTAGGTCAAGCCTGTTGGTCCCTAATACTTGCCTCACACGCCCAGAAGCTGGAAGTCGTTTACGGCGTGGTCCTGTCTGGACGAGACACAGAAGAATCCCAGCAGGTGTTGTTCCCAACCATGAATACCATTGCGTTCCGCGGTCACCTCCATGGTACTGGTTCCGAAATGCTGCGTTATACTCACGAGAACATGTCCAACATTCGACAATTCCAGCATTTCCCATTGAGGAAGGCACAGGCATTGGCAAAGGTTGGCGGGGAGAAGCTGTTCAACACCTTGTTCCTATACCAAACACGACCTGAAAACAAAACAGCAACGAAAGATCCATTGTATGAATCTGTCGGTGGAGCCTCGGATGTGGAATTTCCCGTTTGTGTCGAGATGGAGGTTCTTGAACAACAACTCATTTGGCGTGTAGCATGCTCCAACGATATTTTTGATCTCGATGGCACTCAGAAGCTCGCTGAAGCGATGGAAAGCGTCGCCAGCAGCTTGGTCAACAGCCCAGGCAAGGAGATCATATCCTTCAAAGGAGAAGAGGTGTCTATTGGACAACTGCCATCTTTCACGATCGATCAGAGAACCCCGACCAATGGCATGACTCCTGAAATACAAGGCGAATCCAAGGAGGATTTAACGTTTTCACGCACGGAATTGGAGATTCGTCGCCTTTTGTCCACTGTGTCCAAAACACCTGAAAACAACATTAGCCGACAGACGACATTGTTTCATATTGGCTTGGACTCAATCAGCACGATTAAAATCTCTGCGCTACTACGAAAGCAAGGCATCAATATTAGTGTCAGCAACATGCTTCAAGCATCAACCTTGGAGGGAATCGCCAAGTTTGTAGACCGAGATCAAATCAATGGAACTTCTATTGCTTCGAAAGCGGATACTTCTGCAAGCTTGGCGATGCAACTTGAGGCGGCAGACCTGCTACGCGACTCGGGATTGGGGGCTCAGGGACTTTGTGAAAAGCACATCGAACTCTGTGTACCGGCAAGTTCCGGGCAGGTATTTATGCTCAACCACTGGCAGGCATCTGGAGGTGGTTTGTTCTTTCCACAATTTCCTGTCCTGCGCTCCCAGTATGTGTCAGGCGAAGACATTATCTCGGCGTGGAAGCACTTTATGCGCAGGCATGCAATCATCAGGTCGGTCTTTGCTGCCACTGGCCAAAAAAGGATTCCTTACGTCCAATTATTTCTGAGGTTTGACGAGCAAAAGGCAAGCCAGGCCGTCGTCGAAGCTACCGCGGACGAAATTACACTTCAAGCACTGGACTTTGTTCAAATTTCCGAGGCAAACTCAGGCTCACCGCAGTCACTGGCATCTTTGCTTGCCCGCAAGTCGGCAAATGGAGAATGGCAGCTCGAACTGAAAGTGCATCATGCGCTCTATGATGGTGTCAGCATTCCCTTGTTGATTTCAGAACTGCGAGCTTCGGTCCTAGGTAAATCGGAACCTTATGCCTCGTCGTCCAACGAGGCGTGGCGAGCCTTCGCTGTCGAAGCCGCTCAATCCAGAAATTCGGACAAGGCCAAAGATTTTTGGAGATCATACATTGGAACAGTGGCCAAGGAAACCAAGACAAATGGGACAGAGGTCACCGCCACAAAACCCCAACGTCAGCGATTTGCGAGATACACACCACGCTTTATCGATGACGCGTCAGCACTGCTGCGATCAGCCCAAGCCCAAGGTCTCAGCCTTCCCGCCATATTCCTCAGCATCTACGCGCGACTCCATCATTCGGTTCAAAACCCCGATGCGGATCCAAGAGCTGTGATCGTGGGTATCTACATCGCGAATCGGTCTTCTTCGATCGCGGGTCTTGAAACCTTGCCGACTGTCAATCTGCTTCCTTTGCGCGTCGATACCACGCTCGGGATCATCGACTCTGCAAAACGGATCCAGGAAGATCTGGCGAGGATCAGTGATGCGCAGAATGTCAGTGCTGGATTGTGGCAGATTTACCAGTGGACTGGTGTGAAGGTGACTACTTTCGTGAATTGGTTGAGGTTGCCTGAGGCTTCTGACGGTGAAGAAAAGGAACTGGATGGTGTGGGGGGAGGTTTAGCAAAGGAAGCTGATGTAGAGAGAGATGAGATTGTTGAGGGTGGAAGTGCAGAGTTTGTGGTTCCAAAGGAATTGCGAGGAAATGAGGATTGGAGAGATGCGTATATTGTAAGTCGCTTCATGGCTCCAATCAGCCACAAGGTCAAATTGCTAATTTCTTCGCCAGCCAAATATCGATGTGGAAGTCGCTGTTCGCGATGGAGCATTGGATGTTGGGGTCTTTGGTCCGACATCCTTGATGGGCAAAGAGAAGGTGGATAAATTGTTGCAGGGTTTGAAAGAAGAGTTGACAGAGATCGCGAAGGTTTAGATGGGCGGGGCGGTTTTCCTTGTTTTATTCCTGTCCCGTTTTTGTCATTACAAGGTTTTCCCCTAATAAAATTGGTATGATGTTTTCACTGTCATAGAAGATTTTCTCTCTAGCACGTCTTGTTCGATTCATTTTATTTTAGCATTCTTCTATAGTACTTACACTCCATCTTCGCTCAAATCACCATGATCATGGACCTCATGATCCCGCGCTCCGCTCCCAACTATAATAAGGATACGGATACACTGGATATTGTCCAAGCGGCACTGGAGTTGGGTGGAGACCATTCTGCGGCTGCATAGAAGGAGGAGATGTGACCCTCTTCCGCCCCCATCCCCATCTCTGCAATGACCTCGTAATAACCCTTACACCCCCACAGATGCAGAAAAGCACCAGAGCGCAAAAACCAAACGCGGTTCCGATGAGAAAGCCTATTTCGGCTGAAGGATAGGTCGTCATCATGACAGCGATCATATGGGTCTGCAGGTCCTTGGGAAACGGGACTATCACTGGAATTGCTGTGCCCGTACCGTTTATGAGATCAGTCGTGTTTCGACCAGCAGCAACATTAAACTCAACAAAACCCCTCGAAACACCAAGGTTCCTCACATCCTTCACAGTGCGCCATCCACACTTGACCCGCGGATCAGGAATCGACTCCAAGCCTACTTCTTCCTCAAGTCTTGTTCTGAGTTTGGAGGGATATCCCATAGGCCACTCTGTGCTCACTGAGACAATCATACCCGTGGCGTTGGTTTGCTGAGATAGGGAGGGAGGGAGTGTGAAGTAGAGACGTTGGGCATTCATATTGACGCAGCGACAGCCGGGTGTACATGTTGTTTCTGCCTTGCATTGGTAATGGTCGGCACAGCCGGAGGAGCGGTGGGAGCCAGCCATGGAGCCGACTGTGCCTCCTGTGAGGGCACCGACGCCGACGTGCATGCCTGGGGATATGGAGGAGCCGCCTGCTATTCTGCCTGGGGAGCCTGAAGAGAAGGGGGATCCACCACCGATTCGTCCTCCTGAGATGGATCCACCACCACCGCCACCGCCTCCTTTCCTCTTTTCGAAAGTCTGGACTTCGGTTTTGGGCTTTTCGGAATCTTTCTTTATTTCGCTGAAGCCGCGCAGCCAACCGTCCATTTTTATGTCTTCGTGTTCGTAGTGTTTTCTTTGGCCCTTTTCTGGGACTTGGTTGCGGAACGGGATTCCCGGTGTGTCTCCTATTACATCACCTCGTTTGAATTCGAGGTGTGGGGGTGAGGCGAGGGTTTGCATGGCTAGGGCCAATGTTGCTATAGTTGTGGTGGGACGCATGGTGTTGGTTTTCGAGTTGCAATGGGTTTTAGCAGTGGGAGGTGAAGTAGCTGTTTAGAGTTGCGATGAGAGCTTTTCAATTTTGGTAAAACTTGGATTCTTCGCGATCTGGAAAGCGGGAGTGTGTCGAGATGGGAGACTGATAGTGGAAAAGGAGTGAGAGGTCTTGCTTTTATGTGGCCCGACAAAGCGAGTGATCTTTGCGCTGCCAAAGCGATCCGTAGAGTTGATCTTTGGTGGCAGTGTCGAAGCGTTTTATGGTCTTCTGTACCACGGTATGAACTGTGGACGACTGAGAAGTTTTTCTCGATACCACTGTTTTCAAACCTTTAATACTTTTGGTTACACTTACCATCAAGACCTGGGCGAGGAGAGTCGCGTGTATCGCCTCGTTACCAATAAGAAGAGGTAGAGACCGAGAAAACAACGTGCATCTTGCTAAGTGCATGTTCAAAGTGAAGCTAGACTAGTCTTCACATACTGTGCATAGTTTGACTTCGCGTCAAAGATGATGGCGAGCATTTGTCGCGTCTACATCTAATTATTTCCATTAGTTCCTTTTTATGCGCACTCCCAACTCTTCATCTACCCACTTAGGGTGGAGAAATTGCGATTGAAGATTTCCTGGTCGGGTTGCTTGATCTCCTTGCAATCGGAGTCGAAGTACCTTCCGAGGTTTCGGAATTCTCGAAGCCATTTGTTCACTTGACGACGTATATCCCTAAATATCCAATGGTGTTGTAGGCCGTGTACTTGGAACGTCCAACCATACATCAAGTGTAAAACCTCGTTGATCAGAAAGTCTGTCGGACGCGCTCGACCCCAAATGGTAGTGTGTTCTGTTTGTGCTACTGTTGAATTGGCAAGCATCGCCCTAAACTCATTTAGTTGCATGGGTCCACCTGGTAGCTCTATTCTTCTATTTGAAGAAGTGGAGCGGTATGGTACTGGACTGGCAGTGACTAGCCTGTTTGAGAGTTGATAATAAACCAATGGACCATAAGTAAAAGATCCGCCATATGCAGTTAAAGACAGTCTGGGCGGTCCCTCAAAGATGTCACGATCGAATAAATCTTCGACGAGCTCATAGTGTCGTCCCATATCTACGAAAGCATGGCCCGCAGAATTTTCGTGATCATTCACTCTGCGGCTTGGCTCGAAATGATCCATGTCGTCTTCGAGTGTACCGTTCAGGTTATGTTCGACATATTCGCCAGTTTGATCATTGGCGCAAAGTTCGATTCCCAAACGCAACCACCAGCTTGACGATCTTAAAGCTTCGTGCAGCAGTTGGGGCAGTTGACAGTTTCTGTATCTCGATCGTGGAAGAAATATTCCCGAATGCACCCCAGATGTAAAATATGTAGAACGGCACCACATGGCTGCAATCTTGACTGCAATCTTCTCTGCAGTTCTTCCTGCAGCGGGTCATTACGGGCAGGGGAGGACAACTTTCTTTCATCCATGAGCTTGACTGCTGTGTCGTCGGTCCTCTCCGCTGGTGGCACAACAGGCTTCGAAATAGTTTCTTGACAGATTGTGCAGATTGGGTTTTTGTCGAGCCCGTTGTTGTGCCGATTGTCGTCGGTCAAATCCATTAAATGGTCGTATTCTGCCTCTGTGAGACATGGGGCGTTCCTCAGCAAAATCACCTCTTGGCGCACTTGTTTTGAGCATCGATGCGGGTCAGAGATGAATCCCTCCATTTGAAGGCTGTCAAGTGGTGGAAGTTGCACGCCCTTGGTGAGCTGTTGGAGAATGGCTTCAGCAAGGGTAGCATTATTGACGATGGTGTTCAGTCTGTCCCCAAGGTCGGTTTTGCGTCTCAACAATGCAGGCGCTGAACTTCGAGTTTGCCGTACCATAGCTGCTCGTGGGGTGTTTGCCGATGAATAGAATGTAGGCGTATAGCAATAGTGGTTCTGAAGTCAACCCGATTCGCTGGAGTGTGAATTCAAAGGTTAGGATTTTGTATGAGATGGTGCTGGGATATGAAGGTGAGAGAAGCACTTAAGTACTCCTAGAATGGACGACAAGTCGCTCAGACTGTGTGGGAAGTAAATCGAGTACGTCTTGCCCTGTGGATTCGCTTTGATCTGTCCCATCAGCGCAAGAGACAATAGACTTCACCTATCCACATATGCCAGAACAGAAGATTTAGAAAGACAAAGTAAATTCTTCGATCCAAGCGTGGAGAAATGACCACAGGGTACGACGGTGATGTCGGCTGCAGGCTGATCAAATGCATCTCGCATGATAACCTCAGAGAGAGCGAAGAACAGTTCTGGTTTGATGCTGCCTGAACGATGGAGTTGAGGCCATCAAGATGCGTACTAGGGAAAGAAGGCGAAAGCAGATGGATGTAGGTGGAGGAGGGAAGATGTTGAGACTCGACCGAAGAGGGGTGCGAGCTTAAGCTGGAGCTTTTTCTGGAGCCTCACATCATAGGAACAATATCAGTAGTTGACTCGGCAGACATTTCGAGACCTAACATCACCTCCAGGCCTGAATGTCGACAAGTACAACTGTCGAATCCCAACTGACACTGCCGCATGCAGTCGCATACTGCAACCATGGCGTGTAGAATGAGCTCCAGATCCTTCACACGGCCATCGCGGCTTTTACCCACTTCACGCACATCGCAACAACAAAGACGGTTAATATCTGCCTATGGCTACGAACAGGCAAAGGCCCTGACGTTCAAAGACTATGGCGAACCAAAGGACATCCTATCGCTCCACACACACTCCATTTCCCCAGCGCATTCCAACCTCCTCACGCTCCGCTTTCTCGCCTCGCCGATAAATCCCGCCGATATAAATCAATTGCAAGGCGTATACCCCTCAAAACCCACCTTCACGACGAGTCTCTCCACATCGGAACCTATCGCGGTGGGAGGCAACGAGGGCGTGGCAGAAGTCATCGCGGCAGGTGAAAAGGTCAAAGGATTTAAGAAGGGCGATTGGGTAATCCAGAGATCACCGGGCTTTGGAACGTGGCGAACCCATGCCCAATGCACAGAGGAGGGACTCCTCAAGATTGAGAACAGGCAAGGAATCACCGCTGTCCAGGCGGGAACAGTATCGGTCAATCCGTGTACGGCGTACAGGATGCTTAAGGACTTCTCCGAACTGAAAGAGGGAGACTGGTTTATACAAAATGGCGCAAACTCGGGCGTGGGCCGGGCAGCGATACAGCTGGGCAAGCTATGGGGATACAAGAGCATCAACGTGGTGAGGGACAGATCCGAAGGCCTCGAAGAGCTAAAGGCGGATCTCCAATCACTCGGCGCCGATGTCGTGATCACAGATACCGAATTGCAATCCAAAACCATCAAGGACCAAATCGCAGAATGGACGAACAAGGGCCGCGAAAAGATCAAGCTCGGTCTGAACTGTGTGGGCGGGAAACCCGTCACAGCAATGGCCAAAAACCTCAGCCCGGAAGCACATCTGGTCACGTACGGAGCGATGAGCAAGCAGCCTGTGACTCTCCCGACGGGTCTGCTCATCTTCAAGAACATACATTTTGACGGCTTCTGGGTCAGCAAGTGGAGCGACAACCATCCAGAGGAAAAGAAGAAAACAGTCGAGCATGTTCTGGATCTGTACCGCGAAGGCAAATTTAAGGATACTCCTTTCCAGGAATTGACCTGGGATTGGGATACCAAGGGCGATACTTTGATTGAAGCAGTACAGGGGACGCTTGAGGGCTTCAGAAGCGGAAAAGGCATATTCGTGTTCGGAAAGACTTGACGTAAATCTCCATCAGGTAATCCAACTTTTGCAAAAACCATCATCACACTTACCCTTGTCAGTATTCATGCAGATCAACGCAACTACCAGCAACGCAATCCAGTGACTTATACTATAGAATCTGGGTCCAATAATCTTCTGATCAGTATCAACCAAAAATTCACCGTCCACAATCAACAATCTACACAAGACCCTCCGGCAATCCCAAAACCCACTCCTCAACCTGCCCCCAAACCACCTCCCCCATCTCCCCCCTCGCATCCCAAACCCCCTCCATAAACAGCCTATCCATTTCCCTCCGCGTAAATGGACCCTTCTCCCCAGTCGCCTCCGCCATCGCGACATAAGCCTCCAATCTAACATTCCCCTCCTGATCATAAAACTTCCAACCGAAATCATGAACAGTTCGCCAGGGAGGAAAAAAGCGGGGGTATCCCAGTGTTTTCCCGGTAAAAAGAGGGGAGGGGGAAGACGAAGATTCGAGGAGGGCGAGCTCGACATCGTAAGCGCGGCGGTATAGACAACTAACCAAATACCCGCGTTCCGCTTCATCAAGAGCGTGGATATTAATTTCCACACCGAATTTCTTGAGTAGATGATGGGTATGGACCATGATTTTGTTTCCATCTCCGATATTACCAGCGTTTCTATGATACGCTTCGATGTCCCGCTCGAGACATTCGAGATTGTGTAGTGTATCATCCCGACGCTGATATCGACAACATTCCCGGGTAAGAAGCGATAATCGCGGTACAAATCGTGGACACCGCGGCGTCTCATCCGTTCTACTAGAGTCGGAGGAACAGATACTATTATCCGGTGCCGAAGGACTATCGTTCCTCGCATGTCGTCCATATTCCATGAGACACTTTGGAGGAGAATAATCGGGTCCCAGTTCGGGGCTCGATGTCCATGTCGTGGGGGGAGTCGAAGTACTAGTTCCGGCAGAATCTCCTTCCTGGCTGGTATCTGCGGTACTCCCTGTATGTCGTCGTTGGAGGGACATAGTAGGCGAGGACGCACTACTCGTCTGAGATTGCAGTTTCTCATCGATGACTTTGCCCGCGCACACTCGTGGCTTTAGTGGTACATGAATACCGAACCGGCTAATGATGTCCATGAAACGTTTCCGCTGGGAGCAGAATCTCGATCGTGTGCTGGTTTTCATCGGGGTATTTTGGGGGGAGCCAAAAGCCGGCACACAGATTGATGACTTTTTGCTTTGGACTCGCCTTGGTTTTGGCCAGGATCCGGCTAGAGCAAGGCGAGCCATTGCCTTTGTATTTGGAACCCGCTCGCGTTCTCGGAGGCGACGACGAGGAACCGTGACTTCGAGCTCGTATTGGCTGGCTGAGATGATTCGTTGTAGATAGGCTGGGGTGAACATTTATATGAAAGTCAGTTGCTGGTAGCAATGGTTGGTAATTGTAGACAGCTGGTATTGTGAGTAGTGGCAATGTGAGTGTAGAGGGCGGTGATTTGGAATGAATAATGAAGACAAAGGAATCGCTCGATTTAAATCCATCTGCGAAGAAGAACACCGGTGTTGTGAGCAAGATTTGTGTCAGTATATATGTTCCAGGGATAAGAGTAGATGAAGTAGCAGCTTTGCTCGTATGCTCTTCTCCACCACAAAGCTGACATCACGACAAGAGCGCAGCCGTGGCTCCCATCACTGTTGATATCGTCCTGAGTATGCGATCCGCCAGGAAAATCCATGCTCGCTGATGAAGGGACATCATTATCGTAATATTATTTCGCGTTGAGCGAGGAGGTATATAGGTCTTCCACGACTCTACCATGCAGGATCAATGTCCAAACGCCTGCCATAATTCGTATATAAAGCAGTTGCGGCCTCCGACCTAAAAAATCGTGGGTATCATCTAATATTCCAGCCCCGTTGAACGACCGCTGGGTTGCTCATCCTGTTGTTGCTGCTGCTGCAGCTCCTGTCCCTTTGTCTGAGCTTGCTGTCCCTTCTGCCAGTTCCAGGGCATCCAACCACTTTGTGCTGACGGACTCGCTGGCGCTTCTTCCTTCTCAATCCTGTCAAAATCAGCCTCACTGCGACTCTTTGTCAAATCATAACCCGTATCCGCGGATTTGTCACGGGACGTCGCTGATCCGTCCAGATTGGGAGGCGGCACGGCAGCTAGGTTCACAGCCTCGCGATCGAACGCCGAGAGCAGGACGCGGAGCCGTTCGCGCTGCGCCGAGACGTAGTTCATGCGATCTTCGTTTGATCTGAAGTGATCTGGGATGAGAGCACCAGACGCGCTAAGATCTTCTGCTTGCATTTCTCGTGTGCCGCCTGACGAAGTTGTGTACTGTAGTGCTGAAGCAATGAGGCCGTAGAAATCTCCCGCCGGGGCAGCGAGGCCTTGATTTGCACTTGGTAAATTGAAGCGTGAGAAGAGTTGCTGAGCGTATGTTTGTCCGCTGCGAGAGGGCGGAGGAGTTGGTGCTCGTGGTTGCATGCCCAGCACGTTCACTTTTGCCCATTCGATCAATTGCTTCATGTATTGTAGACCCATTACCTTTGCGCGTTCATGAGCATTCGATATGAAGACGTCAATGTCTTCTTCGTATTCAGTGAGGAAGGGGTGAACGTAGGTTTGGTATATCTGGGTTGCGCCTTGCTTGCCGGGAAGGACAAGGTAGATGTGTCCGCCGAAACGGATCCACGAGTAGAATGGGATCCAGGTCAGGACGAAGTTAAAGGTGCTTTCAAACTGGTTGACGATAGAGAGGACGACCCAGTACATGAGCCATGGTGTCAGTTGGGCTGGGTCGGATGTGCGGAGAGCCTTGTAGGAGGCGAAGACTGGGAAGAGGACCGTGGTAACAATGCTTCGAGGAGTTAGCCAAAGATGAATCTGTTCAAGAACTGTGCTCTATATCATGCTGAACAGATTTTCCAGGAGATATGAGCTCTGCATGTGAAGCTCTTGTGTGTTTTGAGCAGTTGGACAGGGAAGGCTGAATACATACGTGAGGAGGTCTGCGATGAGGGAGAACATTGTTGCTGGAGTTTGAGGACTCGTAGGAAGAAGAGGGGGCTTGAGGAATTTATGCCCTGCGACCCAGGTAGTGTCTGAGAAAGAGGGACAAGTTGTTGGCGTAGTATATATGACGATGGCGGGGGAATGGGTTGTTTTGATAGAGCGTCGTTATCTACCTACCTACCATGCAGGTGCAGCCCGTAATCAGGCCCTGCGTTATTCAAGCTCTCACCAACAAAAAAGTGTCGACTTCTGTTTGCAACGAGGGGAGAAAGGAAAAGAGGTCGAGAAAGTGGAAGAACGAGCTCGAGGCCATCTCGCCCTTTATTCCGCCAACAGATACTTAATATCCTAAATCCGCAACGTGACATGCTCCGCCATAGCGCTCGTGATCACTTCCTCCGGCTGCTTTGTCTGGATCCCCTTGGCTGCAACTCCTCTGACTCTTTGGCACCATAACCGACCGTGTGCTATAGACTGCGCTGGACCGGATCACCCAGAACAATCCCATCTTCGCCGTCTCGCGGCCTCACCTTGCACAGCGTAGTCGGGGACTCACTATGTCTGGAAACACTCGTATATAACTCCAGCTGTCTCGGAGCTTGGGACGCGTACTTAGTAAGCCTCCAGCCCGCCGTATCGTCGTTGCAAACCACCAGGCTTCTCAGACGCTCCGTCTACTCACGCGGTAAGCAACCCATCATTACCTCTACTGTATGACAGTTTAAGCCTTTCGGACACACAGTTCGCAGCACCATGTGCATCGTTATCGTGACTACGAGTCATCCGAATTACCCTCTGATTCTTGTCAACAACAGAGATGTATGGCAGCTTTGGAATTGACTCTTACTTTAGCCAAATTGTTGACAATGCGCACAGGAATACCTCCATCGACCGACTGCCCAGGCCGACTGGTGGGCTCCGCCTCATGAATATGTCATAGGAGGCAGAGACAACCACCGACCAGAGCATGGCACCTGGCTTGGAATGACAAGACAAGGCCGAATAGCCTGTCTCACAAACTTTCGTGAAGAAGCCTCCAATTTCATTGAAGGTCGAAGAAGCAGAGGGGCTGTTGTCAACGCGTATCTCAAGACCTCCCCAGGTTCCCATGTTACTACTGAGGATGTTGCTCAAAACCTGATCGATGAAGGTCTTGATGGAATTGGTGGTTTCAGCCTTCTTTTTGGGCAACTGAGAAATCCTGCAACCTTGGGAGAAAATCACGGGGGAGTGGGTCTGGCCATTGTGTCAAATCGTAGTGAGAGCATTCGCGACGTGTCCTGGTTGTGCAAAGAGCCTGGAGAGACACGTGCTTTGAGTAACGCCCACTACGGCGATACCACATGGCCAAAGGTCGTTCATGGAGAAGCAATGGTGGAAGACGGTGTAAAAGAGAGCTATGCCAATAAGGAGACCAAAGAACAACTCATCGATCGACTACTCGATGTTCTCAGCGTGGACACTCTTCCAAGACAGAAGGTCGGCGAGAACTGGGACATCTACCTTCAACAGCTGCGCAATAGCGTTTTTATTCCGCCCATTGGCAGCGATAGTCTGGAAGCCAAGAAGACTGCCGATGAGATCATCGGTGCCAGTGGCACACCCAACGCCATGGCCGTCTTCAACCCTACCAGTGGTGTGTATGGAACGCAGAAGCAAACCATCATACTCGTTGGCAAGAACGGGGAAACGACTTTCTTTGAGCGCACCTTGATCGACGAGGCTGGCCAGCAGATTCTGCCGGGAAGGGGCGATAGGAGGTTCGATTTCGCTATCGAGGGATGGTAAAGTCCAGCGTGATAATCAATTGCATGGCTTGTGGGCTGGCAATCACAGGGATTTGTCCTAAGCACGTTTTCATGTATAAGCTGAAAAGGCCATCAGCGGAGTGGCAATGCATCTACGGAGTAATGCTGTACTCGGGCAAGCGGTAGACCTTCAACACTACGCAGGTGTACAAAATCAGCTTCTGTCTGCTCACCTCTAATCCCTTTCCAACAGCATCCAAATCAACTTAGCGAGGAGAAAAGCTTACACACGCCCTTTCTTTGCTCGCACCTCTAATAATCTATATAACCATTGCTCCGCTTGCATCTATCTTTGTACACTCCTTTACCGACGCTGCTTCTCCGTGCCTGTTTGCTGGCCTGCTTCTCACACACCGACGTCCTTGCTCCACGGCTTCCGCGCTCCTCCAATCCTCAACGTTCCTCATACAGGATTCGCGCTCCACATCAACATGTCCACTAGTCAAAGTCACAATGCGAATTGGAAGCCAAAGCCAAGCGATATACCAACCGATGTCCGGCTCAGAGGCTGGCTTCCTGAATACCTTGTTGAGCATATTCGCGGAGCGGAATTCTTCAACTTGATCGACCAGCCTGATGCCACAGATCGGATTCAGTACACGACGCCTGGCTTCCAATTCAGCGAGGATAACTACGAGAATGCCTTCCGAGACCCTGGTCATTCTCCACCGCCCCCTTTCGTGCAGCCTGAACCAGGGTCGCCCGATAAGCCTGAGGAGCCTACCAATGAGGTGAAAACATCGCTGAACGCAAAAGCGGTCACCTTCGCTCCCTCTATGACCGCCAGTTTTGAAGGTTCTCTCGTGCTATTTCCGAACCAACAGGCACCAAACCAACCTCATACTACTGGAGCGTCGACTCTTCCGAGGCCTGCTGCAACGCTTCCACCTCGACCTGACTGGGTGATAGGTCCACAGCCGACAGTCTCGCACTCTAACCATCCACTACATGCCAACCCTTACACTCCACACGCTCTACAGCTGCAAGTCGCTGATCCTATTTACCCCCCCCTTATCTCCCCGCCTCCAGCACTTGGACTCTTCATGGGAGCTACGATGAGAATACCACTTGTATTAATGATACACCACAACTTCCAGTCCAAACCACTGGTTTGGCGTGGTATATAACTGGCGCAACCGGTCTCATTCACGGCGTTGGACAACAAATGAGCTATCAATGTGGTCCACAGTGTTTTCACAGCCAGTACGCACATGGCGCAAACCCATACCCATGTGATCAACTCGGTAATCACGTTCCTGGATATGCTCCTTTCGGACCTCGTCGTCAGTTCGTCAATTCCTACGATCAGCCTCGTGGTGAAGGCTTCACTGAGGTCGATAACGGCGTCACTCCTGTTGATCCAGTCACCTACGTGACCAGGAGTGGTGTGCTACGTGCTGTTGGAGGTATACCTGCGGGTGTGCACGAATCCATCGGTAGTCGTGGTGGACTTCGAACTAGCGGTGGTCGAGGTGGACATTTCGACAATTCGAGTGGACGACAGCAGCGCGGCGCACATCAAGGGTATCTATGGGGTGTACAGCGAGGCAGACAGATACCTCAGTATTAACAGGGGGCTCCTGGATTCATTCCTACTGGTCCTCGTGGAGATGGGCGTCAGAATCATCCAACAACTCAGTCTGCTAGAAATACGGGTTTGCTTGATCAGCGCAACCAACAGACTGAAGGAGGGAAGAGGAAGTATGGTGCCGAACATGGGGTATTCTCGTGGTAGCTGAAGAATCTTCGAAGAGAAAGAGGCAGTGGATGCCACACGGAACTGAAATACCTGTGATCATAGCAATTTGAATGTGGACATGAGATTCAAGCCATGGACTCGTAGAAAGGTGGAAAACACCACAGTGCCACGAATTATACGATCAGACCTTTCTTTCTGACATTGCATTCGAATTCCTGCCCAAGAATTTACTCTCCAAAGATAATCTCGAAGCCACCACGAACGATCTCTTCCCAACAAACACAACAACACAAAAATCAAAATCATAGAAAACAAGCAACCACAGCCTTTGCAAAACATAACAGTAGCAGACACCAAAAGCTCTTCCATACACCAATAACCCATTAACCTCTCCCTTTTCCCCTAAAAATCCCACGCTATGATAACCTCATACAACCCACCCATCTCCCCCACACCATCAATACCTAGCAACCGACGATGCAAAGATAAACGGCAACTTTCTTACCTCCAAACAGGAAAATCATCGGATAGCCGATACCAACGAGATCGGACAAAATCGGCGTCATCATGTCAGCGGTTGTACGAGCTCCTTTATTGTTTGGATCCCGGGTCGATGTTGGAATAGTTGAGGGGTTACGCTAGATTTCATTGATAGGTCGATCTCGGGGAAGATTGGCTGGTACCGAGTTGGTTGAGGCTTATAGTGATGGGGAGAATTCACACGCATAGCGGTGGGAAAGGGTATATTCGTTGTTGCTGCGTGTATGCTATGGAAGTGGTGGACAGAAGTGTGATGAAAAATAGAATAAACGAGCTTCCAATTGAATTTTGGGGCTGCTCAAGATAGGATTGTGGCAGTCCGAGTGGAGCGGTGGGTTGGAGCCTACTTGTTGGTTACACTACCCTATGATTTGAAGTGGGCACATTCCTGTAAATATGTTACTCCATCTTTCCCCTTCCTTTTTCAGCTCTTCTCGTCAGTATGGCCGAATCATTAGGTGGATATCGCGGCGCAGATCTTTCTTCCACCGATTCTGGGGTCGCGTCCTGACATCGAAAATTCTCAGCTTGTCATCTAAATGTCTCCTATTCACGTCCAAAGCTCACATTTGCATCATGATGCTTGTCTCCACTATCTCGGTTTCCCAACCACCATTTTTATTTCAACCACCAGCCACTTTGCCTTGAAGCGCTCCACTTCCCCTGCTGCTGAAAATAGCCATTATGCCGAATCCAACGTAGAAAAGTGTCAAGGGATATGCGACTAGCAATCTCATGTCGCTCATTCTGCCCACCGCGCAAAACATGCTACTCGAGCTGTACGTACACCAACTGATCGCCGCCGCCGTGAGTATGTAACCGAACGGCGAGTCCATGGGTACCGCTATACCGATGAGCGATGTGATAACGAGTGGGAGAAGGCAGTAACCCAGCACCGATGCGGAGCGGGCAATCGTAAGGGAAGAAGAGAAGTGACGGGATCCAGCTGGTGTGTGGGCGTCTTGTGCTTGGGCGACTTCGGCGGCCGAGAGGGGCGGAGACATTAGGGAGAGGATGGTGTGGATTATTACTGTGCCGAGAAGGGCGAGGCCATAGATGTAGCCGAAGTGGAGTTTTCCTGACTATACGTGTATGAGTTAGACTTGATCAGCGTTTTAGGTTGGAAGAGGCATCTTACAAAGAGCAGAAAGAAACCAAAGGCAAGGAAGAAGAGTATTGGACCTGCTAGATCGGAGTCGTCCATTATGTGCTGGTCTATTCTTGCTAGCGGGTTAAGAACTGTGAGGGTCTTTGCATTCTCACGTCAGTAATTTGTATGCGCCGAAAGCGACGAACCACCAACCTTTAACCGTATATGCATGAAGTTGATGCCCAGCTCTTCTATCAGCGGCGGCTCTCCATCATAACCCTCTGTTCCAAATGCAGCCAGCCAGCCTGTCCTTAGACCGCCCGACTCTCCCATTCTTCCACTAACTGCTGGCTGCCCAAATCCAGCTCCATTGAAGCCCTGGTTGCCGAAGGCATTGGCTTGCGAGCCTGAGCCATATGCTTGGAAAGGCGTCGACTGGCCAGAGACCGGCTGCTGTGAGTATGACGATGGGTAGAAATTGAGGTTTTGTGCGCCGTATGGTTCTTGTCCCTGGTATCCGTATCCAGCCATGTTGGCCAGTCGAGGTCGGTCTCTTCAGAATGCGTCAGGGCAGTGGTGGTTTCGAATTTGGTGTATGGCGGAGGGCTGATTGCACGCGTATCTTTTGTTGTTATTGAGCGCCAGGGTGGTATTGAATAGCTGGCTTCTGTTGTGTAGGCAGACGACAGGTAGATGGAATTCCGTGAGACCCTTACTACTAATCACCCTTATTCAAACGGATTCGCTTAGCTCGGAAACTTACAGACAGCATCATCGCCGCCGGACGATAGTGAAGACATCCACGCCGGCCTTCTCTGCAAATCCTCAAATCACTTGTCACCTTTTGTACTTACAGAATGGGTTGGTTCTGGGCTGATTCTGCGGTTGCTACGCCTTCACGACCAGTCGCTCCCCACCCTCTTCCTCGATCAGATGTCTCTCCTCCGGTAAGTCCATTTCGCCATTGTTCGAGCACAGTACCTGATATTTTTGATAGCCAGCATGTCCAATGCACAAAGTAACACCAGATAAACCGACACCACTCCCGGTAGCACCCTCAGACTCCAGCGCATGCCCATACGTCCCTTCAGACTCGACGCCCAATGAGAGCACAACCTTATCAAAGCTGAATCCACTCAACTACATGCCAACAAACCTCTCCAACCAGAAAGCCGCGACACAGAAGATATACCTGCCGCTTGAACGAGAACCAAGCACTATTCCCAAAGGCGATGGCGAAGGAAATTGGGAATACCCATCGCCACAGCAAATGTACAACGCCATGCTCAGGAAAGGCTACACAGACACTCCTGAAGATGCCGTTGAGTCCATGGTATCTGTTCACAACTTCCTCAACGAAGGCGCCTGGGCCGAAATCGTAGAATGGGAACGTCGATTCGGCAAAGGTCTCGTCTACGGCTGGAAAGCCTCACTCAAAGGCGAAGATGGAACAGAAAGCAGCGCAGCACAAGGCACAGTTTGGAAAGATGAGGAACGAAAGCCACCCGCGCTGGTTAGATTTATGGGAAGACCTGGAGATTTGACGCCAAAGGCACAGTTTTTGCAGACGATGGGCTGGGTGTGGCCGAGCAAATTTCGGACGGAACCACCATTCGACAGGCACGATTGGTTTGTGAGGAGACACCTGCCTAGTGGACGGGAAGAGGAGGTGAGATATGTTATCGACTATTATTCTGGACCGCCGGAACCGACGGGCGAGCCCGTTTTCTTCCTGGATGTCAGACCGGCGGTCGACACGCCGACGGCTGCTGTCGCACGAATGATGAGATGGGGAGGGGATGTGTGGTGGCGAGGTACCGGTGGAGTTGTGAGAGAACAGGCCGCGGCCGAAGCTTCTGTCGCTACAGCCATGGAAAAGCAATCATGATAAGATGTAGGATTTTGGTTGAATTTATCAGGGGCGTTTGTATGTACTCTCCTTTTCGCTTCATTCTTGACATGTCTAATCACTCTTCTCTCTGCTCACTGGTCTGGGTAATGACTTGCAATGAAACATTAACGGTCGTCCTATCTCACCCTCGCATGAGTTGTTCATGCAGTTGGCTCCTTTCAATTCCTCTACTGTGCTATGTCAATCACATCATTGATGCTGCTCGTCGCATTCTGCGCAATTCACTTCGACTACTCACAAACTCGTATACCAAGGTCTTCAGCAGCAGGAGATCTGGGCAGTCACGTGGCTCGAACGCGATCATCGTATAGCAAGCAGGGCTAATCAAGTTTGTTCTCTTCTGGAGATAAGGCTTTGTCAGAGAATATCTGTCGCCGAGACTAAGTGGTGGAGTTGACATTTTGATATCAAGGCTGGTGATTACTCGGTGTACGTGAACACAAACTGATCATTTCTTGAGAATTGCTGATTTCAGAGCTACAGATTCGTGCACAATATTTATTAAGCATCTATCTTTATTCATTTTTGGGTTTTGTCATTCAAGAGTGCGTTTTTGGCGCGTGATATGATGTTAAAGGGATGTGGTGAGTGGGATGAACATGGTGTGATACCAAAGTCGGTCTTTATCACAATGCTTCCTTTGTATTTTCATACGCTACGATGGTGAGTCTGTTGATCGAAAATAAGTCGGATTTGAGGCTACATTGAAGGTCACCATGTCTATTCCAAAAAGCGTGATGGTTATAATTGTCGGCAGAGATGTATGATATTATTGTGGTGAAAGCCGAACGCTTTGGCTGGGCGAGGCTGAGTTGCCTCGTTAATGTACTCAGTTTGATGACGTCTGAGTAAATGATTCTTGATCAGACCATTTTCAGAAGACAAAAGTGACTTTTCAGGGCCCTACCGGATGATCCTGGACAAAGAATTCCGCTTGCGCTTGTTGGGATATGCCACATTAGCCCCATCCGTCCAAGATACCCGCAGAGATTGAGATGATCCATCGAGTCATGCCAAAATACACCATTAGTCATCTAATCTTGCAAACCTCACTCTTTCTTGCGTGAATGCCGTAAGACTTCACCCGCTTAGTCAGGTCGGGATTTCCAGTTGACAGCGTTTCGACATGCGAAAGAGCCCCGCATGCATCGGGGCTACATCCCTTCCCAGCTTTTCTGCCACGTTTCGGCAGCGCTCCGTACAGTCGGGAGTGCCTGATTCGGTCTTTTGGCGTGGTCTAACTGCTCGCGGTCTGGCGGTTCTGCATCTATTCTCATATTCCTTGTGATGGTGGGGCGTACTTTTCGGCGCTGGAGATGCAAGCTGGATGCGAGGAGAATTCTACTGGCGGAGTCCAAGCCGGGGTCGACTTTTGGCGACAAAGTTGGTCGTACTGTATGCGGACTCGAATGCGGTTGCCGGAACGCGAGATGATAGAGATGAGACTCTATCGACAGTGACGAACAGGACAGCTTGAAATCCGTCCGAACAAATAGGTGTTCAACCTAAGTCGTCTCATGGACCAAGATCCAGTCAAGTACGAAGATGGGACAGGCCGGGCGTTCCGTGAAATCCCACCAACAATTCGCGGTGAGTTCCCACATCGATGCTGTTGAGAATGGTGGATCATCTTGGTGTACTCGCTGGAAGGAGGTACTGATGATGGGTAGGATCACCGACAGCCAGTGTCCCCCCTAATTCCTCGGAGTCACGAACTAGTTTCCAATTCATCGATGTAAGCCAAAATGAAACTGCAGAGCAAAGAAGTCGGAACAGGACGATTGCACGATCGCACGTCATGAAGACAGTACGAAGAGGTCAGCGAAGATCGACGGACGTGGAACCCACCAATCTGGCGATCAGGAGAAGGAGCAGTCACTCAACCCCAGAAAGCCTGGTCGCCAGATCGCCCAGGAGACGAAGCTCCTCCGAGGACAGCGAGGAGAATCGCCAAGTTGCGGTGCGAGGTATTCCCGACTCAGCCTTTTCACAGCAGCTGCAGAAGAATATCAGATCAAGCTACGCTTCTGTCTCGTCGAGAGTGGAGGTTGAACTCAACTCAAATTCAGCGCTTGGGGTACGATGGACTCCTTTTGCCTTCGAGATGATGAATCACAATCTCAAGGTCATATGGCCGCTCTTTTGGCCAGGCAGTTCGTCGGAGAAGTCAAGTCCAATGGCGATGGGTGAGTGACGCTCTTCAACTGTGATCAACGTTGAGAGCTGATTAATGTTAGACTGGTGGCGGATGTACCGTTCATCGCCAATCTTGTTCCATGCAAGCACGCATTCGGCAGCCGCGCATTTAGATTCTCTTCGTTCATCTACCTCCTTGACAAGAACCGCCGAGGCGCTGGAACACAAGACCATTGCTATCCATTTGATAAATGCAGAGCTTTCAAGGATGCAGGATGAAGGCGACATGCCGTCGGACGAATTGATGATGGCAGTTCTCTCCATGACGAGTGAAGTGGACGATGAGAGGTCGGTAGCAAATAACGTGACGGATCCTCAACCCAGAGGTTTGTTCAGGCCGCCCTTGATGTCAGCACAATGGGAGCGACAGTTCGGCAACATACGGAGCGCCAAGATCCATGACGCTGCTCTATATACGTTGTTGAAGATGAGAGGCGACAGCATAGGCAGTGTTCAAAACATCTGCTTGGCGAAGTCTATAAGCCAGTCAGTACTCCTCGCAAACCGTTTTTCAAGCAACGACGGATGTTGTATTCGTTTGTGCTGTACCATAATGGCATTGAACATTGGACGGCGCTGACTGTATTCTGTAGTCATGAGCTCCTTGCGACTGCTCTCGACCTCAGGAAACCGTACTTCCCATTTTTTGAGGCTCCAGACATCACAGCGCTGGCAGAGGATCCGATGCTCAATGTACTGACCGCTCCTATAGACGAAAAGCGCGGATGGGCACTTGCCAGCCTTCTTGAACGCGGGATCACGGAAGAAGCTCTGAATGTCATGGTTGATTTGCAATACGTCAGTGTGATTATTGAAGCTTACACTCACGGCGCCCTTCGAAATCCTAATGTCCTCGCGTTAACCAGCAAGAGGAACTCGGTTCACCACGCGCTCTTCTCGCTTCCAACAGCAGATGAGATGGATTTGCTGACGATGCATCAGAGAGCAGTGTATGAATCATGTCGAGTGGCAGCGTTGATCTATGACGTGTCAATCATCTTCCCGGTTCCTCCATCCACAGGAATCGTAGCTAAACTGGTAGCGATGTCTCAGTCGATTTTAGAAACGATGAGGCTCGACTTCATGCTGGGCACTGGCGCACATTTCTCCATATGGGTGCTATTCATGGCTGGATCTGCGGCTCAAGGCATGTCCGAAGAACGTGCGTGGTTTGTGGAGAGACTGAAATTGGTGTTAGTATCTGAAGCAATGTATGACTGGATGGCTGTAAGAAAGATTCTCAATTCGTATTTATGGCTAAGCTCCGCCATGGATGATGCGGCTTGGAGGTTGTGGGACGACATCTCAATGGCTAGATAAGATTGACCAAAATGACATGGGACGACCATTGAGTTGAAGTATATCCTAATCGAGCCAACGCCAGGATAAGTTTGGGAGAATGGACGCCATGGACAAGAATAGAAATCAGCTCTGCACTTGCAATTTGACAGAAGTGCAACGGTGCGGGAGGAAAGTGAATGAGACCATGGGGTCATGAGTTGGCGGTGGTCACTAAGAGAGAGATACGGAGGCAAAATGGAGACAAGGAAATTATGGGGAGCAGATCTACCTTTAGATTCTGAGGGAACTTGTCCAAACCCAATACAGGAGAGTGCCATAATCAGGTCATTGTTGGAGATCAGCTAGGGAGACCCCTAGCTGAAGCTCCACCGAAGCCGCGAATATCTTCGGCCTCCTCCCCTCTCACCTTCACAAATCCAGTCCGATCATCGACAACAATGACACGACCCGCCAGCGGTTCAACAGAGGTTCCATATCGGGGAGCCAAAGCCAGATGGATCAGCGTCAGACGTTGGGAAGCGCCCGACGCGTAAATACTTCTTCGCGGTCATTGGCCGAAGGACTGGACTCCAATGAGGTGGGGATGGGTTTACCAGCTGCGGCCTCGAATAGCCTGATTGGTCTCTTGGCAGCCTCGAATCCACTTCTCCAGACGCTAGAACCTGGAAGGACGGTAGAAGGGTGAGTAAGCCTCATATGCTTCCAAATCCTCAGGACCGGCAAACGCCATTCCTACTTTTAACACTGATACCAGAGACCCAAGCTTGTCCACCTTTAGCGCATCAGCCACCATCTGATCTGGATGTTGCTCGATCATTCGTTGGCTTCGTCACCGTGCAGCAAGACCACCGCTTTCCGCTTTGGACCATACGACTGGCATTCATAAGCCATAATTAATCACCAGCAGCGGCAACTTCCGCCCTTCTACGTGTATTCTGGAAGCATTTAGCGGATACCCGATACGAGAAAATCCTAGTCTGCCGATTGTGTATGCATGGTAAACACCAAGCACCTCGTATGGTCCAATCTTGCCACGAGTCTGTGAGACTCTTCGACGTTCCAACAGATTAGATCAGCTTTTGATCAAACTCTCAGAAAGCGGCCGAGGATGGCCTATTCTTTTGTTAGAGGACGCTGTAAGATTAGTGATGTCAGTTGCCATAGGTAGGAGGAGTGTGTAGTGTGTGGGAGGAGCCGTATTTCCTTCGTCCGACGGTTTTCTATGGAGAGTATAAAGGTATTTGTCCTCTCTGGTGTCTGGCTTGCCTATAAACCAAATACCCTAGCGTCAGAAGCATCGACCTGCCTGATCAAAGCATCATCGGACGGAATCAATCATGGCACAGCGCGATTACTCTCGACATTACCAAGGGAGTCAATCTCCAGACTCCCAATATGGAATTACATCCTCCCGGCCGCAGTACTCACAGTCCACCTCTACGCCACAATACGATCCTGCCATGGGTCAGACCACATATCAAAATGATCCTTACGATCCCACTGGCCAATATGCTGAGGAGCAAAGTGGCAGTCGGTCCCAAGGAGCTGGCTCGGGCACATCAGACAAATCGCGTCGACGGGAACAAAACAGGCTTGCGCAAAGGGCTCTCCGTCAGCGACGCGAAACCCATGTACGAGAGCTAGAACATCAAGTCTTGCATAGAAGTCTAGAAACACGCCATTTAGCGACTGAGAACAGACATCTGTCCCACCACCTGACCACCATTGAGCAACAAAACGAGCTTCTGCGACTCCAGCAAATGGGAAGCGCTCAATCAGCCGAAGCCTGGGCTGTTTCTGCGGGATACTCTCCCTATGCCCAGCAAGCCACCGGCTCCTACGACGAATCAGCAGCCTACTACCACAGCCCTCATTCTTCCACTGGCGCTCAAACGTCAGTGAGGACCCCGGGATGGGATTACAGCGGTGCAGTCGATCCGGTCATGTATGACCATGCTCAACCGTGGGCAGGTCATGCATATGCACAGACAGGAGCATACGGGCAGCAATATGAAGAGGACGATGACGACGAGGAGGAGGAGGAGGAGCAGCAGCAGCAGCAAGTTCAGCCGAGGGTGCGAAGGAGACGAGGATGAAGCCACTGCATGACTAAATGCAGGCGCGTTAGAGGTTGCGACTTCCCATTAGATTTTACAATTTACGACACTCATTCTCAGCACGGCCTTACTTTCGTTGCAATCTTGTATGATAGTCTCGTTCTAGCCAGTTTTCCTATGGGTTATAAGTTTAACCGAAATAGAGGAAGGCAAACGCACCACTTTAGATACAAATCATGCGTATCGATTCTTGACGAGCTGGGCAAGGCACGGCCAATAGCTAATGTGGGCACGTATTTTTCATTCAATTTAGGATGCGTTCGGAGGAACCGGTCCACATGGAACCACTGGAGAGCTCTTCATACATCTGGCGAACGGGTTAGCCTGTGGCAAGGTCTTACGTACTCTAAGGTTGAGAGGCGAGCGCCAGTCAGCAGTGGAGGAACATAAGCATCCCCGTTCCATTTTTCCAACACCTTGGCCATCTCCTCAAAGATCTTGCCACCCACCTCGAGACTGAAGCTCCCAACAAGTCTAGCCACTGACGCGCACGGCAAGAACCGAGTTGATTTGATTATCCACGAATAGTCTCGGCCAGGAGCATCCGGAGTCTGTCCTGCGAGCACACCGAACAGATTCGTGATGACAGGTGGTAAAGGAAGGATGGAGAGCTGACATGGCCTGGCCGACTAGACAGGAGTTTCAACCGTTGACTGACCGTGGCGCGCCGGCTCAAATGCTTGACTCGAAGCTTCTGGTAGATCTCTGGGGCAACTCTAGGTGATGTTTGACTGTCTTTCAGGTAAGGAATAGATCATTCGAAGAGGAAGATAATGGCCCGTTGCTCTTGGATAATCACTTATCGCGCGTCAGGCATCAGATGCAGAAGTGATAGAGAGCAGTCTATCATTTTGTGGACCGTTCGATCTCCTTGAGAGTCCATTCTCGTCCCTCAATTCCAATCTTGCTCCCGACCTCCAAGCTTTTATCGTCTCCCAAAACAGCCTCGCACCCAATGCTGTTGTTCCCTACTCGAGCTATCAAAGCCCAGCTTTGATCTTCTTTTACGAATTTCCATCTCTCAGCACTGATCGTTTTTCCCACGCGCAACACACCCTGACACCAACAGCCCAATTTCATGATACATCCCTTGGTCTCTTTTTCTGCATCCTCAGTCAAGAACGTTGAGCAGGTCGCGCTGTTTCCCAGAACGTCAACTGGCATATCGTCCCACACTTCTTCATACTCGGTATCGATTCCCGTGGCCGGATTCGGCATACTTCCTTTCTCCGATTCCCGCGTTTCGGAAACTGGATACATGTCCCCAGCATCAACGATGGGCGGCTCATGGTACAAGGTTTTCGAATCGACCCAGTGCGTCCATTCTGAGTGGCGGGGCTTATTCTCCCCTCCTGGTATGGATTTCGATGAGCCTGAGAATGCCCAGTCTATCCTCTCCACTGGGAGGCTGTGTTTGGATACGGACGATGGCTGGAGTAGTTCATCGTCGTTAACCTCAAGTGACGGCGGGGCGGTCACCCGTGACAAGAGAATCCGAACGTCGATGAACCAGCCGGTAGAAGAAGTAAGGACCAATGTTGATGTCGGCTCTGATGCCGGGTCGGGTAGCCAGCGGATCGAGGCTCGATGAGAGACGTGACCTTTGAACGGCGGCATTGTTGGAGTACTTGAGGGGATCTAACGACGATTTCCAGATGATGATTGCGCTACAAATTCTCCAGTCTGTGCTATGTTGTTTCACCGTGATAGAGATGGGAAAGATGTTCTTGGCCACAAATCCATCGCGAACCTACCGATTTCCTATATCGGAAGTGGCACGGGCCTACGTCACCTAATGTTCTCCTCGACAGCTCGAGTGAGATATTACTTTGCCTTCTAACTATCAAACTCGGGTTTGGATGGAAGCATGGCTATGTGGAAATTGTGTTGTCCATTCGCCTAGACATTACCGTATGCAATTTTGTTCCCTACAGCGCTCCGCTGCGTGGAGATAAGGTGAAGAGGGTCATAGAGGTGGAATATGCAATGCGTTAGGGAGGAGGGTGATATTCTTGACTACTTCATACTTGGAAAGCCGGGACAGGTAAGCCAAGCAGAGATCTAGGAAGAGGGTATCATTTTCGCCATCTTATCGTCGGCACACCAACAAGGGGAGTCGAGAGTTCCAATCCACAAACCAACCACCAAAGATGGGAGCGCTCGCTATAAATACATTTACAAAAAAAAAAAAAAATACAACCATCACAAGCTCGCTAATTTCGCTATCAGAAAGGCTCTCTCTCCAATGCTTAGTTTTTACCATCCAATTGCATAGACGATCCTTTCACGCAATTATGATTAGTATAATTCTCTGGTACGTCGTCCGCTGTAGTTGCACCAGTCGCACTATTTAAGTCGTTAGGACCGGCCCCTCGTGTCCACCTGGGTAGGCGCGGGAAATCGCTTGAACATACCGCCGTGGCAGACGACCCATCATTATCTATAACGCAATACTCGTTGCGGCACTTTGTGCAAGCGCGTATGAAGAGTTCCTTGCAGGGACCGCACTTGATTTCCACGATGGATTAGCAATGAATCAACTCCGCAAAGCAACCCAACCATATTGGTGAGAAAGTACTCACAGTCTGCCCGCAGCCGAAACAGTCCCTCTTTGATCCCATCTTCTATCCGAGTTGTGTCAGCTTATTCCTTGAGTGTTATTAAAAAAAGCGCAGGCATTCATTCGCCCTCCGGTTCCTCGCCTGGTTGGTCAACCCCACATTCCTCCCTCACCAGCACCATCCATAAGCTCTCCAACCAGGCAAGATTCAACACAGAGACCCATATGTACCTTGATTTCTTCTTTAGGCTGATCTCCACCGTGTGATTGCCATTGAGTGAGCCATTCCGTATTTTGAAGCTCTGTACGTGTGTTTGTGCCTCCTGGCTTGTAACAAGATTCATCCCACCACTTGTTGCAGCGCTCGCACCAACGATTCTTCAAGCACTCAGTACATCGTACAAAGAGTTTCGGTATGGATCCATCCTTGGTATGAGGAATCTGAGCCGCACGTATAGAGGAGGCGTGTAGTGGCGGGGGAGCCAGTAGAGGCAGGTGGTGAGAAGGAGATTGTCCAAAGATGGCTGGCCCTTCTGAGCAAGAACCGCATTCAGCACATCCTGCTGTTCCTAGAGCTACGGTGGCTACAGTGGGAGGAATGTAACCGTTGTGGTGGGACATGGTCGCAGCCTCTTGCAAGGTGAAGTTCTTCGGATCATGTCGAGGCCCACGGCACAGCACAGCGTCGAAATGAATGATGCCTTCACATGCCTGAAGAGTCTCCGCCCAGTCCGAGATCAAAGTCTTCTTGAACATACGGCCTGGCTGGTACCATTTGTCCATTGTCCCACAAAGCTCGGTATTGAGCGCCGCTTGCGATTTCTGGTTCCACTCTGCGCCGAGCTGTGCGCCCAGCGCTGTCATGACACTTTGGTGAGGAGAATCGAGGTATCGTGTAGGAGATCTCCGCCGTGCGTTGACAGGCTCTGGGTGAGCAGGACGTGGCTCCATTGCTCCGAAAACATACAGTCCCTTGAGCTTCGGCATGCCTGCAGGTCTAGAAGGTCGGACTGCGTATTTGAGGACCTGCATAAGCTTACGCTCATTCAGATGCTTCGCCTCGCGAACGGACAGTATGCGAACATTGAATCTGTCCTCCGATATGATCTCTCTAATAATGTCCGCAGGCACGGTCAGGCCGTCAAGAATCATGGTAGTGACATGGCCTAGTATGCTTCGTCGCGCTAGCTTGGACATGATGCCTCTGAGTGGCCCCGAGTAAAACTCATCCTCAGTCAGCGACTCATCCATACGCTGACTGCGCCAGCTAATGGCCCCCTTGTCGATGGGCGCGGAATCAAATGTTGCGGATTTGACGGACGAGAGACTGAGATACCGAAAGGTGTCGGGCGACTGATACAGAATCGAGTTGATCGTCTTGTTTGTAGTTGCCAGGGCAAAGAGTGCAGCAGGAGAGACATACGGTGCGATTTGGCGCAGGACAATCGAAGTCGACAGTATGTCAACTATAGTTGCGGGGACAGGCATTACTTCTTTGGATGGAGACATTTCATCGGTATGATCAGCAATTCCTGGAGGTCGGGTATGTACACCAAAGAATCCGAGAGCGGTCGCCATGTTTGCTTATAGAAAGATAAATTCGACAGTGAAACGAAGGGGGAGGAAGAGTTTTGGAGAGCGGAAACGGAAGTTGAGGGATTGTTACAGTCCTTATCAGGGTGATCAGTGGCTTGGTACACGTTAGGTCTGTTGAGCAATGTGTGTGTTGGCGTAGTGAGTATGGGGAAAAAGAAAGAGCACAGCTCCTTGGGATGATGCAGCTTTGGTGTTGAGTCTGGGGGCGTATCCGCTAGGCAGGGAAGCCGCAGATGGCGTGGAGATCACAAGGCTCTTGGTACTGTGGAAAGAGGTAAAGATAGGCGCGAAGCTCAGATCTAGGGGCGTTTGTGAGGGCGTGTATGTGTTGCAGGGTGTGTAGCTCAGATGTAGCAGGTCTTGGTATGGTCTTGGACGAGACTTTGCTTGTGCGAAAGGAGATGATCGCTATTCACCGCCGGGCGTATGTCTGTCAGTGGTGGCTGGATGAGGAAAGTGACTGTCTGTGGGTAGGATAGGGAAGACTACAAAGTTGGTACTTCACGGAGGATGGAGATGGGCGCGGGGAGGGTGGAGTGCATTTGGAAGGCTGATGACGTTGAACGATTATTCATAAATAATTATAAATATCTACACCAGCCCAACGACAAAATCCTTTGACCTCCGAATCTTGTTCTATATTCCATACCGACACACGGGCAGCCTCCACAGATATGCAGCTCCCAAATGTATCTTAGCATGTCTCCGATGATTTGGAAAGGGGCGAAAGACACACAAGCTTTCTACCACCTTCCAGAGCCTCATTCTCAGCCAGATGACCGATTACGGAAGCATCTGATATCCGCCTCTGATAGCTTTTGGGATAAACACATGGTCGGGAAACACAGCGTGATATCCGCATATATACATCGTTCCTAGATAGAATTTCCTTTTTTTCAATCTTCCGCTGCATAATGTCTGAAGATACCCTACAGTGGTCGGCCTCCTTTGCAATAGCTCCAACCTCGAGAACCATAAAGCTACAGGGCGATAAACTACTCCTGCCTCCCTCCGCTCTCGAACAACTGCTCGCCGCAGCCCCGACTGTCGTATCTGATCCACTTCACCCAGTCACCTCCACCTTCGATCCTTTCAATCCCTACACGTTCGCTGCTGAGCGCCAAGCGAGATCACAGTTCCAAGAGCGCTCGCAAGTGCTTCCATATCCTCTCACATTCCGGCTTGTCAATCCAGAGAATGGAAGGGTTACATATGCAGGCATACGAGAATTCTCGGCTGAGGATGGCGAGGTCGTGCTGAGCGAGGCGCTGAGGGAGTCTTTGGGTGTGAAGCCCACACCCGTGCAATCCAGGGAACCGAGCCCTGAAAACGATGAGGACACAAACATGGCAAATGGCGAGGCCCGGCTTGCCACGGAGAAGAGCTTCGGGAGAATCACAGTGGTGGCTAAGCAGCTGGCAAAAGGAACGTATGTGAAATTGCGGCCCTTAGAAGCTGGTTATGACCCAGCGGATTGGAAATCTTTGCTCGAGCAATACTTGCGCTCAAACTACACAACTCTGACAAACCAGGAAGTGCTCGTGGTTTCAGGTGGTCGTGGAATAAGAGGCAAGAAGGACGAGTTCAGATTCTTAGTGGACGGGTTCAAACCCGAGGGCGAAGCCATATGTATCGTGGATACTGACCTTGAGGTCGATATTGAGCCACTGAACGAGGAACAAGCGAGAGAAACCTTGAAGAAAATAGTGGCCAAATCACAACGAGCCCCCGGAACCGACCAAGGCAGCTCAGTAGGAGGCAGACTTGATTTTCTCAGATCACAAAGTGGGCAGGTTCTCGACGGCGAGTATGTTGACTTTGAGATACCCTCGTGGGATCGCTCCCAAGGCATTGAGATTGAGCTGAGTGGCGTTGACGAGGATGAAGAGCTGGATCTGTACGTCAGCCCGTATGCTCCACGGCAGCGAGCACATCCTCGGGAGGATGAATACACGTTCGCCGATACCTCGAGCAGGTATCCCAAACGAATACGAATACAGCCAACAAATGTTGAGCTCGAGAGCGCGGAAGCGTTATGGATATCAATTCATGCGTACAAGTCACCAGAGAGCGCAGAGAATAATGCGCCATCACCGAAACAGTTCACGATACGGACAGCTCCGTTGAATGCCATCAGATCTAGTTGGACGGGAGAAGCGCCCATGGAAGACGAAGCTCAGAAACCGGGCGATGTTCAGTGTAAAAATTGCCTTCAATGGGTCCCTGAACGAACGTTGATGCTTCACGAAAATTTCTGTCTTCGAAACAACATACTATGCCCCCAAAAGTGCGGCCAAGTCTTCCAGAAACGCTCTCCTGAATACCAAAACCACTGGCACTGTCCACACGACTCAGCATTTGGCAACACGTCCCTCAGCCTTCAAAAACACAACCACCACTCTCACACTCCTAAAACATGCGCCAGTTGCGACAGGACCTACTCATCACTAAAAACTCTCGCCTCTCATCGCGCCTCCGTGTGCCCTGGTAAACTGATATTATGCCAGTTCTGCCACCTCGAGGTCCCCCAAGAAGGTGACCCCGACTCTCCCAATCCCGAAGCTCTGCTCGCAAACCTCACACAGCACGAACTCATCGACGGAGGCAGAACGACAGAATGCCATCTCTGCAACAAGATCGTCCGTCTCCGCGACATGAGAGTCCACCTCGCCAACCACGAACACGAAAAGAAGAACCGGCCTTCACCACGCGTCTGCCGCAACCTCCTCTGCGGCCGGACGTTGGACGGCACGAGCCACGGCGGCGATACACGTGCTGGCACAAGAATGGGCAACGGCCCTGGTAACGCCATCGGTCTCTGTTCAAACTGCTTCGGCCCCCTCTACGTCTCCATGTACGATCCCGAAAACAAAGCCCTCCGCCGCCGCGTCGAACGCCGATACCTCCAACAACTCGTCACCGGCTGCAACAAAACCTACTGCAAAAACGAATACTGTAAGACCGGGCGCAGGAACACGGGGATAGAGGGTACTGTGACGATGAAAGATGCGGCGCCGATGGTGAAACCGTTTCTTGAGGGATTGATGGGCGAGACGACGCCGTTGCATTTTTGTGTTGATGAGGCGAGTCAGAAGAAGAGGGGGGTGGCGGAGATGTTGGCTGCGGAGAGGGATTTGAAGGGCCAGAGTTATGGGTTTGAGTGGTGCGTTGCTGCGCTTGAGGCTGAGGGGGGTGATCTTGATAAAGCGAGGGCTTGGTTGAAAGGGTGGGCGCCTGTTGTTGGGCCATAGACTGTGTACTCGACGAGCATGATTAGCATGTAAGTTAGGGTGCAGGACTTAATGCACTGATGACGAAAATAGTGATGCATTGCTTCAATCGATATAACTACCTTAAGGTTGCATATGAGTTCCGGGAGCGATGGTGTGATTTCTCCTCCACCACACCTATGCTGTCTAAAAATTCAAAAACGCCGTCACATCATAATGCATCCCAAATCAACAGCAAATTGCTTACGTTCATATCAAAGAGCGACGCTCAGTTCAACAAGGGTGCGATACTTGAAACATAATCTTCAACCTAAAGATCCAATTTCCACTCTCCATCTCCATCATCCCAATCCCACTCCTTGCACCGTCCAAACCATCCCCTCTTCACACAGTGGGCCTGTGTAGGCGTAGGCTCAGCAACAGCACTACTACTCGTCGTCACTGTAGTGATGACTTTGGTGATGGTCTGTGTGCTCGAATGAACGAGTGTCGAGGTTTCGATGGGATCATTGCAACCCCACCAGCCAGGCGACTCGCATGTTGTGCTGGGCGCCGTAGTTGATGTGGTCGGTGCGACGGTTATAGTGAAGGAGGGAGCACTTGTTGAAGTAGCGGGCGCGTCTTTGCAGCCGAACCAGCCTGGTGTCAAACAGGTGGAGGTTGTTGTGGTAGTGGTAGTAGTGGTACTGACGTCCGTTGAGGTCGTGGTCGTCGTCACAGTGGAGGTAGGGTCTTGTGTAGTGCTCTCATCCAAGCAACCCCACCACCCTGGCGTTTTGCATGTGGCGGTACGCGTGGCAGTCGATGTCGGGACGCTCGTAGAGAGTGAAGTGGTTGTGTCTGTGTGGTTGCTGTCAAAGTATTTCCAGGCATAGCAATCAGTGCAGTTCGCCCTGAGCTCACACTTCGCTGGCTCGTCATATTTCTCGATGACATCCTTTATGACGCTGACAATACGATGCGTGCTGCTGCTGACTCTCCAGCCTAGATCGCCCACGGTATCGTAACTGCAAGTATAACCAGTATGGCACTGGCTCTGCATTGCATAACCAGCAATCGTACAAACCGAGGTAAAGGTATTACAGGATCCCATATAGATAGGATCTGCGGTGTGGCCAAAGTGCCATGTGCTTGTCTGTGGTCGCTCTTGGTGCGAGCCAGTACGATATCCAGGAGGCGTAGGAAGTCCAAGACGAGCTGCCGGCATGGCCTCACCCGGTGCTTCAAATGTGACAGCTGGCAAGCCGTATGTTAGGGCGACAAGGCTGCTTGTCGAACCGCCCAAAGAATGACCAGCCAACCAGACATCAGCATCAGGATAGAGCACTGTCACGTTCCGGTAGATCTCTTGAGCCGCATAGTAGTAGCGGTTCTTGTTCCTCAGTGCCTCCGTAACACAGGTAGAATTGCATTTGTATGCCGAGGTCTGGCAATCGCAGACTTGATGCCATGTTAACTGTCCGCCCTGACCACAGCAGCAGCTGAAGAAGAGATTGTCGTTGATCTTGTCATTTGTAGTGGTGTCCGAGCCATCAAACACGGCAGGCGTTGTTCCCTTGAGTCCAATGACGATGGTAGAATTCTCTGTGTCGGCAAAGATATGCCCCCTGAGACCATCGTTTTCCCAGCCAAAATCCTCTGTGTAGTTGAACCCCCCGCCAACCTCAAGCCATTCCGAATCATCCCGTCCTGTAACGTAGGCATTGGCCGCCACTCTTGCCATGCTTAAAATGGTCTCCTTATCCGTAATATTTGGGCCATAGATATCGTCGACGGTCCATGCTGATGCATCTAGTGCGACAGTTTGTCCAGTTTCCCTTTTCGCATCGAGTATAGCATCGATTGTCTCATGCCGCCTGTCGGCTAGGCGTTGTATGCTTATAGTATGTGATCGCGCAACTAGCTTTGGGACGGGCTCAAGCGATGAGGAATCGCCAGAAGTTGAAAAGATGGAGGCGTCTTTCGAAACATCTAGTCTCCTATGCAGGTTGGGGTATTTGTGAGTCCCATGGTGGAATATGTGCCTTAATGTCTGTGGAGAAGGTTAGTTCACAGAGTCCCAGTTTGAGGGTAGATCTAGACACCTACAAAGACATGTTCCCTTCCTGTCACCGCGGGATCTTCCAAAGCATGTTTCCCGCCAGGTATGAATATAGGTGGTAGTGCTTGAGCGCGCAGAGGCTCCTGGTTTGGAGCGTACTCCGCGGTGGCGATGCCGAACGCGAAAGAGACGAGTGCTGTGATTGTATTCGGTCGCATGTCTTCAAATCAGGATGGGCTTGACAGGCATACGGAGTAACAGTATGCCAGCGTGTTGAGATCAGGGTGTGCTTGTCTGGAGGTGTCTAGGTGGATACTTATATCGATATGCGTTAGGTAAGTAGGTGGTGATGATGAGATGCCGCCGTCCATGCGGGTGCCTTGTCTAGTGCGATTGAGGGGAGCGGGACTGAATCATTTCTTGCATAATTTACCGCCTTTCTTCTTTCGGATCGAGAGCGATAAACTCCTGGTACCTGGTAGACTCCAGCAGCCTCACAACTGTTCTTCTGCACAAGCACCTCTCAAGTCCCTGCTCCATCTGAGTTCCTCGCAGGTACATGGCCCATCGTCCGTGATGCCATCTCTCGGAAGAGATCAAACAATGCCGAGCCAATCAGCAAGACAGAGCGCATAGAGCTCCAACGAGGCTGATGATTGGAGGCAGGATTAATACGCCCATGCACAAAGCGGCTAGTGCTATCTCCAAGAGCGGGCGTCATATCCAGACCCATGTATCAACCTCTCTCCAGCTGTTGCTCGAGTTTCATCTTCACAACTATCATAGCCACCCAATCCCTAATAAATAACAATGCCTCCTCCAGATATTTCTTCTACAATTCGCTAGAATGCAGAGAAACGCTTCTTGGGACGTCTCCTCACGCCCCAAGGCACAGAATTCAAAGTCCTTTAGCCGACTGTCAAGTCCTCCGCGTACTCCGACAGAAACAAGTCGAGCTCGTGCTGCGACTGTTCAAGGCTCGGTGCCTGAGATACACTTGAATCAAAATGGAGCACAAGCAAATGCGGATGACTCCCTTGTGGAGAAGAGCGACATCTTCTCAACAGCTCAAGGCGATGATCCCATCGTTGCAAGTCCCACCGAGGTGACAAGTCCTACTTTCAAGGCGCCTGAAACATTCGAGGAGCTGCCCATCGAGATACGGAGTTTGACTGACAGGTATCTCGGTCTTCTCATGATACTATCTGTAGCTATGCTAATACACCTCTCCAGGTTTCTTGAATCACTCAGCGCCAAAATCCATCCGACTCCTCTATCTATCGATGCCTTATCAGAGATGTTCCAGGACTTTTATATCAAGGCAGACTCCCATATTGCCACCCACATTGCTACCTTGTCTTCACGGATTTCTCGGCGAGAGAAGTCACCTGCACCCTCCGTCGCCTCTCGAGCCTCCACCTCCTCCAAGACTGCCGCCCGTAAAGAAACCCCATCGCGGAAGGCCAGCGGAGACCAACAAATGCTCTCCGCCACTGAGATAGCAGATAGAAAGAAGGCAAGGCGATTACTTGAACTCAAGAAAGTTGCACTGGAAGAGGCCGTCGAGAAGGCTGTTGTTGGGCGTTTATATGCACGGCTATACAGACATCGGAGTGCTGATGATGAAGAGAGAGACCAAAAGCTGCGCTCGCGAATAGCGGCGCTGTCTCTTGTTGGCATTGGCCTGAAAGAGCTGCTGGCTGGTGCGGACGAGATTCCCGATGAAATCCGGAAGAAGACGGTCGATGAACAGGACCATATCAAAGACTTGCTTGCAGAAGCCAGACAGAACATTCAAGACATGGACGATGAGATCTACCCTCTTGGAAAGCTGCAGCACCTGAGCGCAGCACACAAGAGCATCGTGGAGACGCTCTCTAAGCTATTTCCATCCTCGTCATCCGCGGACGAGATCCTTCCGACCTTAATTTATGCTTTGATCACTTCACCGCCAGAGCATGTCAACGTCATTAGCAACTTGAGATTCATTCAACGCTTCCGTGCAGCCGGCAAGGTGGATGGTGAAGCAGCTTACTGTCTTGTGAATCTGGAGGCGGCCGCATCTTTTCTAGAGACTGTCGACCTGCCTTCTTTACGAGCTGACGAAAGTCCCCAGGGACCCCAGAAAAATTTGCAGCCATCAATTCCTCGAACAGATTCGATTCCGATGAGTCTTGGTATCACACCAGCGGACGATCCGGCCACTGGTTCTTCGGAGAATCTTGCCTTGGATCCCTCGAAACCTCCTCCTTCGCCAGTCAAGCAGCAGCGTCGTTTGAGCAATTTGATACAAATGCAATCCAACAAGATCAACGAGGCAAGCGACTCAATCAGGGGCGCTGTCCTTGAAAGTGCAGATTCGGCATTCGACACCATCAACAGTACGCTCGAGAGCAGCTTCAAATTTCTCTTCGGTCGTATGCGAGAGCATCAGGAACAAAGCAGCAATGAAAGTGGTCAAGAGGTCATGCTACCGAAAACACTGGAAGATGCACGGAAACTGGTCAGCACACCTGCAGCACCATTAGAGGAAGCCGATGATGCGAGCGTTGGCATGACGAGCTCTCCTGCATCGGAAAGAGAAGCAGTCGTGGATGACCCACTCTCTAAATCTGTGTCTGAAGATAAACTCACAGAGCTGTTTGCTGGTAGGAGATCACTTCGAGAACGAAGCGTAGATAGCAACAGATCAGGGGGCAGCAGTAAGCGTGTAGCGTTCGAGGCAAAGACAGCTCCATCTCCTGTGCTCACCTCAATGCCTCCTCCTCCTCCTCCACTGTCGTCCAGGGACTCAAATCCAGCCGTGGAATCAATGCGCAATTTCGGTAGCACGATCAACCCTCTTAATCAATTCTCTCGCATGAGCGGACTCTTCGGTCGGACCACTCCAGCAGCTCCACATCCTCCACCTTCGCCGACGCCCCTGACAACGTCAGCAGCGGAGAGTACCCTGCCTATGATACCTGGATCTCCTCCACCTTCACGGAATACCGCGGATATCAAGGCGACAGCGGCGATAGAAGAGCTGAAGAAGGCAACGCCTCCCAATAAGCGTTTTGTGGAATGTAGAGATGCGAGTGACCTAAAGTTGGGAGAGGTTGATGAGTTGTTGAGAGAGTATCAGAGGTTGGTCGCCCTGATGGGGAAAGCTGTCAGTTCTTAGGATGGCGAATCTCGTGTACACAGGACGTGTTGTGCCACAGCACTGTCGCTCTGTTCTGTTTATCTCAAGTTGTATGCATAGCGGGTGTTTTCCTTCCTTGGGTCTCTGGAGCATGTGGGCACTGTCGGATTTTGGATCAGAAAACAGGTAGATTGGGACTGGAAGGTTGGGGTTTTGGGTAGACTGGGTTTTTCTCCATCGTGGTCCTGAATTTCAGATTCTTCACCGCCTCTCCATTTCTACGGCGTATCGCTCATCAAATGATTGTTCTCTACTTGGCAGAAATCTTCAGTCCCACCGCTGATTGATGCCGGAGTGGCCACTGGAACTCAAAGGTGCAGAGGTCTGCGTGTGGACGAGAGTCTGGCTGGGCGGCGTACGCATTTGGACTGAACTGAGAGTGGGGACTTCGAATCAAAGCTAAATACCCTATAAGTCTCCATGTCCGTGAGATACAATCCAATTTGGAAGAATGGATGAAACACCATCATCGGATTCTCGATACTCCAGCCAGATTGTCCAGTATCTAATCATGTGTCTCGCAAAACTAAATACTCGATATAGCTTTCGATATATTTTGATGGGAAACGTTGGCATTTGGAGGGACGCGAATTCATGATGGCAGCTAGGTTCACGCTCGCGCGTGAGCATTTTGCATAAAGTTAGTGGAGCAGGAACGTTCCTCGAATTGAACAGCCAAGCATGTTGTCATTCAATCCGCATGAGTGTCCAGCTCAGTGCAGCGAAAACAACCATCGTAAACTCTAAGTGAAGAGACCAGTCGCCGTACCAAGACCGAAAAAATAAAAATATCAAACAATCTCGTCAAATCGTGCTATTCTATGGACAGATGAGATACAGTACTCAAAAATACATGTGTCCTATTCACGCTGCTTCCGGCTCAACCTCCACTCCACATTCTCCTTGACCCGTGAGATTTCCTTTTCCGCTTCCTTCCCATGATATCCAAGTCCATTCAACATGTGCACGACCCATTCTATCATTTCCTGGTATGGCATGCGTTCATTCGCCTCGTCCTCAAAAACGCGTCTCAGGACGATCCGGACGGTGGTGAGATTCGGCATGATCCTGCCGTAGAATCTGAGTGCGCCACGCGACGGACTCGGTAATGGCACCCGTACGCTCCATGCGCCGGAGAAAGAATCGCGAATGCCACTTGGTCGAACAAGCGACATTTTGTTCACTCCACCTGAGCGTCTGTGCTCAGCAGGGAGGTTTAGGGTGCTGACACACCACTGTTGGCAAAGGGCGCGACCCGCCTGCGCGTTATACCCATCAACCAGGCCTTGAAGAATGATGTTGAAATGCGAAATGTCGAGGGTCAAGGGTTGATTGCCTGTTTTCTTAAAGAAAGGCAAGCAGAACCGAGCCCAAGCGGGATTTACACTTGCAAGGACGCCTAATATGGAATCGACCATTGCCAACGACTTGGCTTCTTTTAAGCGACCATCTTTCACTAGCTTGATTTGAGGATTGATCCTGCCGTAATCCCCTTTCAGCAATGTCTCGAAAATCTCTGACGCTCGAGAGAGATCGGAAGTTTTGGTTAAAACACTCTGGCCGCCGCGATCATTTTGCGGCAGAGATCTTCTTGACCTCCCTTCGATGCGAAGGAGCTCGCCAGTAAGGTAGCAAGCGAGACTGGGATGCCATCTGGTATATGCAAGTTGTTTTGTGGCTCTGTTATCTGTGGCCGCAGATAAAACTGAGTGGACCGAGTCCCACCGACGACGGCTGATTTGGCTGGCGAGCAGTGCAGTGAGAACGGAGCGAGGTATTGCTGCTTTATATTTCATAGTCATGGAGCCTTGGGAGCTGATGACCTTTTCGAGCATAGATTTATCGTTCGCCGATGTGGCAAAACGGACCAGTGCGGGGGCGAGCGCTGGCTCTTGAAGAAGAGATTCTGGTATGACTGGTCCAGCAGGATCATTCGATTGAAGCAGTTGAATGGCCGAAGAAGAAATACCAGCTTCCGTGAAAAGGTCCATCATACTGCCCAGGACATCGACTGGGATCTGAGGAAAGAATGCAGGGTAGTCGACAGAGAAGAAACCGGCTCCTCTAGGCGACGAAGCATCACTATTGCGCTTTTCCTTCAGCTCTTGAAAGAAACGCTCAATGGATCGTCGTTGATTTTGGTCGGTGTATTCTTGCAAAGCGCGCAGGCTTGACAAGGTTCCGTCAATTCCCCCGAGGTTTATGTGGGCTTGAAGGATTTGGTGAAATAAGCCAAGGGTGGAAGCGGACGTCTCGAAAAAGTAAGGAAGAGAAGTGGTACCGGGTTCGTTGTTTGTGGGATTCAAATTTGATTCTCTCTCGATGCCATAAGGCTGCACCAGTTCCAATATTTCCAGCATCAAACTTGGATCGCGCTCGATGAGAACGCCGTTGGACTCGGCGAGTCGCTGTACAATAGCCTCCCATGTGATGTTGCCCAGTCCAAGCTTCTGCTTGTCAAGAAGACCTTTGAGCCGTTTGAGGTGAGAAATAACATCGTTAGCAGAGATACCTCGCTCTCCTACACCGGTGTAGATCTCGTTTGTGAGGGCATCGACGTATGCAGCCACTGATTCGCTACTAATGGTACGCGCAATGCTCGACTGGTCGTTTGAATCATGGTGTGTCTGCGGTCCAGCTCCTTCCAGCACATCCATTAGGTCTTTCCAAGTGAACGAATCGCTTGATTGAGTGTCTAGATGGGATTTCTGCAAGGTTTGCTTCCAGCACACAAGAGACCATTCATCGCCTCCTGTCTGCTCTTGCATGACTTTGAGTACAGCTAGTCCATCGACCACCCATCCTCCGTGTAGACATGACCACAGAACAAGCTCAAGCCAAACTTCAGGGCTCAAGGCTTCCACCTGCGAACCGTATCGAGTTCCCGGAAGCTGGGTACCAAACAGCGGCTGTTGGAATTGTTCCTTGTCCCCGAACACCGCGGAGGCTGATACTTGGTGAGCATTCCAGGCAGCTTCGGACAGAGCGGTCATTATTCTCGATGAAAACATGTGCAGTATTGGAGGTGGCTGAAGCATATGTGACTGATCTGGAACATGCTTATAGACAGAGGCCGGAACGATGCCTCCGTGATGCAGGTGAGCCATCATAGCTAATACGTGAGACATGATTGTGTGCGATTCTTCCGTGGGCCTTTTGGACGCTTCGAGAATCAAGTGACCCATAGATCGCCATATTTGTCCTAGGCCTGCATGTTGCAGTCTCTTGTCCATCATGCGAGGGTCGGATACATATTGTGAGCTTCGTGTAAGACTCACGGAAGGGTTTGATGCAGGCACAAATACTGCCTCCTGGATGTGACTCGTTGTAAGCTGATCCAAACCCTTGTGCGTGGACCATTGTATGCCTGTTGTGTCAATATTATCCTCTAATGATCCAAAATGCCTATGGCCCAGAGCCACCTCCTTCACCACCCAAGCGACCACATCCCAGCGCTGTGTACTGAGCCCCAAATGCGAAAGTAGGTCGAAGTGGTCAAGGTTTTGAGCCGCAGTCAGACAGTGAAGCAAACCCCTCCGTACTCGCAATGCATCTGTACGTTCTGCTATCGGCCAAGCCTTGATAGGCGCTCTTCGTAGGACTGCAGGTAGGAAGTGCTCAAGTCTGTGGATCCAGGCGTCGGATGCTTGGCCCCAAAATGACTCGAGAGGCGAGAGCTGGATGATTTCGTGCAGAGTAGGAGATTCTCCCTCTTCCTGCAGGTCGGTAAAGCGACGAGATGGGAGTCGCTGCCTCGATGCAGTTGAAGTCGAGAAGCATTTCGGGGGGCGTGCTACCTGCAATGCTGCAGGAAGCTTGGGAAAGAAGCCGAGAGTCCTGCGGGAGAAGAATATAGCTGGCCACCGGGCTGCTGTATGGAAGCAAGGACGAGCAGTTGTATGCATGTATTCATTGTTGAATATCGTCGACAGACGTCTGGAAAGAGATCAATTGACGATTTTGTATCGAGAAAATCTATGATGAGATGCCGGATCAGAGAGTACTAGCAGTGTACTAATCATGACTCGCGTGATAAGGGCCACCCCAGCGCCTCATCCAAACGCGCACCCTCGACTCTTCACGTCAGGCAAAGAAATCATTCCACACTCTGTCAAGGCTCCGATTGCCTGTTTGCTTGCAGAAGAAAGAAACCATAGAAACTACAAGGTACCTCAACCCGTCTCGCGTCCAATTTGCAATTCGTAAGACGCGCTCAAGCTTACACTGATTGTAGCAACGCGTCGCCATCATGCCTGAAGGCTACCGAATTGAGGTATCGCCAAACAAGCGCGCCGGCTGTAAGATTGGAGATTGCAAGAAGGAAGGTGTCAAGATTCAAAAGGATGAAATCCGATTCGGAACCATGGTCACCATTAAAGAGCACTCGACCATGGCCTGGCGTCACTGGTAAGCACGTCAAATAGCTGTTTCAATGGTTTTTCTAATCCATTCGAAGGGGCTGTGTCACACCAAAGGTCATCGAGAACATCAAATTGTTCATCGATGATGACTTCGACCTATTCGATGGCTATGAAGATTTGCCCGCTGACATTCAAGACAAGATCAAGCGCGCGCTAGAACAGGGCCATGTTGACGACGAGGACTGGAAAGGGGTAGGCCATCGACAAAATCTCCATCCACATCTATACTAACACCCAACCAGGACCCTGCATACAATCGTGCTGGCAAGACCGGAAAAGGACCTCGCAAACGCAAAGAGCCCGAACCAGAGAGTGATGAGGTATAATATATCATCTATTTATATGCTTATGCCTGCACTGATATTTCTTCAAGGGCGGAGAAGAGGCCACCGCCAAGCCTGCTCCAAAGAAGCGAGCCAAAGCTGAACCGAAGGACGACGAGAATGACGCTCCAGCTGCCAAAAAGCAGCGTGGTAGACCAAAGAAGCAGCCAGTCGATGATAGGTAGGTCATCGTCTCTCTTGAAACTGAAACCGCTGCTCCGAACACTGTTTCCCCAACTGACATCAATATTGATAAATTTCTGGCAATTCAACTTCAAGCATTGCCACAATTCAATCAGTAACGATCTCGAACCGAGCAATGACAAAGCGAATGGCAGAATGAAAGAAACTGACCCGCACTGTAGTGGATCCGAAGTGACTGCCGCCCCCAAGAAGAAACGCAGTAAGCCCACCGCTGTAAAAGACGAAGACAGCGATGCCGAGGCCCCCGAACCAGCAAAGAAAAAGCGTGGACGGAAGCCAAAACCGGAGGTTGTCGCCAACGACGATGATGCCGCCGAACCCGAAGCTCCCGCCACAAAGCCCAAGAAAGCTCCTGCCAAGAGAAAGGCCAAAAAGGAGTCATCTCCTGTCCCAGAAACCGACGAGACATTGCCTGATGCCCCTGCCGACACCGCGAACGCAGAAGTTGCCTCGGACGAGCCTGAGACTGAGCCAGAAGCTCCCAAGGCCAAGGCCAAGGCAGGTCGCAAGAAGGGCGCCAAGAACAAGAAGAAGGATTGAAGTCACCGCTTTGACTTCTCAACAACGACACAAAAGCAATGCTCGCAAACTTTGTGCATTGCATGGACGGCCCTGCTCGGCCACTACGATATCATGTACAAACAGATTCGTCCACAGGACTAGATTGAGCGAATAAAAATATGTGGAGGATGTACGTTATATCATGGCTTGATAGAACATGGGTCGCACGTTACGATTGATTTTGCTAGACTTGAGCTGGTTTGCTATGTCATATCGGCTCGGTGTCATCTGGTTGCGTTGTGGCTTACGGATACATAGCGTTTTAACAGTTCTCCTTGTTATTGTGGTCTGCGAATATTCACTATACTCAATGTACGATTAGGAGATACGAGCTGTGTGAATTTTCACTTGTTTTGCAATGGAGATGTGTCAAGTCTGTTCCTTTGAGGTAGTGCTCAATTGCGTGTAGCTAGTGCGGGTTGATAGGACTTTCTGCTATCCTTGAGGCATGACGTGCCCAGGAGCCAAGCGAGCTTGATATCAACTGGAAAAGAGGATGTTGAAAGAAATATGTTGCCAGCTTTGATGGGCTTACTGGAATGATTCGCTTTGGATGTTCAAGGATTAATTGTGAAATCCTAGCAAACATTATCTATTCAGAGGGTGGCTTCTTGCTTGCCCACTTGCTCATTCACACTCATCCTTTCCAGACAAAGTAAGCATCACGTTAGTCAAACCATAATCGCTCTCATCATCAACCGGCTCTACTCCTCAGGTCCAAAAACAGTAGCAACCTTACCACCCATATCAACAAGCGTACTCTTATTCCTAACCCATGCCTCAATCCCCCTCGTCCCATTCTCCACCCCCAAACCACTCTGTTTCCACCCACCCACACTCATCTCCGCCGGACTCTCGCCCCACGTATTCACCCAAGTGATGCCCGCCTGCAACTGCGCAATCACTTTATGTGCTAGATTGAGATCCTTGGTGAAGACACCGGCTGCGAGACCGAGGGAAGTGTTGTTTGCCCTCGCGACAGCTTCGTTGACGGTTCGATAGGGGAGGATACACAAGACCGGGCCGAAGATTTCTTCGGTGGTGATTTTCATGGTATCGGTGCAGTTTGTGAAGATGGTGGGTTTGATCCAGTAGCCTTCTTTGTGCTCGGCTGTGACGGTGGGTTTTTCGGGCCCGCCGTAGAGGAGTTTTGCGCCGTCGTTGTTGATGCCGTGGTTGATGTAGGAGATTACCTTGTCGTAATGGGGTTTTGATACCAGAGGGCCGAAATTGGAGGAGGGATCGAGCACGTTGCCGGCTCTTATGTGTTTCATTTTTGAGAGGAGGGTCTTCTCGAATTCTGGGAGGAGGGATTCAGGGACGAAGACACGGGTGCCATTTGTGCATACCTGACCTGTTGAGAAGAAATTTGCCATCATTGCTCCTTCGACTGCTTGTTCGATGTCCGCGTCTGGGAGGATTAAGAGGGGTGATTTGCCGCCTAATTCCATGGTTACGTATTTCATGCCTGCTGCTGCTGCCGATGCTACTTTTGAGCCTGTCGAGACTTGGCCTGTAAAGGATACTTTGGCGATTGTGGGGTGGGATGTCAGGTAAGCTCCTACGTCTCCACCTCCTTGAATGACGTTGAAGACGCCTGCTGGAAGACCGGCTTCAAAGTATATTTGTGCGAGGATTTGACCGTGAAGGGGTGTGAATTCTGAGGGCTTATAGATCATGGTGTTGCCGGCTGCGAGACAGGGTGCTGATTTCCAAAGAGCTCTGATTGAGATGTTAGGGATGCATTCAAGACATGAGACGAATCAACATACATCTGTATCGGGTAATTCCATGCTCCAATTCCTGCACACACGCCTAGCGCTTCTTTCGTCGTATACACCCACGCGTCCTCTCTTAATTGCACGGTCTCCCCATTCAGACCTCCCCCAGCTACGAGATTGGCGTAGTATTCCAGAGTATCTGCTCCTGTGACAACATCCACCGTACTGGTCTCCGAGAATGGTTTGCCCGTATCGCAGGTCTCAACCTTTGCGATCTCGTCATTGTATTCCCGTAGCAGCGAAACCGCTTTCTGAAGGATTCTGGCGCGCTGGACAGCCGGAGTTTTGGACCACGAGTGAAATGCTTCCTGTGCTGAAGCGATTGCTGAATCGATATCTGAATGTGAAGCAGATTGGATTTGCGCTTGCGCTTTGCCTGTTGCTGGGTTTATGGATTCGAATACGGCTCCGCCGGACTTCTGGGGAGCTCCATTGTAGTATATTTGTTGAAGTGGAAAGGTATATTTTGAGGAGGGATCTTGAAGATGGCTACTAATGAGCTGTAATCTGGAGCTTGCTTTGGACGACATGGCGTAGGGTATGCGAGCGTTTGCAATAGTAGAAAATTGCGAATCTCACTCTGACAATTGATGATGCAGAGAAGAACTGAAGCTGAGCACTCCAGCTGTATCACTCCAGCTCCAGTCCCGATCGGCTCTCACAAATATTCATCTCAGTCCGACGTCACCTGCATGGAACCTTGAGCTCCACACCTCGCTCTGTGCTCCGGAACTAACTTTGACAGGTCGCCCGTTCGATTCCCCCGAGCCCCCTCCGAGCCTCATCCCGGCCTCTATCAATCCCCTGCTGCGTCTTCCTATCTAAGCACCATAGGCCGTACCTTTACTTCTGGTTCTTCTCAACGACGAGACCGAAGTTTCGCTGGGTAGGAAGCTGCTGCTTTGAACACGTGAAGCATCAAGAAGCGTGGAAACGAAGACCAGATAGAGCGACCTTGTCCCCTGCAGCTTGTCCTATCAAACATCAGTTCACCACCCAGAAAGGGAAACTCTACGCAAGGGCAAAAAGGTTCTACCTAGCGGCTTTCTGTGCGCTATGACGGCTTCGCAATCGCGCAGTAATTGGCACCCGTCACATCGCCTTATTCACCTCACCCTGCGTGCTGAAGAGGATCTGCATCCGAATCTTGCTGTGCACCGCAGAATTTTCCTCGTTTTCTTGGATGGCGGAAGACGGAGGACAGCGGCCGGCACGTGAGGTCAACCCGAGTTGTCCATGTTATAGCTCTGCCAATCCGCTGAAGGAAAAGTGGACATCGCTTTGACAATAGATTTTTCGTTCTTATAGTCGACGATTGTGTCCTTAGCATCATTCCTTACCCATAAACTTGAACAGACGAATCATCCAAATGGCCACAGTCGACATCTCCCCCGAGCAAGCTAATGGCTTCGACTTCATCCTGGTGGGTGGAGGAACTGCAGGCTGTGTTATTGCCAGCAGACTTTCCACCTACCTTCCCGACAAGAAAGTCCTGTTGATCGAAGCCGGCCCTTCGGACTACATGAACGACAAAGTGCTCCTCCTGAAAGATTGGTTGAACCTGCTTGGTGGCGATTTGGACTATGACTATCCTACCACAGAACAGCCTATGGGAAACTCGCACATTCGTCACTCGAGAGCGAAAGTCCTAGGTGGTTGCTCAAGTCACAATACACTGATCTCTTTCCGCCCATTCGAGTACGACACGAAGAGATGGCAGGAGCAAGGATGCACCGGATGGAGCTTCGAAATGTTCACTCGCGTTCTCGACAAGCTACGAAACACGATCCAACCGGTCCATTACAGACATAGAAATCAGCTGTGCAGAGACTGGGTGGAAGCCTGCTCGTCCGCTCTCGACATTCCTGTTATACATGACTTCAACCACGAAATCCGACAAACTGGCTCCCTAAAGCAGGGGGTTGGCTTCTTCTCCGTCGCGTACAACCCCGATGACGGACGACGAAGCAGTGCTAGTGTTGCGTACATTCATCCCATCCTCTCTGGAAAGGAGAAACGACCAAATCTGACCATTCTTACCAACGCATGGGTCAGTAAGATCAACGTGAAGAACAACAAGGCGACAGGGGTATCGATAACTCTCCAAGATGGTCAGAAGCTAGATCTGAATGCCAAAGCGGAGACGATCCTATGCGCAGGTGCAGTAGACACCCCGCGTCTGATGCTCCATTCTGGTCTTGGCCCGGAGAAAGAGCTTTCAGCTCTCGAGATTCCAGTCGTGAAGGACATTCCAGGTGTTGGCGAAAACTTGGTGGACCATCCAGAATCCATTATCTTGTGGGAGCTCAACAAGCCAGTACCAGCGAATCAAACGACTATGGACTCAGATGCCGGAATCTTCCTCAGACGTCAACCCATCAACGCAAACGGCGATGACGGTGCAGTAGCTGACATAATGATGCATTGCTACCAGATTCCCTTCTGCCTCAACACCCAGAGGCTTGGATACGACACTCCAACCAATGCCTTCTGCATGACCCCCAACATCCCACGACCACGTTCAAAAGGAAAGTTGTACCTGACATCACCCGACCCCAGCATCAAGCCAGCTTTGGACTTTAGGTATTTCACAGATGCAGAAGGTTACGACGCTGCGACCATCGTTGCAGGATTCCGCGCTGCAAGAAAGGTCGCCGAGCAAGAACCGTTCAAATCATGGCTCAAGCGCGAGGTTGCTCCAGGTCCAGCTCTGCAGACGGACGAGGAATTATCAGAATATGGACGCAAAGCAGCACACACTGTTTACCACCCAGCTGGAACCACCAAGATGGGCGACCTGAAGAAGGATCCCATGGCTGTTGTTGATGCTGAGTTGAAAGTTCGAGGTGTCAATGGATTGAGAATTGCTGATGCAGGTGTCTTCCCAGACATGGTCACAATTAATCCTATGCTTACGGTGCTCGGTATTGGAGAGAGAGCGGCTGAGTTGATTGCTGAGCAGTGGGGATGGAAGGATCCTAGTGCGCCTGTCCAGGCCAAGCTGTAGACGATGGGGAGGAGATTGAACACTATCCTCTCTGGGTAGAATCGCATCGCATGTGTAAGTTTATAGACTGATCACAACATGGAGGATTGGTTTGGCGTTGGACAAGGCTGCTAGAGATGATAGAATGACTACTACGTTAGCATTATCCTGGCGCCTATGTTTATACTCTGCGTGTCGCCCTATTGGAAGGGCAGCATGACTGAGTTTATCAAAAATTAAAGCTTTCCTGAATACAGCAAGAGTACGAGTATACCAGTTCCTCCCAGTGTCCTAAAGTCGCTCAAACATATTCATTGTCGCCTACGTCTTTCCCTCCCCGATCACTCTCTCTGATATTGGATGGTTAGCCCCGTTCAACCAAACACCTAAGTGTCGGTATAATTCAATAAGGCTGAGAGGATGGTCACATGTTTGTGGCCGTTTTCGGAAGCGTGCCGTATGGCGATCATCGCAATCGCAGTGGATTTCAAAGCCAGACCGAGACGATTTATATTATTCAAACACCACCACTATGTCGTGACACCTGCTACCTGATTCTACTGCAGAAAGAAAGCCACGCTCGAACATCCCTTCATACCCCGCAATGATTCCTCCATTTCAAGTACGCGCCCGTTTCCTCACCTCTCGGAGAGCTTCCCAAAAGCGGTGCCCGCTCCCAATCCTTCAGCAGTCTGCTGACTGCATCGCAGACGACTTTTGCCGTGCCGTTGACTTGTGAGGATTGTGTCAAAGATATTTCCACGTCACTTTACAAGCTCAATGGTGAGTGGTGCTCGGAGATTATGGCATCTCTTAACTTCCAGCCACCAAGACTTATCGGACCACAGGGATCAACAAAGTCGACGCCGACCTCCAAGCCCAGCTCGTTGCGATAGAAGGCACTGCCGCACCGTCTGCAATTGTCGCAGCCATTCAATCCACAGGCCGTGATGCCATTCTCAGAGGGAGCGGGAAAGCGAATAGTAATGGGCACACCATAGCACACTGCAAGCGCCCGAGCTAACGAGGTGGATTTAGGCTCTGCAGTATGCATCTTAGAAACCCATTCCACAACGGTGCAGGATAAAGTCCGCGGCCTTGTCCGTATGGTTCAAGTAGCGCCGAGTCTCACAATCATGGATTTGAGCATCCGCGGTCTATCGCCAGGCGAGTACCACGCCTCGATCCGGGAGGCAGGTGATATCTCACGAGGACCTGAGAGTACCGGAGGGATATGGGAAGCGATCAAGGCAAAGGAAGACAAGATACCGCCGCGAGGCGTTCTAGGCACGCTGGAAATTAGCAAGAGCGGGATCGCATCTGTCTTCTTGGACAAGCCAATCGAGGTCTGGGAACTGATTGGAAGAAGCATCGTCGTTTCTAAGCTGAAAGAGGGCAGATTTCAGAAGGAAGACCCGGATACGTTGGTTGGCGTCGTCGCGCGAAGCGCAGGCGTCTGGGACAACGACAAGACTGTGTGTTCTTGCTCAGGCAAGACTGTCTGGGAGGAGAGGAAAGAGCAAGTGGACAAAGGAATGCTATGAACAAGATCAGCCGTTTCTAGAATCTTTTGGATTGGACTCAGTGCCTCCACGTAGTGCTTATTCTTGAGACATGTGGTTTGAGTGGCATCTGCACTCCGACTACACGATCGTGTTTTGATCGCTGACTACTAAGAATGTAGGCGTTATCCTATCATATTGTTTCTATACTTTAAGAGCACCAGCAGCAACGCCGTCGTCATCTTGGTCGTGGTCTTTAGTTTCCATTGCGCGTCACCCTTCTGCACTTTGGTACGATTTCACGATCGCCAGTGTTTAAGGAAATGCATCAGACTTCCACGATCTCATCATCCACGGCTGAGGGCTGCCATCTTTCACGATATACGAGTTCTTCACAAGCCGTACTTTCATCTCCGATCCTCGTGTTATGCGGTCTTGAAACAGGTACGGTGTTCGTTGAGATTCTTTCCCCACCATGTCTCGGCTATTGCTTCACAAGATTTTAATCTGAGCCAGGCGTAAACGCTTCGCGATAAGATTAGACGGGAGCGGGCCGCTTGGTGTGTGGTGTGGTAGACTCGGGGTTGAGGTCGAACCCTCTTCAAGGTTATGGGACAAGTTTTTCTTCTTGTATTGCATGAGGTCCTGTAACGTCGATAAGGCGCTGTGGAACTTTTGTCACCACCGGAGCTATGGAATCCGGATTTAGCAAGGCAGGATCACGATCGTGCGTTGCTTGGATACTGCCTACTCGTAGGGATTTTTCGTGCATCTGCTTGACCTCAGACGCTGGTATGCTCTGACACCTATCTTGTATGCAGCTTATGCTCGATCTCAGATCCTCTTTTCAGCTCGGCAGTCAGGCCGGGGAAGAGTAGGCCTTATTATGAAAGGACGTTTCGCATATCCCTCCCAGCCCGCCACCAAATTGAGAGGATGTCCTCAAGCATCTTGAACGAGGAAACAAACATTTCTATTCATGCGTGAGGATCGGAGCAGGATCTTGAATTGGACGGAGCGATTTCACGTGCTCGTCGCTCGAGCCGAATTCACTGTGCAAACAAGAGCACTTGAAACGGATCTGATACCCCTTCACGGCCAAGCTTTTCTGACAGTGAGAACTAATCGCTGGAGACAAGATCTTTGGTGTCTAACTGTGAGGGCAGATTCCCTGAAGGCTGAGGTATAGAATAATCCTATAAATGTAATCGGATCCGGATTACTATGTATAACCAGAATCGATAGCTTGATAGGAGGTAGTGTGGAGAGACATGCAGTACTAGTGTTGCCTCTCCTAGAGAGGCCTCGGAGCCAGCGACATCCAGTAACGCGGCCCTTTCGCCATTTCTTTTTCCTCACACCAATCAAATTGTTTCAACCAAGACAGCGCCAAAGGTCAAACCCGCAGTGCCACACAGTCCAGTAGCATCGCAGATTTGATTCGATTCGCTACCGTGAGCGTTAGCACTGGTCTAGCCTTGCAGTTTTACCGCTGGGTCAAATAATAATGGCCCCTCCTGGACCTGACTTCCGTCTCCCTGTTTCTACCGTACCAACCAGATCCTCACTGCAGGCTTGGGCTCCCTACGAACACCCATTTGGGACCTTAACCTCGCGTACATCAATTTTGTTTACCTTCCTATGCTGAATTGTACATACTCTGTATTCTCAAGTTTGGATCCATATTCAAATCGCACGAAGAAAAGCATTCCTCCAACAAACCGCAGCCTGCCCCACTACGAATGCCCCAAGAGAACCAAGGCTTGTGTCGGCGGCTATTCTGCACTTGATACTGGCTTCAAGAATCGAGCCACACCTCGCGGAGAGGTAGGTACCAGTTAACCACTGCATCCTTCTGCAGCATCCTGCTTGTCTTCAGGTGGATAAAGACGCCCCGCCACCCAGCGCGACTCCTTCTCCGAAGCACAGAAGCACACTCGATCATTACACCAAGAATCAAGCCCCTCGACAAGCCTGGACGATCTGCGATCGTGGCATTCCGCTGGCCGAAATACTGCTAGTCAGGGAGTAAGATGTCGTTGAAGCAGGTATGGAAAGAGTGGTACAGGTGGGCTGTTGAACCCAGGTACTGACGTGTGTAGGAAATCGAGACATGGGTTGGCGCGTTGGCCTTTTACGACAATAACGAATTCGACGAAGCGCTCGGAGCTTTCGACAACATTGCGGACACATCAAAGATATTGTTTAATTGTGGTGTCATCCACGCTACACTGGGCGAACATGAGAAAGCTGTAAGGGCATTGGGAAATATGAGTGGCGACGCCGTGGCTGACAGTGCTAGGTGGACTGCTATATTCGAGCGATCAAGCTCGACAACTACCTCGCCGTCGCATACTTCCAGCAGGGCGTGTCGAATTTCCTGATGGGAGACTTTGAAGAAGCGCTGGCGAACTTTAATGATACCCTTTTATACCTCCGAGGAAACAACAACATCGATTACGAACAATTAGGACTCAAGTTCAAGCTCTTTTCCTGCGAGGTTCTGTTCAACCGTGGACTGTGCTATATATATCTACGGCAATTAGAGCAAGGAATGCAGGATTTGATCTTTGCGGCAAAAGAGAAGGTTGTTCCAGATCATGACGTAATTGAGGAGGCCATCAAGGAGCAGGCAGAGGGCTACACTGTCTTCTCTATACCTGTGGGCATTGTGTATAGGCCGAATGAAGCCAAGGTCAAGAATCTCAAGGCCAAGGACTACTTGGGAAAGGCACGTCTGGTAGCTTCCACAGATCGCCAAAACCAATTCACAGGTTTCTCCGGCGCAGAGATGAAGAGGCTGAATGGTCCAGAATCCGCAAAGGACGACCGTCCTGAGGACAAACTATCATATGCTGCCGCCAATCTTGTGCGAACGGATCTGAAGAGCCGCACAAGACAACAATCAGAGCCTCCTTTGAACCGCACCGTCTTCCCTCCTACACCACCCCCAGAGAGCGACAAACACTCCAATAGCCCTAGGTCATCCCGTACCAGTGGTTCTAGACCGGCAATGTCTCGCGCCGACTCTGTTAAAGCCGGACCAAAACCAAAACCCCTCGACCTTACCGTGGCAGGCTTCGCTGGATCCATCGGCCGCTCAAGAACACAGTCAGAAAGACCAGGTCCCAGGAGCTCAGGACCGGCGGCTGCCAAAGATCTTCCACTGGCACCCCAACGATCATATACCCAACGCGCACCACCGCCTCAACGACGCTCAAGAGACGAAGACCGTGGATATCCTGAGGATTTCTATGACCTGTACGGCCACCGCTCTTCAACCCAAGGCAAGTCGAGTCGCGCCCGCGAAAGTTACATCTCGGAAGAAGAGGAAGACGGTTCCGACTCTTATGCCAATAGCTACGATGAAGCCGAATTTGAAATGCTACCAACTCGGTCTCAACAGCAACCACGCCGTGCCTCGACCCGTCGTTCAGGCCCCACAATGAAGAAGGTTCGAGTGAAGGTTCACGCTGACGATACGCGGTACGTGCTCGTAGCGTCGACGGTGCAGTTCCCAGAGTTTGCGAATCAGATCAGAGCCAAGTTTGGGATAAGGCAGGCATTCAAGATCAAGATCAAGGATGAGAACGATATGATCACGATGGCTGATCAGGAGGACCTGGAAATGGCGATTGAGACGGCGAAAAGTGGGGCGAGGAGGGAGAAGAGCGACATGGGGAAGATGGAGGTATGTTTCATGGTCCTTCCTTACCGGTCAATGGTCAATTTGCTAACGAGGCGTGATAGGTTTGGATACAAGCTGTCTGATCGCTCTCGTCTTTCTTCATCACTATTTTGTGGCATTCTTCTCTCCTTTTTCCGCTTTTGCTGACTGTTCTGCTCATCTCCTCTCCTCGTGCCAAGGCACACTTATACCCCCTTAAATCAGTCAGTCGTTCCTTGGATACATAGCTACCCCTTACGTGTAAAGAGATGGCATTTATTTTGTAGTATCGGGTCAAATGATATGATGGCATGGTTGCATGGATGGACGTATATCTCTGGGAAGTCATTTTCGTTGTTGCCATGATCGGAATACTCACCATGTTGTACACTTTTATAATCGGAATCTACCCGGGTGCTTGGGCTATGGATGTCAATATCTCCTGGGCTGGGACGATTGGATGGGAAGGATTAGCGACCTTTTGGGAATTTTTGGTGTCTTGCATAACCTAGTGTATAGTTGCACTGTCAGGATTTGGCAATGAGATTTGGGCACGCCTGATCTTTGGATCTTTACTTCTTCCCATCCTTGCCTTCCCTGTTGTGGAAAAGAGCGGGCTTTTCTTTTCGCAGTCGTGCTAGGCTTGTATTTCATGTGCCTTCCAATCTGTTTGGGATCTTCCAATGTGATTTATGTTGCCTAAGTCGAGATTGAAATCGATATCGATATGTTTCTGGCGATGTAATTTGGGATTAGGAGAGAGAGAAACTCGGCCTCAGGATGGACGCGGCCCGTTCGTGGGCCACGGGCATACGTCATGATTCGGCACGACGCATGATGCTGGCGTCGATCGGTAGCGGACGGGAAATAGCAGTGCCAAGTTGATGGAACCATGTTCATCGCCGACACCTGCAATTGGTCTGCCCGCCAGAACTTATCAACGCTTTAAGGGACACTCCACTTCCTCCTGCGGCATAGGGCCTGGCCATTTCCACTGCTGTGACTGCTCCTGTACTCTCACCCTTCTCACCCTTCTCACCCTTCTCACCACCCCTCCCCCCTCGCAATTGATCCCCCATGTCGGAAGAAGCACCCCCCAACGCTTCCAAGATGCCGAAGCCAGACCTGACCGAAACGACGGGCACTACGAGCACCGACAGCCTCGACAAGGACCCGAATATCGTCGTCAAGACTCCTCGACCGCGATGGATGCTCCATATTCAGGCGCAATTCTGGCGATACCTCATGGGCATTGGCATGTTCTTGCACAAGTTTGCGTCTCCTCGACCTCTGAAGCCCAAGGTGAGCGTCTCTCGCGACCTAGCTACAGTGCTTGTGGATACTGATATGGTATGCGATAGTTCAAACGTATGATCTTAACCACCGTGTCCCCGATTCATGGCCATATCGCATTACACTTTTATGTTCCAAAGGACTACGAAGCAAGGAAGGCTACAGGCGAGAACCTGTATCCTGTCGTGATCAACTTTCATGGTGGTGAGTTTGAGTAGAAGAATCGCATACTGGGCAACGGCTAACCAATGTTAGGCGGGTTTACTCTGGGCAAGGCCACCGATGATGCCAGATGGTGCACCACAGTTGTCAAAGAGATTGATGCCGTAGTAGTATCGGTAGACTACCGGCTCGCACCGGAGCATCCCTTTCCTACAGCTGTGGAGGATGGCGTGGACGCAATACTCTACCTGGTACAGAACTTCCGCGATCTACACATCGACAAGGAGAAGATAGCCCTCAGCGGATTCTCGTCAGGTGCTAACATGTGTTTCACGGTGCCACTAAGACTATTGGAAGAATTGGACATGGAGGCAATGAAGCATGAAGAACGACACATGAGCGTCATCGAAGGCCAAAGGCCAGCCCTTCAAAAGGCCATGAGTGATGGACGTATATTGACGAAAGGAAGAACTGGCATCAGTATCAAGGCCATCTGCACGTGGTATCCTCCCACGGACTACACGCATACTCGAGAACAACGAAAAGCGACCTGCGCTCGTTTGGACCAGCAATTGCCCGCCGTCTTCACGGATCTCTTTGACGAATCGTACCTTCAGCCTCCAACCATGGACATGTCAGACCCGTACCTCAGTCCCGGTTGTGCACCAGATTACATGCTTGCTGGTCTGCCTCAGGAGACGATTATGTTCACCTGTGAATGGGATATGCTGCTGAAGGAAGGTGAGGATTTTAGAGATCGCCTACGAGCATTGGGAAAGACTGTGCATTATCAAATGGTTCCAGAAGCTCCGCATGGATGGGATAAAGCCCCAAATCCGATCAAGCCCACGCCTGGTGTGCGAGAGCATTATTTGAATGCTTGCAAGGAGATGAAGAGGCTACTTAGAGTCACACCTGCTGCTGCTGCGACGGACGAGACAGTTTTCAGCGAAGATTGAGCTGTGGATTGTTCGAAATTTTGTATATATCATGATGTTATGTGGTGTGTAAAACAGCTGGAATCATGTTATGTGTTCGTACTACGCTTGATGATTTGGCTATACTTTGAATAACAATTCCGAGCAATAGAGAATCGAACATTCTTCGCCGCTATCGTTCTTGTCAAAGTGTGAGACCGAAATTGGCTCCAATCTTGAATTCGCGTACGACGTTTTTGGAAGCCGAATGACGTCGCGCGTCATGGAACTTCCCCAGCTGAGCGTGCTTGACAGCTTCACAGCTTCCAATGCAAACTCCTTCCTCCCCTTCTCTCAGAGAAAATCCCACACTCAATTATCTGCGAGAGGGAATCTCAATCATGGCTGAAAAGATTGTCAAAGACGTTGGCTTCCAGTCAAATATGGAAGTTGACTATGTCATCAGCTACCGATTTGCTACCACAGGTGCGTATTCTTTTGCAACTAATTATGCAGCTTCCATACTGACGGTTCCCACAGACCGAACGGCTGCCATAACCCAGTTCGAGAAGCTGATCCAGTCCCTGGCGAGTGTGGGACTGGCGACTGAAGTTCGAAATGGCGGGAAGCATTCGCTGCTTGTGTTTGTGAAGGTTGCTTCGGAGCAACATCTCTTTGGGGAAGTATATCGATCACGGTTTGCCTTCCATACCTTCCACCTTGCAGTCATACGTTTCTAATTCTTGATGCGTAGTGTCCGCGACTGGATCCATGGTGTTCGAGCCGCAGCACCAGAGAAGGAAACCCGATCAGCTCTCGAAGCGGAACCCCTCTACGAAGCAGAACGACTGCGAATCATATATCAGTTAATTACCAACCCGAAAAGTGAAGGAGGTGCTGGGATTACACCGAAGCAGGGCGAGTGGAAGGGTGTGGAGAGTCTGTTTGCTTTGCACGACCACGAAGCCAACAAGAAGTGGATCAAGAAATGGAGTACGAGTTACTTCTTGAAGCCAGAGGATTTGGATGATATTCGGAATAGACTTGGAGAGAAGGTTCGTTGTGGCATTTCCAACCCGAGATATCAACTCACTAAATGTGATGCTCCAGATCGCCTTCTATTTCGCATTCACTCAGTCCTATTTCGCCTTCCTTACGTTCCCCGCTGCTGCTGGTCTTGGTGCTTGGGCGGTCCTCGGACACTTCTCGCCAGTTTATGCCTTGATTAGTACCCTTTGGTGCATTGTCTTCACAGAATACTGGAAACATCAGGAGGTCGATCTGGCTGTCAGATGGGGCGTTCGTGGTGTCTCCAAGATTGAGTCCAAGAGGAAAGAATTTCAGCATGAGAAGCAGATCACCGATCCTGTTACAGGCGAGCAAGTTGCCATGTTCCCCGCTACCAAGAGGCTCCAGCGACAGTTGTTACAGATTCCATTCGCTCTCGGAGCTGCTACAATTCTTGGATCCTTGATTGCAACTTGCTTCGGTATCGAGGTCTTTATCTCAGAAATCTATCATGGCCCCTTGAAGTGGCTTCTGGTGAGTTCTATTCAAGCTTTTGATTGAAAAAACTAACGACTCCTAGGTCTTCTTACCAACAGGAATCCTCACCACCGTCATGCCTATCTTGGTGAATCTATTCACTGGATTCGCGACTCAATTGACCCACTTTGAGAACTACGAGACTCAAGCTGCATTCGACAAGGCCATGACGCAGAAGATCTTCGTGATCAACTTCATCACCTCTTATCTACCCATCTTCCTGACGGCATTCGTCTATGTGCCGTTCGGTCAAATCATTGTCCCCTACCTAGATATTTTCCAGCTCACAGTCCGACCCTTCGCGGAGAATGAGAAGCAAATGTCTGTACAGTCTGCTACTTTCACAATCAACCCCGACCGGCTGAAGAAGCAAGTCATCTACTTCACTGTGACAGCACAGATAGTCAATCAGGCGCTCGAAGTTGTTATGCCATACGTGAAGCGAAGAGCTGCGGCAAAGTACAACGCCTACCAGAGCGAGAGAGCTTTGAATAAAGGTGGGGCTGTTTTGCCGACCGATAATGACCCTCCTGAGGAAAAGGCATTCTTGGCCAGGGTTCGCCAGGAAGCCGAGTTGGATGTTTACGATGTCACTTCTGACTTGAGAGAGATGGTTCTACAGGTATGTGAATAAGAGTCTTTTCAAACACAGCTAACATCAGATAGTTTGGGTACCTATCACTGTTCAGCGTCGTCTGGCCCCTGACAGCATGCTCATTCATTATCAATGACTGGCTCGAGCTCCGGACCGACGCCATCAAAATATGTGTCGAAATGCAACGTCCAACTCCATGGCGCGCGGATACAATCGGCCCCTGGCTCGACTCACTCTCTTTCCTGACCTGGCTAGGCTCTCTCACAACCTCGGCTCTTGTCTACCTCTTCAGCAACGACGGTCTCGGACCAGGTGGCCACCCAAAAGATATCAAAGCTTGGGCCCTCCTCCTTACAATCTTCTTCAGCGAACACGTCTTCCTCATTGTCCGCTGGGCGGTCCAAATTGCAATCTCCAAACTCGAATCACCTGGCCTACAAAAGGAACGACGTGAACGCTACGCTGTCCGCAAGAGATACTTTGATGAGTCTCTGAGTGAGTTGGCCAAGTATCCAGCCCTTGTTGATGCCGCTAGTATGATGAAGACGGAGGATATTACGAGGGAGTCACTTGAGGAGGATGCGAGACAGGCGAGTCTTAGGACGAGTACTGTTGAGAGTAGGTTCTGGGCGAGGCAGAAGGGATGGAGTGAGACTGCCAAGGTTGGGGCTGCGTTGATTGAGAGTGCGGCGCCGGACGAGGTCACGAAGAAGGGGCAGTAGGGGAAGGTTTATGCAGTCGAAGTTGTGGAAGGGGATATTGGAATATTGGCATTACACGATAGCATGCTTCAGAGATCATGAGTAGCAAGCTTTCAGCGTTCTGGTTATTACTCATGAATGTAGAACCAGGGAAAAGACATCATGACGAATACAGTCTGTTGATCAATTCACTCGCGCTCCTGTTACGAAACTCAAGCGACAGAACCTATCCGCCTCCATGCCTCCACTCGAGAAGGGTGCCGACAGAGTACTGGCCAGCGTTATTTTTCCGTTCCTTTTTGAACATCCCATCCGCAGTTGCCTCCTTTCCAGCAATATATCTGGAAGAGAGGTTATCCTTGATAGTAGTAGATTGATGGATAGACTTGATTCTGAGAGCAAGTTGACAGACATTTAAAATTAGTATTACACCACGTATCCTACACACACAACCTCTGAGCGCCGAATGCCCAAGTTTTTAGAAAGTATAATCCATGGCATCCAAGCCCAAGAAGAGAGTACAGCCCAAGAAGAGAATACTAGAGATACAAAAACGAAAAAGGTCATATCAGAAACCAAGACGGCGAGAAAAGACAAAAGAGCCACCCAGGCATGCCAACGCAACCATCCGAATCGCTAACATGACTCATCAGACAGTTTCCTTCCCACCCTTTCCCCCTCCGTCTCTGACCAATTACGACGATGAAATCACTCACTCGATGAAACTCGCCGGGCCCATTCGAGCCCTCAAGTCCCTCTTGATGTCCTCCGCGCTCATGGTCAAGAACTTGCGTTCCCGGATGGAATTCCCACCAATCTTCAGCGTCTCCAGAGAGTCCATCTTCGCGATTCCCTCGTCCAGCTTCGTGAGGTTGTTGCCCGTGAAATCGGCAAGCTTGAGGGTATTCGAATCGGTGAAGCCTTGCGGGAAGTCGGAGATTTTGTTGTCTTCGGCGAGGAGGGTGGTGAGGGCGGACCAGGAGGAGAGATCGGGTAGGGATGTGATTTGGTTGAAACTGATGTTGAGCGTGTGCAAGGCCGGCAACTCGGGACCGGCGGAACCGTCATAGAGAGTGTTGATGGAGTTGATTGATATGTCTAGGACTTGTAGACGTGCCATTACCGTGCCGGCCATTGTGAAAAAAGCGCCACTCAGTCTGTTCTTGCTGGCGTGTATCTCGACTAAGCCTGGGATTTGAGACAATTGGTTTGTGGGTAAGGAGGCGAGTTGGTTGTTTGAAACATCCAGGATTCGAAGTCTGGAGAGGGAACCTACTTCGTCGGGGAGGAGGGAGAGTTTGTTTCCTGAGACGTCTAGGACTTCGAGGGAAGAGAGGGAATCGATGGAGGACAGGTCGCCTGTCAGGAGGTTGTCTGCAATTTTCAGTTCGCGGAGTGTGGAGATTTGGCTTATGGTTTCGAGGGCATCATTCATGAGGCGGTTGCGTGACTGGGCGATATTAGTGTCTGGTACGAGACAGGGTGGGGAACGTATCTACCAAGTTCAAAGTGGTGAGACAGCCGAGTCTCTTCAATCCCATGGGCACGTCGAAGAGTATGTTGCCATGAAGATCGAGTACTTCTAGACCGCCAAATTGCGGTCCCTTGACCTCCTCGTCCCACTTCTCTGGATCCACATCTGGAAAAGCGTCGTCTGCAATGGTTTCGATCTCATTGTCTGCCGCAACAAACCTCACCAGATCCACAACCTCATTCCAGGGAATTTCGGAGTCTTTGTTGAAATCAGAGTCGTACATCTTCAGGACCTCAACCGGGATCTCTTTGAGATTCATGGCTGCAATGTTCAGACGACCTTCAGTACGAGCTACATCCACTCTCTTCTGAATCATGGAGCGACCATCTTTAAGTCCCATGTTGAACGGATCAGCATGAGCATTAGGATCGAATCCTCCAGCCAATTCTGTGCTAGGTTTGGCCTGCTGTGCTCCAAGTGAAGCGCGAGCGGCCTTGGCTGCTCTAATCTGTTCTCGTAAAGAGGCAGAAGATTTCGCTGCCTGTGCAGCCTTCGATGACGATACAGCGTCTTCTTGCTGAACCGTAGGTTTTTTAGCTACTCTCCTCAGCAATGATTTAGAAGCTGGCTTGGGCGCAGCCGGGGCGGGTGGTGTAAAGACACTCGACAGTGCTGGGTGCGCTTGTTGTATTCTGCCAGAAACCGTCTTCGTTCCTCGAATTGGTCCTCTCGTCGCAATCTTGGGCGTCATGGGGTGTGTGGATTCTTTCTCTGCAGCTTTCAACATGCTTGCTTTTGTCGGTGAGCGCGCTCTTGTAACCGAGCTGACGCTTCGTTTGCTTGGTGTTGTTGTTGTTGATCTACCTATCGCACCACATCGTACTTTTGCGGGCATAGACTTGGGTGTGAATAATGGAACTGGTGGAATAGCACCGTCCTGAGAGGTTGGTCGAGAATTGTATCCTACAGAAGACTGTGGTCGCGAGAGCGGTGCCATTGGGCTATCCGGAGTGAAGAAGCTCGATTTCCGTCTTCGGATTGCTGGAGAGGGTGGGATCGAAGCTAAACTCTCAACGGTTCGTTCTGAGAGAGACGGTCTCGAGGCTTTGCGTAGTACGGGCGTAGTAGGAGCATCAGCTTTTGGCGAGAGGCCATTGTTAAAATTGTCGTCTCGCGAAGATGCTCGCGAGTCGGTCCTCAAACTGCTTAGGGAGGCCGCTCCATCGTTCACTACGCCCTTAGTACTGGATAGCGAGCCTGAGCGGACCTTTGGAGGTAGCCGGGAAAGGGGTTTCGAGGCAGGCTTCTTGAAGAGTCCGTCTTGGCTGGTAGTCGAGGCAGTGGAGAATGCTCGAGTGTGGATAGGAGCTCTGTTGTTTGGTTGTGTTGAGGCGAGAGGAGCTCGAGGTTTTGGCGAAGCATTTGCTGCAGCTCTCAGGTTGATAGTCGACGTCGTTCTGGTCTTGTCAATTGAGCCCGACGCGGCGTGTCTGAGGTTAGGTACGCTCGACTTGGGCAGAGGGAGGCGTGATAGAGGTCTGGGAGGTTTTGCGGCAAGCTGTGGCTGTTGTGGGGGTGAGGAGTCCATTTCTAAGGTGGGAATGTCGGGTTCCTGGATTCACCTGCTTGCTGGCTTGCTGGCTTGCTGGCTTCGAGGGTGAACGATGGACGATGGCGCCCCTGAAGACGTCCGTGTCCTTGATATGATCTAGGCCGTTGAACGTATAGTGGCCGGTTGCTAGGAGGTTGCTATGCGGCGGACATATTCCACCAGCATTTACATTTACCTACACTGTCCATCCTAATCGATACGGGACCTTTGTTGACATCCGTGGACGGCATCAGAGCGCCTTTGCTCCCCTTTCACGGACATTATTTTACAATCGGCGATTGCATTGTCCCTATCTACTCACCCATCCTTGTAACGAGTAACGAGCACAGCATCCCAGACAAGACGGCAGCAAGGTGTGCGCCGGCTTGATCGCTGAGGGACCTCCCTTCAACACCACAACACCGTCTTCGCAGTCAAACCAACACCAAGCTCGACTCGATATGGTCTCCGACTCCGACTCTGCCGTGCTGCCCGCCGCGGGGCAAGACAGCATTCCTCTCCCACACGAGCCGTCATTCAGCACCCCTCCGCCGTCGTCGCAACTGCTGCCCACCGCATCGCAATCCGCGCTCAGCAAGCAACCTCTTCGCACACCTTCGCCAGTCACGTCGCATTTGACCTCTCCGCCTCCAACAAACCGCGTGCCTCTTTTGCCCATATCCCAGCCCGTCGTTCTTAGTGATCTGCCAACTCCCGAGCAAGTCGGTCATGCTGGAGTGGACGAACTGCGCACCATGGTGGATCACCTCAGTGTCGCTGTGCGCGAGGCTCGGACAAACGCTGCGCATTACAAATTGCAATACAACCTACTTCAAATCGACAGCTCCGAGGCCTCGAAGCGCATGGAAGTGGAACTGCAGCTGTCGCATCGCGAAATCGAAGTCATGCAGGAGGCCGAAGAGCGCAGGAAGAGGGAATATATCAGCCCGGCGCAGCAAGCCGGACATGCAGCTTTGGTCGGGGATCTGAGCCGTCATAACTTGGTTCTTCAGAACGAGAATGTCGCGCTACGTGAGATGTTGTCGCAAACCGTGGGAGAGCTGGAGGACCGCGACGGCCAGGTGTCGAACTTATCGGAGGAGAATCGCAGACTACGCCATCGCATTCGCATGAACCGAGAACACATGAACGGCATTCTCGATTCAGTAACGGAGGCAAGCCCGCGTTCACTCGTGGGAACTCCGCACCGCACGCCTCGTCACGTTGCCGCCTCGCGTGCACCAACGAGGCAGTCTTCCAACCGCGAGCCAAACACGTTTGATGCGCTTCTTCTGGCAGACAAAGTATTGAACAGTCAGGATACTGGGACGGCTCCTTCGACGCCAAAGATAACGCCTGTACGACACAGAGGCCACGCGCGTAACACGCATTCTTTATCATCATTGCCGACGACTCCTGCTAGTCGCGCGTTACATCCTACGGCAGCCCAATTGAATACACCGCCCGTACAGGAGCCCTACCCGCAGCGTGGGAGTCAGCCTCTTCCACCACTCTTCTCTGCAGCCGGACCTTCAAGCGCAAGTCGTCGTCGTGCTTCATCAGACTCAACAATCACAGCTTCCAGTGTCGATGAAGATGAGCATCACACAGATGGAGAAGGAGGTGAAGATGCCATTCCTGAGTCACAAGCCAGTCAAGCTGCCACGAGTATGCTACGTCAAACGCCAAATTCCAGCCAGCAAAGTCTCGGCAGAGGAAAATTGACGCAGACTCGGATCACGGGCAAAGTGACCAAGAGCGTATCGGCTGGCGAGAAGAGAATGGGCAGCTTCAATGCTGCTGATTTGCAAGGAAGTCCAAGCAAAAAGGGACGGGTTGGTAGAGGAGTTGTTGGCCTTGGGATTGGGCTTTAACTTGTTCGGCTCCTGATCGAGACGCTGCTGAAGCTTGTGCAAGTCGTGATGGCTGGATCGTGGTGGCTACGTCGAAGGACACCCCTTCGTGATGGCTACGTTGAAAGATACCTCGTCTGGATTGGTGTTTGGAGTCACATTTGTGGATCACATTGGGAGGTTGTTCGCCTTTTTATTGTAGTGCTAAAGTGTTTCGGCGGAATCGGGATGACGGGACGAAGGAAATGGGCGGGACGAATGATGATCTGGACGGCGATCGACTTTGATGGTATTTCAGGCTGCGACTACTGGGTGGTCATTTGTATTCTTTTCTGGGGTCGTCTGGATGTTGCTCTTGGAGCAAATTGGTCTTGGATAGCTTTCGTCTCTTTCGACCTTTGTACGTGTAGGGCTACTATACCTACCTCACTCATCAATACCATACCTTTTGTGTTCTCGAATTCGACTCGTGCAGGCTTTGTGGCTGGAAGTACTCGTTCCCAGATATTTGCAAGGCTAAAGTTTACGCTGACGCGCCTCGTGCAGCCACCATCCACCGAAACTCACGACCCCGAAGTCTCGAGCCCTCACCATGATCCACCACCCCCACCACCATCACACGAACTACTAAGCTCAGGCGGGACAGTGTGCTTTCCTGAGACTCGTTATCGAGCGAGCTGCTTTCAGTCTACCTCTGTACAGAAGCTGCAAACACCCGATTTAGGTGCAAGGTCTCTCTGCCCCGCAAAAGCCATTGTGGACGTCAACAGTGTTCGGATCCATATCCCAGATGCAAGGCAAGCCTTTGCAGCCCCTACATAAATCATCCTCCAATGATCATCCCAAGGCAACCATGCCCAGGGCATACGGAGGAAGCCCGAGGTCCCACATACCGAAACGAACGCGCGAAACGGATCCGTGCAGTCGATCTTGGTTGATGAATTACCGTACAGCAGTCCAGCAACTTTCTCGCGGTCAGCACAAGCACATCTACCGGATGCTGATATGATAGTAGCAGACAGCAATGGTAGTCATTCCCACTCCCTTCATCATTCGTATCACAGAATCAATCCGCTCATTGTCCACGCGGTATTCTAGGAGAGAAAGTAGAACTAGGGTTTTCAAGCCCCAGCATGCTGCACTTCATTTACACCGTGACCCCAGAGCATACCGATTTAGGATGTCAGACGACGTTAGAGATTAACTTACACACGTTCAGAAACGATTCTTTCCACCAGATGAAAGCGCCGCAGCTCAGAAAGGTGAGACCTTACGGAAGTGGACAGATTGCTACTTAAGAATACGAACGTGGACACTGGATTTATCGACATGGTCACCCCAATACGATTTCAGCTCGATGGAGTGATGCAGAGCAGTACACAGTGCTGGCCAAGCTTTCTTAGAGAATAACAAGCTATACGTTGGTAGGCTTGTCTTGCAAATGGGCGTACGGTTAGTACTGTGGTACAATCCGTTCACATTCGATGGCACGTTCCTACTCGCTTCATTATACGCCACTATACCCGGGCTATTCAACATTTAATTAATTATGGCTTCCTCAAATCGCCAGTCACCTCCGCAATTAGCCAGGTCTGAAACGCAGATGTCACGATGCGGCCCGACGCTGACCTTCAGTATCCTGGAAATAGACGGTTGGCGCTGAGGCTGGTCACATCTCGAAAGTGGCTGACTTAATAAAGTGAATCTTTTGCAATCTACACAGGAGACTGAAGTAGAGGCTGCCAGTGCCTACTTCGCCTTCCAGCTCTTTTCAGACCCTCAACCTCACTTGTGCCTACTCCATCCCCAGCATACCAGTGTCCGCAATCATGGGCCTCTTCAAACGCAGAGCCGGGGCTTTCCACCGCGCGACTGGCCATCTGGACAAAGGCTCACACAAGGAGGTTCCATTGATCGACGATCCTTTCAAGGGAGCGAAGAAGGGCGATACCTTTGTCTTCGCACAACGTCACGAAGCCGACACGATCGAATTGTTCTTTGATCTGTTTTTCGTAGCCAACTTGGCTACTTTCACAGCATACCATGCTATCATCAACGTTGAGACCTTCGCGGCCTACGTCGGATTCTTCGCCATCATCTGGAGCACTTGGTTCCAGATCACCCTTCACGATGTTCGATTTTCGAGGGACTCGGTGTACGAGCGTATTTGCAAAATTATTCAGATGATTATCTTCGTCGGCTTTGCTCTTGTAGGATCCAAGTTCCAGCCATCATCAAAGAAAGCTACAGACACCGCTGTAAGCTCACCCCCTTGAACATCTGTATTGCTGTACTCATATATCTTTAAGAACTTTCGAGTCCTTTGCTACCTCCTTGGAATGAGCCGTCTTCTCTTCGGCATTCAGTACCTTGTCGTGCTGTGCTTTTCCTTCAAGAACAAGGCGAAGAGGGTGTTTCTTCCATTGATTATATGCATGCTTACGTTCTTCGCTGCGGCCGCGACATTCTTTGTGATGATCTTCGCCTTTAACGACAAGTTCAAGCAGACTAACCGCTCAATCTTCGCCGTGTGGTGGGTCGTGCAAGTTCTAGAGGGAGTTGTTGTCATCGCCGTATCCTGTTGCTGGAGAACTCTTAGTTTCAAGGCAACGCACCTCGTCGAACGCATGGGTCTCTTGACGCTAATCGTCATTGGAGAAGGTGCGATTGGGGTTACAAAGACTGTTGCTAAGGTGATGGGCAAGACGGGCCCAACATTGAACGCGTCTTTCCTTATTTGCTGCGTTATCCTTATTCTAGCAAGTATTTTCACATTGAGCTCGTCCGGCATCGAAGCTAACAGGATTCAAGGTCTTCTTCTGGATGTTATACTTTGATAATCAGCCAAAACAGCACTACGGGACTATCCGCCAGCAGATCTGGTCCGTCCTCCACTTTCCTCTCCACCTCGCTATTGTTGGTGTTGTGGAAGGAACCCAGCAGATGGTTTTGGCTCACTACACTCTTTCTACGAGGGACAAATTCTACGAAAAGGTTGCCGACTACTGCGTTATGAAGAATTACGACGGTGTGAAGTTGAGGGATGCACTTTTGACCATTCTGAAGGCCTATGCCTTCGAGGACAAGCCAGAAACCTACAAACAAAGTCAGGTCATCTTCAGCAAGGTATATTCTATGGGGAACACAACGGGCATTTGCTCTAAGGCCAGCCTTGAGGCCCAAACCGCGAAGAATGGCGGTTACGCTGATGTGAGTAATGCTCTGCTCTCAGACTTGCCCGCCAATCCACTCAGTTCCGAATCAATCTCATGGAGGTTATGGCAAAATCGGGTTGGAAGCTCCACGTAATTCATTGGCATTGATCCGGATTCGGAAGACACTAAGTTAGCAAATACTGTCAAGTATTGTAGGAGGCTGACACTCTGTTCTTTTAGTACAACTACCTCGTGCTTGAATTCACCGGTGCCATCTTCGCGGGCAACGGTGCCAAGCTCCCGAAAGGTCTAGATCCGACGCTTGCTGCTTCGAGCGCATTCAGGATTGCCTTTCAGTACTATTGGATGGCATTCGCTGTTGTTCTCATCTGCTCCATGATCTTTCTTCAACTCGTCCGCAAACACCGCAGAGCCGACCTTTTCGACTATGTCGGCATGACTACCCGCGCTTTGGCTGTGATCGTCTCGGTCGCCCTCTTCGGTTTCACATTCAAGACGCACAAAGGCATCCCGGGGACGGTGAGCAACACGGTCGCAAATCTCCTCGCCGGGCCAATGATTGTGCCCATCGTTACCCTTCTTCTCTTTGGTATTCTGGCCATGGATCAATTTTCGCGTTGGTTTTGCAATTGGAGACTGAAGAAACAGGGACTTTACGTGGAACCTGCAGGGCACGGACACGGACACGAAGAGCATGATCATGCTGACCATTCTCATCATGCCCACAAAGCTACCGGGTCTGATGTGAGTGAGTTTCAGGCGCGGGAATATAACTCTCTTCCCGCTGGTTCCCTCCAGCAACAATATGGATACCCACCGCATTCCCAACGTCATTACTGACCGTGGACAGGATGAACAATTATTAATAACTGATGGAGGAGATCTGGTCCTGTCAAAATTGAAAAGAGTGAAATAGGCTGGAGAGATGTGGATAAAGAGCTTTGGACGCCAAAGTGGGAAAGATGTGCTCTTGCTCTTGATGGCAGAAAATAGGGACACGAAGTTAGTAGCAGAGATACGGAGGTAGATCGGTCGATCAAACTAATAGTCAGTACGCATCAAGCATTATTCGAAAGATACGCTCGATCCACTATTCGTCGTACTTTCGAGATTATCATGAAACCTGTCCGGCCTTTCACTTTGACCATCTCTCAAAATCAACACAATTTCATTGATGTATTTCTCTTGAGCTTCTTTCACGCAACACCATGAACGGGCGGGCCTCATTGAAGTTGCTATTTACAACTTACACTACTTTCAAGATTAGACAATTTCTTCACTATCCTAACACTTCCATCCTCGTATGACGTTCTCAAACTACGTCAGTCCTGTGGCACCCCGTTCCTTCAGGCGGATTCGCTGTTGGTCGCGGCACCATCAGAGCCCTCTCGATCTCCTACAGACCACAACTCCGACTGGTGCTCGGAAGCTTGCGGCTCGGGGTATCGAAACTCTACGCGTCTTGGTCCCAACAGGGCAACAGTAGGGGCGATAGGCTCCTCACTTCGAGCCTTCGCGAGGTCGCAGCTCGCGGGGCTTGAGAAACTAAGGTTGAGTTGGAGCGGGACGAAGTTTCTGAGGGTTTGTGGGTCTTGGGTGTGAACAGAGGATCAAGAGAGCCAAGCTAGAAACGCAAACACAGGTTAACAGTGGATTGCTATTTCCAATGACGTCGAGTTGTGGATGCCATGAAGAAGGGCTTTGGGTGTACTCTTTGTGACTGATATCGTGGCAAAGCTACAAGGTACAGTCACCTGTGTGGCCATTAGGAGAGCCACTCTGCTGGGAACTGGCTAGAAACTTGTCGAGCGTTTCTTTTACGGGCTTTGCAACTGAGATTCAGCCTGGCAGCCTATAGCGAATCAAATTGTGTGGTTGCTAGAGATCGGAGCTTTTTTGAAAAAAATGCTGTCCTGCTATCCACTTTCTTTTGGTTTCTTCATATACTTTCAAAGCCCCGTTTCTTACTGCCCGCCTTCAAGCCGTAGCCCGACCACACTGATTACAAAGTCACGTGATGCTTCTGCAAGGCACGATCGGAAGTATCAGATCCGGGTCTTCTTCGCTGGGTCGATTGTGGGGCCCTGCCATTCAAGGGGTCATCGGTCCGGACCCTTCATCTGTCGTTCGACAATTTGCCCTCCCAACCGTTCGCCTGTCCTACACATAAAAGTCAACAGTCCCCCTACCAGTGGCTGAGCTGTGTGCCTTTCCTCCTCTTTCACAATGAATATAATGTATGTCTACACAGTCACGTCTGCATCCCCATCCTTGTCACTTCTTGTCCAGCTCCTCGCACCTCAACAATACCTCTTTGCTAACATCATGGACAGGAATGCAACTACCGCTGGCATGCCTGGAGGCCTCCATGGCCAGGACACCTATTGGGCCTCATTTGAGACTGTATCCGCCAATCACGTCTCTCTCAATTACTTCGAAAAGCTCTGGCTCGCCTGGTACACATATATGCAGAACGATGTTCTCGCCACTGGAATCATGAGCTTCGTGCTGCACGAGGCAATCTATTTTGGCAGGAGTTTACCTTGGATCATTATTGATTTGATACCTTACTTCAGGCAATGGAAGATTCAAAATGTTAGAGTCCCTTGTTCGCTCAAGGCAAAGGACAATCGCTGACAGATTTGCAGCAAAAAATCCCGACTGCAAAGGAGCAATGGACCTGTGCCATGCTCGTCTTGTTGAGTCACTTCACTGTGGAGCTTCCCCAGATTTGGTATGTTTTCCACGCCATGTGGTAGAACCAACCTTAATAAATTTGCAGGTTCTTCCACCCAATGTGCCAGTTCTTTGGTCTCAGCACTTCCGTACCATTCCCTTCCCTATTCACAATGGCCTACCAAATCGCAATCTTCTTCGTTATGGAAGATACATGGCATTACTGGTCCCACCGCGCCATGCACGTATTCCCCTTCCTTTACAAGAACATCCACAAGATTCACCACCAATACTCCGCGCCTTTCGGCCTTGCCGCTGAATATGCTTCGCCTATCGAAGTTATGATCCTCGGTCTCGGCACCGTCGGTTCGCCCATCCTCTGGTGCGCAATCACTGGCGACCTTCACATCCTTACAATGTACATCTGGATCTTGTTCAGGCTTTTCCAGGCTATAGATGCACACTCTGGATACGAGTTCCCTTGGAGCTTGCACCATTTCTTGCCATTCTGGGCTGGTGCTGATCATCACGATACCCATCATGAGCGTTTCATCGGAAATTACTCCAGCTCTTTCAGATGGTGGGACTACTTGTTGGACACTGAGAGCGGCCCAGAGGCCAGCAAGAGGAGAAGAGAGAGGAAGATGGCAGAGAAGCTTAGTGGTCAAACAAAGATCAACAGCGCTGAGAAGAAAGAGTTGTGAGTGGATTGGCTCGTCATTTGGATTACACATGGCGCATTTTGGGTGATTTAGGCATGGTGGATTGGAGCGTTGTAATTTTCTTCTTTTCAACACCTTCACCTCTTCTATCAGGAAGGGAGCTCAGACATTGCGTGAAGCGTTAAGCGAAGGAGCTTGCTCATTCTGTGCAAATAGGGAGGTGTATAATGCTGTCGATATCTTGCTTCTCATCTAGTGGCAGTGAGGTGCATGACCTCTCGATCTTGCTCATCAGGTCATCAGGTCAAGGATCCCCTCACGATTTTGGGCGTAGGAACGCAGAGGTGGGCCTGGCAATGCCTGCCACAGTATATGTGTGTAGCTAGGCACCTGTCGTCACCAAATTACACTCAGTTAACCAATAGAATACTGGATCTGATCCGCTTCAATTCTTCTCGTCAGTGTCTCTTTCTTCTCCATTCATCGTTGCAACTTCGGCAATGTACTTCGTATCATGAAGCGCAAAAACAGCATTTCTAGTCGGTGAGCTCGGCGTCCGAGGTCAGATGATTGTAGTTATGATTATCATCCGTGGACTTTAGTTTCTTCATCACGAAGATGTAAATCATGTGGCAACCTGGACGCATTCTTTCCTAATCAACCGATGGTATTAGATGCAGAACCATTATTCCCACAGAGATATCGAGCTAAATATTGCCGGCGGAGATCAGCGAATCCTTCACGATCGAGTATAAATGCCGGTTTTTGTACGTTGATACATTTAGAGGTCGTATACTGAGAGGCCAATATTCTTGACCTTTTCAGGCCATGTCAAACGTGATAGGGGGCTAATGACGGCTGGATGAGTGTTTCTGTTAAGCTTGTGGGAGTGTGTAGGATAGGCTATGATACTAGTTGTTGATGAGGATTTCGGTCTGTTTAACTCTGTAATAACACCTCGTAGGGAATCACTGCAGATTGTCGGGTGCCTCTTTCTCACCCCAATGACTTTAATGAATAAGATTTCGTCATATCTTAACTATGATGGCTCAACCGCTGCCACCCCTCTCACCACTGCTTCGGATGAATCTGAATTGACGTACAACATTGTTCTTCCTGCCACGGGAGCTGCACCTTGATATTCTGACCCCAAGTACTCCACCCCTGGTGCCCAACGACACCCCTAAGCATCTCCAAAAAGGCCCTCTGGATACGGCCCGGAGCGTGGCAAGAGAAATAACCGAGCAAAATCTTACCGACAAAGATGTGAAATGGATGAGAGGGGAAATGGCCATCCAGATCGAAATCTTTAGGACTTACACCTCCTCTTGCATCCCGAGAAGGACGTTGGATGCGACGAGCGTACATGGCGAGAAGACGTATGTACGTAAAACGAGTCTGGCAGCGAGATCTGTGAGGAAAGAGGGCTATGATGGAGCGAATGGTCGAAGAGTGGATGAATGACGAGGAGGATGAGGATGACGATGAGTCGCCGAAATCGAAGTCGAAGTCGATGTGGAGCTTCCGCTAAGCCGTTGGGCAACTCGTTCGTGCCCGTCAAGCTATACTGAATTGGAAGCTTACTATTTCGAAAGGTGGGTTCGATGAGATTGGTGGTACTGACGGAGTGAATGAGTTGGATGGAGAAAGCGTGGGATGAGTTGACGGAGGGATGGAACAGAGAGGGTAGCCCATGTCCTCCATGGCTCAAGGGTGTGCCGGGGTATGCCATAGATACGGCGTACAAGGAGGATCCCGATGAGGTAGAGCAAAGGTTCTTTCTAGCGAATTGGTGCCTGAATGAGAATGGGTCAATCTCACCTTCCAAGACACCGCAGCATGTCAGGTAACCGAGACTTGTTCCTCTGCAGCGAAAACTGAGAAGCTCTCTGTTCTCATGACGATCTTACGACGCAGGCTCGGAACATCTTTACCGCAATCATCATGCAGTTAAGGCATTGAGACCTTGAATTTGCTGAGGAAGCAGCATACGGCATGTTCTTGCCGACTTATTCGTATCTTTGCGTCCGGCATCTCCTCTGCAATGTAAGGTTCACAAAGAAATGATGGTTGGTTGCTGGCCGGACATTCAGGACACCACTGGCTGTACCACAAACACAGGAGATAACCCCATGTAAAGAGCACTTGATTTCATCCCAAATTCCAAGTGACAACGGAGAAGTCGATCAGACTGGAAGCGAAAAGCTCATGAAGTGTCCAGTCATGCCTGTGCCATCGAGACTGTTTGAATCGCTCAAGCTTGTCGGCATACAGAACTTGCAAATCCAAATTGACAGAGGCTCAATACGTGTCAATATGTGAAACAAATTCCAGCAGCGTCGGCGTTCCATTGAAACATCGAGCTGGTGGCCCTCCGACAGCGCTGCTCTTTCCACAGTCCCGCAGCGTGAAAACGCGTTAGTAAGCACATAACGGAACAGGACATAGAGTTGCCGTCTCTCGCCAACGTCTTTCCCTCCTCGTCCACCACGATCAGCCAGTACCACCGTCATGGCTCAATCGCAGACTCTGGGCGTAACATCGCCCAATGCATCAGCAGACAACATACCAGCCGAAGACAAAGCAGAGTCCAAAGCAACAGCAGACATATCACCACCTGAAGGTATGGCAGCGGACCTACCGGACAAATCTTCAGCATGTCTTCTTACACTGACCCCAGTCGCCACAGCCAAACCAACCCTCCTGAGCCTTCCGCGCGAGATTCGGCAGAAGATCCTCTCCTACACCTATAACCCAGAAGGTCCATGCACAAAAGGTCGCGTGCTTGGATTGTATCGACTTGCATTCGGCATGATAAGAGCCATGGGGTTCGAACAAGCAGTGAGAGCAGGCTTCAAAAACAGCGAGATAATGAATAAGAACAAGCTCGCGCTGAAAATCAAGGTACTGAGACAAGTGCATCCCATCTTGGCTCTGGACATGGCGCATGTAGTTCAAGGTTGGAAGTGCGAATTTCGACGTCAAGTTGCTGAAAGTCATGATGAAGTGGAGAAAGAGCTGCAGATGAGGCAAAGGTGGCCTTGATGAACCAGGGAATGTGATTTCTTTGATCGCTGAGATGAGGAATTGTCCGACAAATTAGCCGATTAAGGATATCGTGGACCTCGTTAAGAAGTTGGAGAGATTGATAGGATGAAACTGGTCCTATGGTCAGTCTGCAACATGACGGACGACAATGATGGGTTCATAACTGGTGGAGTATATCGGACCTCCATGCTCCTGTCGAATCTTACACCTTTCTCTCCATCAATGAGTTCACAGTTGTGGCGTCTTTCCGTCCACGAACACTCTCGAGTCGCCAATATCGCAAACGTCGAACACGCCTGTTTCCGCTAATCCCTTCTTTTTCAGTGCGTCTTTCAGCAGTCGTGGTGGCTCCATCACAGATTCATTTGTCAGTACCCACGTACCCCAATGTATGCCCATCGCTCTTTTACACTTTGTATCCACGAAGATATTGACACTATCGTAGGGATTCGCATGCATAGGAGACATGATAAAGCGTGGATCATAAGCGCCGATAGGAATGAGACCCAGATCGAATGGTCCTCGTAGCTCGCCAATTTGCTTGAAAGCTGGACAGACAGGAAGATGGGCGTATTTCTCACCATAGTCGTCTTCTCCCTTGGGCAGTTTGGGTACTGTCCTGTATCCCGTGTCACTTGTCAAAGGTTAGCCAGATATTGATACTGGGGAGATCACAAAGTACCCTCCGAACCAAATCTTCTTTCCACCGCTCTCTACGCTCCACGAAGCCCACAATGTGTCCATTCGATCGAATGGCGTCCTAGCTGTCATATGCTGACATGGCAAGCATCCGAATGATGCCGTAATATCTCCTTCCGTGGAGTCTGAGAATGGATTTTCTGCCACCTGTGGTTCCTTTTCGACAGGACTCAGCTTCACATCTCTTTTTTCCCACCAATCTAATTCTGTCATATTGTGTATGTCGCAGCTGGTGAACCACTTCTTATTTCCGAGGGGGGCAAAGAAATGCACGTTGGGGTGCTTCGCTCGGATCTTGTTAATGGTGGGTAACGAAAGATGATCGTAATGATTATGTGATATGACAACGACATCTATGAATGGAATATCATCGATGTAGCAAGGAGGCTCGGTGTATCGCGCTGGTCCTAGCCACGAGAGCGGAGAACATCTCTTCTCGAAGACCGGGTCAAACAGGACTCGTAGACCACCAGGAAATTCGACGTAGTAGCAAGCGTGTCCCAGCCATGTTGCGCGTAATTCGTCGGATTCTCTTGTAGGTAGGAAGGTAGGAGTATGTACCGGTACGGTGGGAGGAGTGGTATCTGGGGATTTCAATTCTCCGGCCAGAAGCAGCCTGTGTATCTTGTTAGGACTATGCAACTCGGCGAAGCGACATTCCTTACTTGATCATGGACCCTCCAATTGCGAATGCATTTCGGTCCAAGAAGGACGGCCACGGGTTGATGAAACCCTTGCCACCCTTCGCATGATGCTTCAGCTCTTTCACATCTTCTGGTACGGCTCCAGTGACCTGCGAAGTCGATATGACGGTGGCATACAAAGCCATTGCGGTGGAAGCGGAAGACATCTTTACGGATCTGTGGAAATGTCGTGCATTGCCAGCGGCAGATTGCTGAGTTGCTCGAGCAGCGGTGCGGAGAAAGACTCGATGAATCCAATGCATCCTTTAGCAATGGCCAAGCTATAAGTAAGCCAGCTGCAGCCTGCGAACGAAGGCGCAACGCACAGCAGACCGTATTCTGGTGGTTGGCCGACACGAGCGCACGGAGTCGGGTCGAAGTATCTGGTTAACTCCGTATTACTCCTATTCCCATCTTCTGCGGAGAGATTCTGCGCTCCGTCTTAGTCCAGCGGCTTGTTCCATGAGAGATAGGCATCGCGGTGATGCTAGCGGGCGTCATTGATGCTGCTTGTACCTCCTAGTAATGGAATACTTTGGAGGTAGCACTGACTTCAAATTGTGTTCAACCACCACCTTTACCTAAACCTCGATTTTCAGTGCAGCTGGAGGACTGCAGCACTCTGGGAGCCAGGACTGGTCTGGAATCGACTGCTCGGAGGACAAAGAACGCAAACAGTCGCTTGCCTCGGACACCAAACTTCAGGTGTACAACTGCCCAGCTTGTTGACCCCCTGTCGCCAATCTCATCCTTCACCTTTCAACCCCTAGTAGTACCCTCAAGTCTCAACCACCCTCGATTCATCTCGAGTGCCCCGAGGCGGCAGGCTATCACCACATCTTTGGCCATGCCATGATTTGGAACTTCAGGCTGTGTCGCAGGCTCTGGTTTGTCAAGCCAGGCACCAATCACCACCCTTCCTCTCGAGAGATTTCATAGGGTTGCCAAAGATCTCACGATAGAGTTCTACTTCAGGCTTCATTGATTACGAATAGTCACGACTGGCAGCCATACTGAGGCTTCTTCCCATCTCACACGGAGAACAAAAGATTACTGCCAATCCGGATTATCAAGCCGATGCTGAAAAAAAAGTCTCACAGTCGAAGGCGGTTATGTGTAGTCTATGTCTGTGCCAGCTCACGGCACTATCAAGTCAAAAGTTCACCCCAGCGACTAGTTTGAATAGATATGACCCTGTTTTGATGAACGACGTGTTAACTCTAGGCAATTTCAGATCGCCGGCTGGGTAGCACAAGAGGCCCACATGGTGATGCATTCTCTTCGCGGCGAGCATTTCCATTTGAAGCTTCAAATAATGTTCTGAAGCCGAAGTCCTCACGATAGCGGGCAGAATCTAACGCGTGATTGACTTGCTTGTACAAACAAAACACTATGAGAGATCTGAAACAGACAAAGATCTCGAAATTTATATAATTTCCAATTCTTTTTCTCAGCCTCGGAAATCTTTGTTGCAGATACCGTCTTCGCCGACACGATTGAGGCAGAGTCCTCAGGCTGAAGTTAGTAGGTGTAACAAGATCCAGTCTATGAGTGCATGTTACGCAGTCCTTTTGCCATTACTGTCATGAACACTCAGGCTCAAGCCATACAAACATGTCTCTCAAGACCGGACTCTAGGCTGTCACAACCTTGTAATATTAGTCGAATGGTTTAATTACTGGAATCCAAGACCTCAAAAGTAATAGTCTCAGGTACATTCGCATATCATCTATTCACCCAAGTCTCAGCGCGAACCCAGCACCAACTTCCTCCGTCTCCTTGCCACCAAAGATAGAACTGAAATCACCGTTCAACTTCGGCGCGTCCCCTCTCATCGGCGCATTCGGACTAGCCACCCTCCTCCTCCTCTCTTGCCCCGCTTTCGATGGGAATGTGGGGAACATACTCGTCGCTTTGGGACGCGGGTCTTGAGCAAACCAAGGGTGTTTTAGGACTTCTGCTGCCGATGGCCGATTGGCGGGGTTGAGTGAGAGGAGTGAGTTCAGCAGGTCCGCGCCGGATGCTGTGAGGAGAGGAAATTTGGAGCGGATTAGGGAGCCTGTTGATGTGGCCTTGGATGGGAGACGGAGAGCGCGGGCGTTGGGTAGACGACGAAAACCGGGCCAGGTCTCTTCCGTGGGGAGGCCGCAGAGTTCAAAGATCTATCACATCTTGTTAGTATTAAGCAGCATAAGTTTCTTTGCCACGTAGTCTTGCTTGGACTGAATCCACGAAGCAACTGTGCCTCATTTGGAGAATAGGAAAGCTTACCTTTGTCAACTCGTCTACTTCTGAGGTGCCCTGAAGTAAGGGTTCGTTCTTGAGCAGTTCGCCAAATATGCAGCCAACGCTCCACATGTCGATTGCTTGATCATACGTATCGGCGCCTAGTAGCAATTCAGGAGCTCGATACCATAACGTGACGACCAGTTGTGTGAGATTTGGAGGAACTGGGTCTCCATAATATCTCGCCATGCCAAAATCTGCAAGCTTGATCTCACCACGGTTGTTCATGAGGATATTCGACGTTTTCAGGTCGCGGTGCATGATCCAATTGTCGTGTAAGTATTGCACCGCAGAAGTGAGCTGGAGCATCAACGTCTTGATCTCTGATTGCATGAATGGTTCCGCCATATCTTCTTGCAGCGTTTTGAGATCGTGCTCGAGGAATTCCATGACGAGGAAAACATCATTGATCTTTTCGCCGACAACGACTTCTCTGAGGTCCACGATATGCCTGTGATGTGATCCCTTCAGCGTTTGAATCTCCCGCAAGGCTGTGACTGGGAAGCCATCATTCAAGTTGTCCATTTTCAGCTTTTTCAGCGCGACCACCTCTCCTGTAGATGTTTCCCGTGCTCTTGATACCCATCCATACGATCCTTCCTCAATGTGGTTCAATCTCTCGAAATTGTCGACTTGCCGACATGGTCCCCATCCTGGCGCTGTGAATCGCAGAAGCCTTCTCGGCAGCTCTTCCACAACGACAGCATCATTGACCTTCCGTCTCTTCGTTGGCCGGTCCGAGTCGTACGTTTCGTCTTGAGCGGCATCGTGGGCGGCCTCCTGTCTCTTGCGCAAAGCCTCCGTCTCCTCGAGTTTCCGCAGCTTTTCGGCTTTCGCCCTCTTCTTCTCCTCCTTTTCCCTCTTTCTAGCGGCCTGATCTTCCTGGTCATCAGCCCATCGTGAAGATCCGGTCATGATTGTCGTTGTTGGCATTTGACCAATCGCGCAGAGATCGCGTACGATGAGATAGAGACAGGGTAGCTCCAGAAAACAACGCGAATGTTATGGGGCTCTACGAAGACTGAGAAACTTTATTCTAACAACAAATGAGGGCTGCAACCCGGCCGTCGATTCAATTGCTCGGCCAATGCTCGAAGAGAGCTTTATTCAAGGCGCAAAGATGTAGTGCGAGAAGATGGCAATCGGGTGCTGCGTCCGCCTCCGAGACCAGGAAATGGACTACTCCTCTGGCAAAGCATCTGGCTGAAGCTATCACTGTACGACGAAAAGACTCCTCTTCAATTGGATGTCTCTAATTCACGACAGACGACTGGCCCAATCCCAGTGGCAGCTTACATGCGACAATGCCTTACCTCTCCAGACGGCGGATACTACACCTCCGGCGCTGAAGGTCGAGACCAATTTGGGACCAAAGGCGACTTCGTTACGTCGCCTGAGATATCCCAAGTCTTCGGAGAATTGGTCGGCTTATGGATTGTGGCAGAATGGATGGCGCAAGGGAAAAAGAGCTCTGGGATACATATAATTGAGGTTGGACCCGGCAGAGGGACCTTGATGAATGATGTGCTGCGAACACTGAGGAACTTCAAGCCGCTGGCAGACAGTATTGATACAATTTACTTGGTGGAGGCTAGCAAACCTCTGCGAGAAGCACAGCATAAATTACTTTGTGGTGATGCTCCACTTGAAGATACGGAAATGGGACATCAGTCAACGAGCAAGTACCCTCCAGGGCAGAAAATAATCTGGTGTGAGGACATGAAGTTTGTTCCCAAAGGTGAGTCTGTTTCCTACTACGAACGTCTCCTTGCGTACTAACGTCGCCAGATGACTCTCCAACGCCCTTCATAATAGCCCACGAATTTTTCGACGCTCTGCCAATCCACGTCATTCAAAGCGTTGCTCCGTCTACGTCCATCCCGACCTCGAACATTACCACATCAAGTACACAACCTCCGCCTTCGCGGCGTCTCCCAAAGGCCCACGAGTGGAGGGAATTACTAGTCGCGCCCACCTCACCACATGCAACGATAGCTGCCACGAGGACAGAAAAGTCAAAGGCAGCTCCAGAGTTCGAACTCATACAATCCAAGATCGCTACACCGCACAGTCAATATCTCCCTAAAGTATCCGAGAGGTATAACAAGCTACTATCGACTCCAGATTCTGTGATTGAGATATCCCCAGAATCATTGGCACTGGCAGCAGAATTCGCCAGGAGAATCGGAGGACCTTCGACCGGACCTTCTAAAGCTTCAGGCGCAGCGCTGATACTTGATTATGGCCCAGCCACGACTATACCTACAAACTCGCTTCGTGGTATCAAAGCGCATCAGATTTGCTCTCCGTTTGCATCACCTGGACAAGTGGATCTATCTGCCGATGTCGATTTCATTGGCCTTGCAGAAGCAGCATTAAATGCATCACCGAATGTGGAAGTACATGGGCCGGTAGAACAAGCAGTGTTTTTATCAACCATGGGGATACGAGAAAGAGCACAAGCTCTTGTTCAGAAAGCAGGAGTCGACAAAGTTGCGGCAGAGAGAATTGAAAGTGGATGGAAACGATTGGTCGATCGAGGACCGAACGGTATGGGGAAGACGTACAAAGCGCTGGCTATCGTGCCACACGTTCCAGACGCGAAGATGAGAAGGCCTGTTGGATTTGGTGGTGATGTTGTGACGTAGCTTGACAATTGGGAAAATACGAAGAAGATCGGGTTCAGCCCGTTTGGTGTCTATCTTTGCCCCTGAATTTGCCTCCTGGATTATCGGCCCCTTTGGGCCTGGTTTCAATGATGATGGGCAAGCGAGCATTTCTGGAAGTATGATAAGAACAGTTGTCGAGTCCCTGCGAGCACAGCGCAATTTGCTCGTCCGCGGTCTCGACAGTGTAACCTCTCACCAAAATAATCCATCTCTTAACTCTCTCGAGTAGTAGGATGATAATGTGGAATTAACCAATCATTTGCGTGATGACAGGCTGCGGCAGCGGGTTCCTGCAGGAGGTGTTGGTGGCGTTTACTCGGTAGAGGGTCTCTGTGGTGCGACTCGCTCTCCGTCTCACAAGCTCTCAGCACCTCCCCAGAAGGACATAGCCTGGAGTCCTATCGTCCTTATCGCTGGTACGGCTTGGGTCATAGAGCCTGTATGGACTGGGAGTAAAGTGTGGCGCTTGCAATGCCGACCTTGCTGATCACACTGCAATTTCCAGAACCTTAACATTCCCCAACATCCTCCACAATCTTTCGACCTTTTGCTGTCTATTCACTCATTACCCATAACGTCTAAATCTAGGTACCTTATTGTCGAAGGCGCCGTCCACTCCTTCAGCGCGCCCATTCCTCTCGACGAGACAACACTCCTTTTCAATCGCGGTCTTCACCCAGTGCTGAGCGCTCTCTCCGTAGCCACCAATTATTCACCAGTTTTTGGGACACGGAATATCAATCATGGCGTTGCGCTACCTACTCACCGCGGCGATGGCCGCATCCACTGTATTCTCACAAACCTTCACCGATTGCAATCCAATGGAGAAGACGTGTCCAGCCAACATTGCCCTCGGAGCCAGAAATCAAACCTTCGACTTCACAAATCCTGTAAATTCGAAGGTGTGGAATCAGACGGCAGGACCGATGACTTACCAGGACAAAGCGGGAGCGAAATTCACTGTCCAAAACCGAGGAGAGTCTCCGACCATCAAGTCCAATTTCCACCTCATGTTTGGATCCGTGACGGTGTTCATGGTAGCAGCGAGAGGCCAGGGCATTGTCAGTTCAATCGTGCTGCAGTCAGATGACTTGGATGAGGTCGACTGGGAGATATTGGGAGGAAATACCACACATGTGCAATCCAACTACTTCGGAAAAGGCAACCAGACCAGTTTTGATCGAGCGATTTGGCATCCTGTAAAATGGGAACCGCAGGCCGATTACCACAACTACACTACACATTGGACGAAAGAGTCTCTCGAGTGGTGGATAGACGGCAGCTTGGTCCGCACTCTCAAATATGGCGACACTTGGGGAAATGGATTGAACTACCCTCAGACTCCCATGAACATTCGGCTCGGAATCTGGGCCGGCGGAGACAAAAATAATAGCAAAGGCACAATCGAGTGGGCCGGCGGCCTCACCGACTTCGCGAAAGCCCCGTTCTCCATGTTCGTGAAGAACTGCACAGCATCCGACTTCTCAACTGGAGCTACGTACGAGTGGACGGACAGGTCTGGAAGCTACCAGAGCATCAAGGCGACAAAGTAAGGCACATTCTGAATTAATGGACGTGTAAATACTAATGATTATAAAGTGGAAACTCCACCGTTCTCAAAGCCATCAACGAACCGTCAGGTATCACCGGTCACTGGAACGCCCTGTCCGTCAGCACTCGGACTGGCATTCTCGTAGGCGCCCTCGGCGGCTTTGCAGCGCTTCTAATTGCCTCCTTTATATTCTGCTGTATCCAAGGAAAGAAAGGAAGAGCAGAGAAGGCCATTGCAGACCAAGAATGGGAAAGGGAACAAGCCGAGTTTTCACAGTACAGAATGCAAATGATGAAAGGTGGATTCGGTCATGCCAACGTGGAGCCTGTCCATGGAATGCCGCCACAAAGGTACTAAGCAAATGCTGATGTAATAGTACGTTTTCGGGGCCGTCGCTCTTTGAACCTGATCTGGCGTTGCGGTGGGTGGATAACGATCAACTTGCGGAACTCTGTCTATTAGTATTGTGTGTGCAGTGCGAGATTTATACCCTCCATCTTATTCCTGTGTTCTATAATTCCTTCCGCAAACGTTTCGACTCCCCGTTCCCGGATCTTGTTTTATCCACTGCCCTCGTTGTCGGCTTCACAATTCCTGCATCGGGCTTTGCCCTACCGAAAGGAGCGAATATCAACCACGCCCACCTCCAAAGATGTCCACTCTCCTGGAAAATGAGGATCTGACATGCAAGCCCTCCCCACCTTCCATGAAATATCAAAGAACGCAAATTTAGTCCGTGCCACAATATCTTTTACTTCACGGGCCACGGGCGTTCCCATCTCCATTTGCGCCCGCTGTAATAATGTACAAACCAGGGACCTATCGTTGCGACCACGCCTATTATTCCATCCTGTAAGGGCTAGATCCCAAGCCACGGCCGAGGCTGCTCCAAGTTACTCGTTTGGGGTTCTGGAGATCGTTCATCCCGCCGCAATGTGTGAGATTTGAGTTTTCATCAATCGAGCCTACCACTTAACGGTCCTACTATTCTCGTGGCATCGTTTCCACGCGAGAGGGGAGAGATCGGACCATCCGCACCAGAGGTATATTGCGATTGCTTCCCTCCTCCTTCCACGCCTTCACACCTGTCAACTTTTCTCTGTCCTATCAATCGCCCTATTCGTCTCCAGTCGTTCATCGAAAACCGTAGTTCACCTAATCTTTCTTTGTTCCACTCAACATAATTACCACAAAATGAAGTGCAGTCTCGCCCTCCTTTCCGTCCTCGGACTCGCTGTCGCCCAAGATATGGCGCAGATTTCCCAGGCGCTTGTCGCTATGGGATTCCCATCCTGCGCTGTGAGTGCCAACTACCTGTCCACGCGATGAGAATCGGTATTCTGATCTGGGGAACTAGGTTCCATGTGTTCTCGCTGGCAACAAAGCCGCCGCCGAGAAGGCTGGTTGCGCTCTTATGGACCAAGCGTGCCAATGTACAACTGGCTACAAGGCTGCCCAGGACGGAGTCATGGGTTGCATGATGCAGACCAAACCATGCCCCGAGGCTGATATGGCTAGTACGTTCGATCCTAACTATTCAACCGCCACCATATCTCTCTCTCTTCACTCCTCTCTTTCGTGGGCACCACTAATCTCCACACAACAGAAGTCGGCACTGCGGGTGCCAACCTTTGTGCCTCCAGTAAGCAAGCTGCTCCTCCTGGATCCTCCAACGGCACTGCTTCTGCTGGCACTGCTTCTTCTGGCACTGCTTCTTCTGGCTCCGCTTCTTCTGGCTCCAAGCCCAGTGGGACTGTTCCCAGTGCTGCTGCCACTACCTCAGGACCTGCTGGTGGTGCGCATGCGGCTGCCGGACCATCGAGCTCGCACAACGCAGCTATGCCGCAAAGGACTTTTGCTGCTGGTGCCATGGGACTGGTTGGCGCTGTCGTTGCGATGGCCCTCTAGACGAAGTGTGAGATAGGGTAGAGTGAAGGGAAGCGTGGGGAGGCAGGAGAGAGAAGAAGGGACGGGCAGGAATATATATTCGGCTCTGTTGGACGGAACTGCGTCGCAATATAAATGCTGCAGGTTTCTGATCGCGTTGTGCCTAGAATTTTCCGGTTGTTTGACTGGCTCGAATTCCACTTCTGCAGTTTGTTTCTTAACCACTGTAATTAAGAAGACTCTCAGATCAGCAGAAAATCTTTTAGTTGAGTTGTTTCATGATTGCCCTTGACACTTGTCGTGGACTAGAGATCTGTTCAACCCGCTGCCTTGCTCTTCTCTCCTCCTCGTCAAGCGCCTATATCCGCGAAAGCCTCTGCCTTCCAACCTGGATCCGGTGGTGTTCCTGTCTCAACGCCTCCAATTCCGCGTGGCTTGCCACAGGATGCGTTGGCGATTGGTGTTCCGCGACCTCTAACCCGGATTCAGGCACAAGTTGTCGGCTCTGCCGCGGGCTCTCGGACGAGTACACACCCGAGTGCTGTGGAATCACGGGCAATGGCTCCATGGTGGATCCTGGCACCACCTCCTTGCCACTCGGCGAATTCCTTTCGCTCAGGGCAAGCGGTATCGGTAAGACGTGGCTTTTCGTTGTCTCGAAGAAGGTAGAAATCTTGCCTGCGGTCGGCGATTGTTGTACTGGGTTGGCTAGTTGACCTGCAATCACTTTAGCATGCGCTTGTCCAAGTTACTTATTTGTACAGGGAGCTAGCTGATTACCATTATTGTCCTGGACTATAACTAGTAGGTCATGACCCTCGTTCCAATTCCCTGACACCATTTCTGGCGCATCGTTGCCTGCCTCGTCCGATCAGTTATGCACAGCGTTGTATCGATGGCGCCGTCGCCACACCAGGAAACCTATTGTCAACAGCGCGAGTACGCCAAACACCGTTCCGATCCCTATTCCCGCTTTTGCGCCTGTGCCAAGGCCAGAGTCGCTCGTCTGTCTAATGGAATTTGAAGTAGCCGAGGGTGTCGGGCGAGACTTTGTTGCTGGTTTGGACGACGGTGGTGCTGTAGTGGATGGTGCGAATTCCACTCGAGGACTTAACGGATGCCTTTCCAGTATCGAGAGTTCTGAAGATTTCCAGCGGACCTGTACGGCGAGTGTAAATGATGTTCCCATCCAACACACGAATTAGTAGATATGGTGTGTGGTCTGATCTCATCCGTAAAATTCTTCTCATTCCTAAGGGCGCATACTACACACGGTGGACAGCACATCGCTGCTGATTCTGCAGAAGTGAGTGGATGCCCGCTGTAGTCCGAGGGATAGTTTGGCCGTAACTGGCCTGTGAATCCACTCGGGCATATTCCAGGGGAGTAATATCCATTCAGGTTGGATGCGCCACAAATCCCTTCAACCTCAAAGTGCTTGGTCGGTAGACATGAGGGCGTCGCAGTTGTGAGAAGACTTGGACAGCTCGCTGCTGGTGTAAAAATCAATGTCAGTGTGGCAATCGGCGTGCGCGAGCAAAGTTGGCTCGTCTGACAACCACTGGTGTCAGCGGTAGATTGGTAAACAGACGTGATCGGCTTGCCGAACTACTGCTTGCAGGTGGGGTTCTATCTGGATTTATACCTGACATCGCGTCAATGGTATGGATCGCAACAGAGTCTTCGTAAGCTTGGTACTGTTATTACCACTGTACCAAGATACTTGATAACATATCGGCTACTACAGCTGGTAGATTTTAGCTTAGCCTCTTGAATTCGGGCTCTTGTATCATCGACCCGGGTCGACTTCGTCTCACCGAGAAAGGGTATCTCAAGCGCAGATTGACGGCTCGAAGGCCTATCTACGAATGACAGTGTCGGTGACCTCGTTAGTGACCAGGGTTTTATCAGCCTCCCGAAGATTATCTAAAACGTCCTGTTCCGTGCGAACTCGGAGGAATGTTGCGGTATATTGACGTTGGTGTTGCTGTTTCGATGCTGTCTCGATGTCGGCGCCTCCCTCATCCCCACTGGCACTTCTTCCAACTAAATCGGAGTTGGTGAGCAAACATTTTGAACTTTGGTGCTTACTCAACGATGGGCGACCACTTCAACTCCTGCAGGCACAAGTCCAATGCATATCCTTGCTTTTGAAACATTCTTCATCAATGTTCTTCTCCTAAGTTCTGGTCGCTAGTGCGTGATAGACGATTCCGTAGCATTTTGACGAAGTCGCGATGATCGATCTGATTCCGTAACCACAGAATATGTTTTTCCACTCTTCCTTTCACCGCCGTTCTATGGAATGTATGGGCTGCCATCTCTCTAAAATGCAGATAGCGTTGTGGAGTAGATATCGGTAATAACAATCCTTCTCCGCGTTATCGAAGTGCTCTCCAAGGCCGCTGAAGTGCGTCCCCCGTAGTTCGATCACTCTGGAAACAGGAGATTGTAAAGGTCAAGTAACGGAGTATAAACCGAGAGGCCGGGTATAACGAAGATGGAGAAACCATCGTATCTGAGCTTCTGCCGCCTCGCGATCTTCCCTCGGACAGGGGGCACAACAACCTCCAAATTCGTCTTCAATCACAAAAATCCTGTAAGCCCCTCAGAACCTGTTCCCTCGCCCTCGCCTCTTCCTCAAGCGTGAACATCTTTTCTTTCAAATCATCCAAATTCTCTTGACTCTTCCCATCGCTTTGAGCTTCGTTGTACGCGTTTTTGACTTTCTTGTATTGAGCGTACGCAGTATCTGACTCTTTTTGGGCTCTTTCAAGATCGCTTGCTTCTTTACTTGACGAGTTATTGGTGTATGACGCTTTGATTGAAGAATCGGCAAGTAAACGTACGAAGAGAACGTATGGAGAGGGTTGTCAGAACCAGTTGTTGCGGTGGCTTTGTTTCCAGACATGGTCGTTATTGAATACGTAGCAGGTGTAGGATCCAAGAAAGCGGTGTTTATGAGGACGATGCCAAAAGCTGGATTTATGGCGTGCAAGGCACGTAATTTGAAAACACCATGACGCCATCGCAACTCAGACTACTTTCGGTGGCCTCAGCATCCAGATATCGTAGAGTTTCCCGTAAAAATCAATCTTTACCAATTTAGGATCAATATCGATAATTTCCTGGCGAGAAATTCCCCTAACGTCGCCAGAAATGTATCGCTATTGAACTCAAGGTGCGATGATGCTTCTAGCCCTCTTATCGAACGTTCCATCGATGACTCCATGACCGTATTATCAATCACGGTCAGCTCCAAATAACTGTTAAGCTTAGAAGTTTACAGGCTAATAATGACATCGATTTCTCCATAGAAGATGTGCTGTGCTTATATAACTAGTCACCAATGATATCCTGACAATATCAAATTTGTATTGTACAAATTTGCGGATCGCATTCCTCCCTGACAACAAAATACGTTAATCTCGAAGAACCACGAATCGATCCTCTCCCACCTACCTTCGCTTCTCAACTTAAGTACATCCGAAACCCATAAATATTCAATCTCCATTCTCCCCTCGTAATAAGACCGATAGACCCTCCGTTCCCAAACCCATCCCACCCTCATGAACAAGAACAAGCAATCGCCAGCTTCGCATCATCCATATACACCCAAGGAAAGAGGCAAGAAAACATTCTTCTTCAATGCCCTGTCCGCAGACAAGTCCATCAATGAAAAATATATAAAGATGGATGAGACCATCAAAAGTTTCCAAAAAAAGTGTACATCGGAATGACAGTGTGCAATGTCATTGATGTTAGCAAGAGGGTTGGCGTGTGACTCGGGAGAAAAAGGAGTCGACCCTCTGCTTGGTCCATGGATGAAACGGAAGATGGACAGTCGTTCCGAGTGTGTCGCTCCGAGTGCGTCGTTCTGAGTGCGTCGTTCCGAGTGCGTCGTTCCGAGTGCGTCGTTCCGAGTGCGTCGTTCCGAATGCTTCGTTTCGAGTGTGTCGTTCCGAGTGTGTCGTTCCGATTGTGTCGTTGTGTGTCGTTATGTCGGTGGTGTTTTTGGTGATTTTGTCGAGTAGTCGCCGTGAACGCTAGGGCGCTGTCGTTGGTTGAGCTCGCCGTCTTCTCCTGAGCTCATCATCTTCTTTCGAGATCATCGTCCTCCTTCTCGCTCGTCATCTTCCTTTGAGCTCGTCCTCTTCCTCTGAGCCCTTCATCTTCCTTTGAGCACTGCGTTTCGAGTCGTAGATATATTCTGTTGCCGATAGTGTGGTATGTCGGACCACGAAGGAAGTGGATGCGCCACGTTGATTTTGAGTTCTGGGCAGGGTCCGTGTGTAGATTGGTGCCGAAGTGCATTGTGTCGGGCACAAGAGGTAGTGGATGCGCCACGTCGATTTTGAGTGAACGGCAGGATTCGTGGTGGATTAGTGCCGATTGTGTGGTGGGTCGGGCCATAAAGTCAGTGGATGCGCCACGTCGATTTTGAGTAAATGGCAGGATTCGCGTGTGGATTGATGCCGATTGTGTGGTGTGTCAGGCCAGAAAGGTTGTGGATGCGCCACGTCGATTTTGAGTAAATGGCAGGATGCGTGTATGAATTAAAGCCGAATTCTTTTGTGTCGAGCCGTGAACATGATGTCAGAATGCGGACGTGATGCCGTTCCAAAAGCCAAAGTCGTATGGGAGAAATGTCGATGTCTTGATGGCTCGATGATGTAGTTTGTCGTGAAACAGGAGATAGCGGATGCGCCGCGTCGACTTTGAGGATATTCGAGGGTTTCTCAGGCGCGACTGTGCAATAATGCTCGCCGCTTCGACTTGTGAGCCATGGGGACCAGCTTTGTGGTGCTCAGTTGAGGTATAAGAGCAGATGACTAGGTCCGACTGTGTCCAGGCCGGTAGTTTGGTCGATCGGTCCATGGATTGGTCTCATCAAGCATCTTGAATTTGGTGTATTCAGAGTAAGGGACTCTGTTCATCTGGGCTTGTTCGGCCAAGATCTCATTTCCAGCCCGGATTTCAGCAGCAAATGCCTCTCTTTCCGTCTTCTTCTTGGCCTTTTCCTCTTCTGATTCACCGCCATATCTCTCGATCTCTCGAAGGGCAGCCGGCAGCCTCTCTTCCTCCACTTCTTTCAGTATATCGTGGAGATCTTCGCAGTCTGCCGCGATCTTCTTGCACTTTGAATGGGTGCAGTCCGAGTCCTCGCAGTATGCACCGAGGGTGCTAATTGTCTTGACGAGATTGTCCCGATCTTTGAGCAGCTCATTGCGATTCTTGATTGCCTCCCTTCGACAAGCCTCATTCCACCGCTCCTCTTTCCTGCGCGAGGATTCGAAGGGTGTCTTGGAGATCCTCGGTGGCATCTTCAAGATCTTGTGCAGTCCCGGAGCGGACTTTGATGCAGCATTCTTTACGGGCGAAGAATGCCTCTTCTTGTGGACCAGTATGTTCTTTGGTTCGCGTTTTGCGTCTGGGAAACTGCTAGACGATCTTGATGATAGCTTGTTTGGAACAAATACTACTGTTTTTGGGCGAATCGGCATTCCTTGTTCTGGACGTGAAGGCGGCGGAAGCACTGTGATCTCCCCGGTAGGAACACGTGAAGTCGTGTGCATGTCGAGTTGTGTTAAGCGCGCCTGGATAGGGCTCGCAAACGGACCAAGGCCTCTGCTCTTGAGGTCCCTCTTCGCAAACTCCAAGCTCCGCTTTTTCTGTTCCGCCATCTCTGCTTTGCGATCCGTCACGAAAACATCTTCCCACTTCGCCTCGACTGCTGGGACGGGAGCAACAACTTCCTGTCTTTCTTGTGCTACGATTGCGCTCTTGCGGTCCTTTTCAGCAGCAAGAGCTGCTTTGCGTTTGGAAACCCACTGGGGGTCGCCCTTGGTGCTCCTTGACATCGTTCTGTTCGTGGCAGCCAGGGATTTAAAAAGCGGTGTGGCGTATCGGTTCGACTGAATCTTGCGGTTAGATCTTGTCACACACTTCATGAGGGAAACTACTTACATTTTTGGAAGTGGACATCTTTGTTTTCGAGAAGGTGCTCGGTGTTTCCAGGAGTATAAAATGCGCTTTGCAAATTCTGCAAGTGCAGGATTTGTTGTCGGAAAGTAGGTGAGCGTTGAATATACTCGTGCAGAGTATGTGTAGAGTATACTAGAAAGTAGGTAAGCGCTGATTATACTCGCGCAGAGTATGTGTAGAGTATATACTATGCAATGTTCGATCGTTTGAGCTTGTAAAGTGCGAGCTGTAGAGTATCTTGGTGCAGCTTGTAGAGTGTGTGACTGTAGAGTATCTTGACGTAGCTTCAAAGTGTCGGGTTGTGTTGAGGGTTTCTCGGTAGAGAAGTGTGGACAGCCTGGGGAAACTTTATACCTGTGGGAATGCAAAATTCAACTCGCTCCGACTCGCTTTGATCTCGGTGCAGCGAAGACTTTGAGGACCAAGGTTTGAGGCGCCGGGTTTCTACAATTTCTCGGTTCGGGCGGTACCAGGATTTTGAATACCAACCTCACCTCCAAATCAAAAGATTGGGACGGGATTCTTCTCTGATCCATACCTGTATAATACGTCTTTGCAGAAGTCGGGCACCCCTAAATAGATTGAAACAACTGTTCACGATTATCAGCTACTTGCGACCCTTCCCCAGAAGAAGTCCTCAACTACTTTGGTAGCGGGGACTTTCAAACCATAGTCGAGGCTCAGCAAAGCACCCGCGGAGGTGAAACTTGCTTTCTGGTTTGCAAAGCGACTGGTACCGTTCCTGGGGGGAAAAGTTTGACGAAGATTTTTTCAACGGCTGTCAGCTCCGCACCGACTGGTTGATGGCAGCTAGTCTCGTATGGAGTCCGCTGCGTGTCAATTAGGTATATGGGCCCGTGTTTGGAGAACTATCAGCGTCTGATTTCTAGATCGGTTCACCCAAGGGTATTCTGATTACAAGTGCAACTCTACTTTCATTGCATGCTTGCGAGAATATTACGATCATTCATAGACAGACTGATCCGACTTCTATTTTGTCCTTAGTTGGACATCGTGCTGATCCCAGGTCCGGGCGTGATGGTGTCTTGAAAGGAATATTTTATTCAATTCCAAAACTACAGCTTTCGTCTCGCAAGACGCGTCAATCGTTAGCCATGATCCATAATCATAACACAGTCTTTCATACTCCCCTCAACGCCGAACTCCATGAATGTTCCAACTTGCCGTGTCAATCCTGGCTCGGCCACTATGCCCTGAGCGCTCGTAATCTCTCTCCCAAACCATCTTCCTCTTGTTCCGTCGGTCCAACCTTCGTCTTCACGGCCTCCACTGCTGCCAAATCACTGTTGAATTCCACACCCGCCTCATCAGCAACCTGACTCATGAGTTTATCCACGTCTTCTTGCGGCGTTCCGACCGCCGTCGCCGAACTAGTCGCATTCTCATAGTAACCCGTCGCAACATCCAGATCTTCGAATTGTGTCTCGAACTTGTCCATGATGGCTGAGATCTTCTCGAGGTCCATGGATTTCATGGCCTGGTCCATGCCTTTCACTACGTTCCCCATCGACTGGGAGACTGAGCGCATAGTCACAGCGGTTTGAACTCGGGAGGAGACGGCGTCGATTCGTGAGGCGAGTTTGAGGAGATTGAGCTTCTCGTTTTGTTTGCGGATGGAGTTCTGAGCGTATATGCGGGCGATATCACCGTGGCCTTGCTGAATTGCCTGGATGGGTCAGCGCATGCAATATGGAGATATCGCGAGTGTCTTACCTTCTTCAGCTTCGCTTTTTCGGCGGTCTCGTCTTTACCAGCCTTTGCGGCTTGTCGATTCAGCTGTTTCGCTGTGAACTGGTGGTAGTAAGCACTGATGTCGCCATCGTCGCCGTTTCGAATGGACCCGGCTCACTTTGAGGTTGAAGAGTGCCTTTTCAAGACCAGACATAATTGCGATAGTGGCTATAATAGGTAGTTGTTGCAGTAGTCACAGAGCCGTTGCAAGGTTGAGGTACAAATAGGCGATGCCAGGATTCGGGCACAGATGCTGCAGGTGGGCTGCGCACGTCACAAGGTCAGTGCCAGTCCTAATTAGGCTCAGGCTGTGCTGTAGCCTCGTGAACATTTGGGCATACTCAGTTTTGCAACATTTCAGCACGGAACATTACCATCGTGATGTGTGCAACTTATTTTCTGTGTCGCTCCTCGGCAGAATAGGACAAGTGACGATGCCAAAATTGGGGGCCAGAATTACTGATCATACTGATACTGATACGGACTCAGAGTTTTGGCTACAGCCACGGTGTTAAACACATCATACGAAGGTTATCACTACTGCTTCAAGCACCAGAGATTCCGTCAAGAATGCTCCTCCAAAAGCAAACTATTCCTCATCAACCTTTCCAAAACATACTGCCCTGAAACAACATGTCATGCTTGGATTCCTGCAGTGCCTCTTTGACGCTTTCACCACCTTTCTCAATCATGACGATTTCCATAGCCTGCTCATATCCATAAGCACATTGCCAAACTTTTCATTACGCAACTCAGTTTCAACCCCACTTCCTGGTCGAAGAATCGACGTCCACTGTCAGACACCTTTTCTGTTGCTATTGTGGGTAAATCGCTTTTTCTGACGTGAAAAGCCCGATTTCCACGCAAACTTTGCAGAGCTCAGAGAGTAGCTCTTGCTCCGGTAATCTCCAGGAGATGGTCGAAATATTAGGGAGGAAGGTTTGTCGAGTTGTGTCTGAGAGTAAAGAGCGTCGTTCCCATCGTACGAAACGAATATCCTCGTTGTGATAAGGATTTGCAGAAGAATCCGAAGGCAAAGACCTAGCAGATATAGCTGCGGAGCGATACACACTGAGAAGCCAGCCGCCGTTTTCAAAACCCGTGGCCGTCAGTGTGGCTGTATTACCTTCTGTGGGCTGATATATTTTGTGTTGAACGAAATGGCGTATACATTGCAAGTGTACTGAAGGGAGAATTCTAGAAGGAAAAGAGTGGGTATCTTTGTTTGTGTTGGTAGCTCTCAGCTGTCGGTCATGAGAACTCCAAGTAACGCCATGTGCCATCTTGAAATCCAATCTGCGATGCAGTCTTAGGTACTGCATGTCAGTACGAACGTCGGCCCGTCGCCCGTGCAACCAAGTACTCAGAGATCTCCATGATGTCTCCGACTAAGTAGGATAGATCTCCGAACGATCATGCCTCAATATGCCAGCAACGCTTAACGCCTCCGTTTATTTCTATTCCGAGCACTGAAGCTTCCTCTAGAGTCTCCCCTAACGCCATATCATGCCGCAATTCTCTCTTCCTAGACATGGCGTTTCATGCAGCTTCTCCTCCCTCTGGTCCCTCCCCGTGGCTGAATTTAACTGTGGCGGACGCGAACAATTCTTGTTGCTGCCTAATCAGCTCCTCCTCGGTGAGGCCGCTCTGCTCGATCTTGCTCTGTTTCTTTTCGCGTGTCTAGTTTGCACAGATTAGTAACCTGCTCATGCAATTTGAAGCCCTGATCTACGTACCACTTGCTGAGTTTTGTGGTCTTGCGCGACTTTGAGGATTTCCGGCACATAATCCGGATATCCCAATTGCTCCAGCGCTGTGGTGACATGCTCGCAGGCAATGGTCTTTTTCGCGTCCTTCTCTGCGATTTCGTTTGCTTCCGAGGAAATGAGGGTGATAAATTCGACGCAGCATTCGATCAAGAGATCTCGAGTCTCGCGGGCGAAGGGCATGCCGGGATCATGGGCCAGGATCTCATTGATTATCTTCTGTACGGTCGCTTTTGGTAACGAGAGATCATCGTTTCCTTTGCGAGTTAGCCCAAAGTCTTGGTCATCATAACAATAGCTGTATGCAGGAACAGACATGATGGCATATAATGAGGAGCAGAAATGGAGAGCAAACGTACCTTCGCGGTCAGACATGGTGTATTTATTGCTGCTCACAGTCTGCGCGTGTTAAGTGACTTGTGTGTTGTACGCACACGCGGTAGTGGTGGATGAAATGTCGAGTCGGCGTCTTCTGCCCATGTTGAGAGGTGTTTGGGTTGCCTTTCTTATACCAAACCTCTCTCGCATCCTCCTAGTCTCCCTCGCCCGCCAAGAAGCTCTGGCCATATGGCTCGTGCACGATCACGCTAACAAACTACTTCTTCCAAAAAAATCTTTAACCATTCCTTTCAGCATCATTCCCATTGTTGAAGACATCAGTCAACGACATCTTCCATCGCACGTGGGATTCCAGCAATGGCCAACAGCCAATAGCGTATTTACTGGACATATTCTCTCGACATTGGTACGTATGATCACCGTCACATACTCTTTGCGCACCTACTTTCGATGATGAGCACTGTCGCCCCTATCATATGAAGCTTGACAAGGTTTCACTGATGATCGACTCTCCAAGCCAAACGGAATGGCTGAGAAAGAATTCCCAAACAAGACTCTTCCTGAAAGCTTCGTCGCTGTTCTTGACTAACAGTTTGCAGTGCTAGCAATCGACCATTACTAAGGTTATCCATCGCCATCCAACACGATGGTCCCATCAGCTCCGGTCCGCCTGGTATGCCACGTCACTGTCTTTTGGGGACAGATGTCGCCCTGGGCTCAACACTGTTCTTACCGTTGACAAGGTAAGCCAATCCTCACTATACCATCACACCTATTTCTGGCGATGATGAAGAAAAGTTATCCCTGTCATACCCGGGCCTACGGCTCTCTTCTTTCGATTTATTGGAACGAAGACTTTGAGGTCTGATGTACATAAATTCACACTCTTAGCCAAGAGCAAAACCTTTCATTTTTATCCAACCCACCTTTCTTCGCCCTCCATTAACATACTCCCGATAGTCAACTTCCAGCCCCGGTTGGACAAAGTAAAGTATGCACCATCTTACACCAAATATCGCAATTGTCCTCGCTCTCATGATGCTTTAACAAGTACTATCAAATACCGACTACCCATGGTGATACAACACAACGTTACTGAACCCTGGCCATTCACAGCGTTTCGCAAGCCAAGTCTCTTCCGAACCTGGCTAATGATCTGCTGGCAGGCCCTGTGTGATATGAATTGAGACACTCTGCCCCTCATGGTAAGCAATTTCCTCCGATTTTCCTCTTCTTTTCATGATGTTACAAAACATTCCATGCTAAGACTGAAGGCACTTGTGTCTTATGCTGCTACTATGTACAGACTTTTCATCTTTCAACTGATAAATGGCACGACCACACACTTTGTTTGACTATATTCAGTCAACTCGGGCTGACCAATGCTAGTTTCCAGTTCTCGTGTATTCGTCATGACGAACAGCCATCCGCATCGTTGGGTGCTTGCCGGCATGCACTCGATCAGTAATACCTGTGAGCAATTCTCCGATCCTGTGAAATGTTCAAGAGGTTGCGCCCATCTCTTACTGGAAGGCCGCCAGTGCGTCATCGTTCCAGCTGTGAAGATCAGTAACATGTTCTCCATTGTAACAGATGGCGTCGATTCTTACTTAAGAAATTTGCCACTCAACTCCTTGGGAGTATCAATGGCCAGCTTGGCCAAGACGTGACCTGGCTGCTCAGGCTTGAGGAGCTTGCCTCCACTCTTTAATGTTGCAAACTTCTCGGCATCCTTCTTGTCCATGGCTGTGTGATGAACCTCTCGCAACTCACGCTGCATCTCAGTGTCAACGACACCAGGACGAATTGATGTGGTTGCGACATCAGGTTCTTCAACAGCGAGAGTCATTGCGACATGGTTTAATACAGCTTTTGAAGCACCATATGCCCCCCATGTGGCGTATGCTCCTACTGAGGCGCCAGAAGAGACGAGAGCAATGTTTCCCTTGCTTTTGCGAAGTGATGGGATAGCTGCTTTGATCTGCATAATCGGTCATTAATCGACCTTGCGTGATGAAATAGATTAGACATACCATAGCAACAGCAGAAAATACATTAATATCAAAAGCTTTTCCCCATTCTTGCGCATCTGTTTCACTTATCCGCTTGACTGGGTTCAACACTCCATGATTGACAATCAAACCGTCCAATTGACCATACGTGCCGATTGCAACATCGACAACCTCTTGACCCAGGTTGAGACCGAGATCTCCCAGATCGCCGGCGAGGATTGCTACTTGACCCGGAAATTCGGATTGCAGCTTTTGGAGCGGCTCTCTAGATCGGGCGACGGCAACAATGTTGTGCTTGTGGTTTAGAAGGTAGCGTGCGGCGGCGAGGCCAATGCCTAAGGAAGTGTCAGTTTTCACGTTATTCTTTCAAAATTCAGCAATCACCTCTGCTGGCGCCTGTGACGATTATTGTCTTGGGAGGAGCCATGATTTGTTGTGGTGGTGTTTCTCGTGGCTTGAAAAGAGGTCCGATCTCGTCCTTAGCTAAATTACTCCACATTTCACTAATTCAAACTCCTCCGACGACCTGTTTGTTCGCTGCTTATCACTCTTGCGATGGCCTATGAACTATGATCGTTGAACAGCGTCTCGAAGGTTGAGTTCACCAGGATATAGGCATCATGATTTATTTCAGATTGTTGCAACTAGCACCTGAATTGGGCCGTCCTCCCTCAACCTCTGCCGGTAGGAGTATTACGGATCCTTTCAACAACGGCAATACAACCAAAGCATGACCTTCCAGATTCTCAAAGGACGAATGACGAGGTCAGGATGCTACCCAAAATCCAGTGTGGTCTGATACATGGTCACGCAATGGGGGAACTCATCCAAGGATAGTAACATTTGTGGCCTGACCTTCACGCGATTGATCCAGATTCGCTCTTGCCATGCTGAGGCCATCTCTGCGGATGGGAACCGTACTTAATACGCCATATGAAAGCTGCTGATGTACGGCTAAGCTATAACTCCAATTAAGAACATAGACCTCGTCGTCCATCATTAACTTCACTACTCGACAGTGAATACGAGGAATATGACGCCTAGCATAGAGAGCACGACTGTCATAATTGGGTCAGGAATCATTGGCCTGGCTACGGCATACAACCTTTCCTCAGCCGGATCGAACTCGAAACCGCAGAACATACATTTGGTAGAATCGAGTCCGGAATTGTTCAGGTGCTCTTCTGGTCTTGCAGGAGGCTTCTTAGCAGCAGACTGTATGATTCTCCTGACTCATTGGCGTCAACTTGGCAGCTAACTTCATATAGGGTTCTCGCCGACTGTAGCACCGCTCGGTGCCCTGTCTTTCTCCCTCCATCGCTCTCTGGCAGCGGAACATAACGGCCGTGAACAATGGGGGTATTGTTCCAGCACAGCACTCTCTATGACACAAAACACTGGCGACGAAGCTGAGTCGGCAATAGGAGGGAATGGCGCAGACTGGTTGCGGGATGGGAGCAGCAGAGCCACGGCAGTTGGATCTCAAGAACCCGGAGCTGGAGACGGACCAGGATGGTTGGAAGCAAAGGCAGGGACACTGGAAGGCATCTCAGACGTAGGGAAGGTGGCACAGTTGGATCCGAGGCGTCTGTGCCAGTTCTTACTGAAGAAATGTCTGAAAAGAGGCGTTGTGCTGCACCAGCCTGCAAAGGTCATTACAACCACCAAGGACAATGAAGGAACCATGGCTGGTGTAACGATACAGGAAGAGACAGGTCATGAAGCTGAAGGTGGATTATCCCATCTGGTACACGATTGGCGGTCTACTAACAGATTATAGTTCCATGCACACATCTTCTCATCGCAGCAGGTCCATGGACCCCTTCAGTGTTCCACTCCCTCTTTCCGCGCTCTACACTCAAGATTCCAGTATTCGCACTCGCAGGACATTCGCTACTCGTCAAATCACCACTCTGGACCCGTTCCCAAGAATCGCATGGATGTCACGCCGTCTTTGCAACAGATACTGTCGGATTTTCCCCGGAAATCTTTTCACGATTAGGTGAGGAAATATATCTTGCGGGATTGAATAGCACAACGATGAAGCTACCCGACAACGCCGCAGATGTAGCAACGAGAGAACAAGATGTTGAACAGCTACGCCAAGCAGCGCGAGAAATGCTAGGCATACCATCCGGCGAAAAATTGGAAGTCAAGAGAGAAAGCTTATGCTTCCGTCCGGTCACGTCTTCAGGGCGACCAGTCGTGTCTCGTGTTCCTGACTCGGAACTGGGAGGTCTCTACACCCACGGCGGTGGACTAGGCGGTGTCTTCGTGAGTGCAGGACATGGTGCCTGGGGCATCTCTCAGTCGCTTGGAACGGGTATGGTCATGGCTGAGATGATGGAGGGTAGGACCACAAGTGCGAAGGTGGATGCGCTGTCGCTATAAACTGAAGAAGGTTGGAAGTAGCATCAGTGCACCAGCTTTTTTCTTTCAAAATTTTCCGAGCCATGGGCGCCACGTATATCATGGGACCTCGGGATGATTTGGAGATACAGACTCCTCACGCTCCGTCCATCGCTCTGGCGATGCCACATATACGACGTAGAGGGCCTCAGCTTCTTCACCGTCATAAAAGAGCATGTTTTTGGCTTGTAGCCATCAATCTATTGTCAGCCTGGACAACGAATCTTTTCAATGTGTTCAGCCTCGGCGCAACTTCGATTCAGCTCGAAGTTTGGCCCAAGAATCTCAGTGAAGGTGCTGAGAAACATGAGTAAGGCATCATTCTCGACTAGATACTTCTATTTACGGCTTCAAAAAGTTAACATTAGCCACCAGGCATTGAAAGATGGAAAAGGACACTTCTACTGCTTCTTTATCTACCGATCTTAAATTAAGATATGCATTTCGCAACTTCGCCGTAGATGGAGGAGGATCTCGAAATGAAATAGATCAACTCGGTGGTAGAATGTCGTCTGTCACGATTTTGTGATCATCCAACGCGAGTCTGTATGACCACCACATTTGAGTCCTCGAAGTACTCCCCCCATCCAAGATCGATCTCGATGATTTTTTCGCAATATGCAAAGTAACATTGCCAAAGGATTGAGAACATTGATCTTGAGTTGGCGGTGTCCAACAGATGCAGAAGCTGCGATCAAAGCATACAAGAACTGTAAACATGGAAGCCTCTCCTCCACTCCAATTCCTCGGTCGATATATACTCTCACTACAGCAAAGTGCCACAAATCTCACATTCCCTCCCGTCTTTCCTGTACCAAAAACCAAATGCTCTCATTTCCCTCCCACCTCAACGAATGGCGCCTCGACATCGTCTCTATCCTAGCCGTCCTGGGCGAAACCAACATCAAATTCAACACCCACCTCATAAGCCTCTCCTGGACATGTCTACTCCCACGTCTCCTCCCGGCACCCCAAGGTCTCCTCTCCGAACGCATGAAAATCCTCCCCTACGAGGAAGACGTCATCGTTTACTCGCCCACCAGCGGCACCAGTCGTACCGGTCTGAATTATTTTGCGAATCTATTGAATGGGAATGGCTCCACTTTACCTCCCTACACGACGCGCGAATTGCGGATCTACCGCACGGGAGATGCGACGAGTGGCCGGTTCAAGAGTAAAGCGGGGTTTAAACTGAAGATATTTGGACCGTTGAATGTCATCGCTGTTGTCAGTTGTCTGATGAGTTTGGGATTGTTGACCTGGGCGGTGTTGATAGGCGATGGTGTTGCGACTATAGGCATCGTCGTCATGTCCCTCGCCGCACCCTTTCTCTGTATCGGGACGAGGTGGTCCCTCCGCTCGCCTGAATTGAGACGGACGAATCAGTTTGGACCGCCGGCGGATGTCGTTGTGAGGAATCGCGTGGGCACGTCCACAGTGGTTAGATGTACGGATGAAGTTGCCCGAGCTCTCTACTTCACGCCCGAGCAACGCGTCTACAAAGTGGAGAATTGGGTTGGTATTGCAACGGGGGGTATCGTGGGTGGATTGATGTTGATGGCTGCGATTGTTCTATTCGGGAATTGTAGTTGGACCATGCAACTCGCCCTCGGTGTCACATACGCAGTCCTAAACGTAGCCTATTGGTTCGCCGCAGTCCTCACAATTCGAGACTCAGAGCTAGCCTGGGATTGTTCATGGCTGGGCGTAGAGGAGGTAGGCAGATTGAGGAATAAGGCGAGGGATCAAGTCCCCATGCATGAATCACGAGTACCAGAAACCGCCGAGACAGAGCAACCCAACAACTTCGAATTAGGCCTCTTCTACGCCATCAGGCTTTTGAAGGGTACGAAGTGGGTCAGGGAGACGGGTGCTGTGCCTAGAACGGAGGCCTGGGATGAGTGGTTGCACCTTGCCCATGAGCACCTCGACGACGAGACCTGGGATGCCAAAAGAGCTGCTTTTGTTGCTAGGAAAGAGATGAGGGATTCGATGATTGATGTTTGACACGCTGCTCTGTATCTTGTCAGCATGTATACTGTATGTAGATTTCGTGAATAGAATTGCTGTATTCTGTCTATACTGCCGTCTTTTGTGGTTTTACATGGGAGGAGAGACAGAGCAAGGTATCCGCCACATGTATACTCCAGGAGTGGCACAGAACCAGAGGTGAAAGGGAGGGAAAGTGTTCTCTACCGCAACCCACTTCGTCTCCAGACTACCAGGAAGAAAGACTGCAAAACCGCGAACTCAAATAGTATGTAAGAAAGAAAGAGACATGGAAAGAAAACATAACTGATACATAACTCACCCACAATATGTCATGATTCAGAGCAAGAAAAGTAGGGTGTTTTCTTGGTTTACTTATGCAATGTGTAAAACATACACAATTACCAATACAATTCAAGGTCCCGAACCATGCGTATATCAATACAGAGGAATTCAAGCCTTCTCTCCCTCAGCGGTGGACAGACTCATGGTCCTAGCCGCTGCCCTCTTCAAGAGGCATGCCTCGACCTCCTTTGCCATAGCCTTTCCAGTCGCCTCGTCCGTCTCATCGTTCCTCGGTCTCTCCATCGCCTCGTTCATGGGGTCCTCCATCGCCTTGGTCACTTCGTCCGTCGGCCCGTCCATCGGCCAGTGCATCGACCGATCCATTGCCTCGTCTGTCGCCTCTTTCATCGGGTTCTCCATCGCCTTGATCATCTCATCTATCGGCCCGTCCGTCGGCCAGTGCATCGACCGGTCCATTGCTTCGTCTGTCGCCTCGTTCATCGGGTTCTCCATCGCCTTGTCTTCAGCCTTGTTCATAGCCTCGCCCATGGCCTCTGCCGTCGCCCTGACCGTCGCCTCGTCCATTGCCTCGTCCGTCAACTCCTTAGCCACTTCCTGACCAGCCACTCCCTCACTCTCGTCCTGAGCTCGCCGGAGCAGGATGGTCTCAAGATCTTCGAGAACAAAGTATGCCCGATCTATACTAGCCCATGCTCTCTCCTCGGTTGCAGACAGCTCCTGTTGTCTAGGTGTCCCCTTCGCCACAGGACCAGATAATTCGATCAGAGCAGCCATCAGGGCGTCCTGGGCAAGCTCAGCCTCGTCCAAAGCAACCCACAGCTGTTCCCAGGGAGACAAGGATCGCGTATCAGCAAGAGCCACATTCTTAGTAGCATCCAGTGCATCAACATCCAGGGCATCAGCAGCCGATGCATCAGCAGCCATCTTCATGTCATCCAATGCATTACCAGCCCTCTCCATGAACCCACATAGTGCCCACCCAGCAGCCACTAACTCCTCCACGGCTGTAGATTTGTTCCACTCACCCAACAGATCAATCGCAGCAGCATCCGCCTCCTCCGGATTGGCCTTCTCTTCTTTGACAGCCACCTTTTCAGCAGCAACCAGCAGACCCTTCTCAAAAGGCGAAATCTTTTCAATGCTTGGAGTCTCGTCCATAAGCACACTCCACTCCAACCCTTCATTTTGGGCAGTGTCACTCAAGGCAGGGACAGTCAGTGTATGAAGTTCCTCCGACGAGTTCGATAAAGGCCTGGTCCGGAACGGCAGATCACGGAAGCTCAAGTTCGGACCCTTCGAAGCCAGAGGCACCGTGTTCTCATGCAAGTGTCCGCGCTTTTTCAAGATTGATTGTCCCTCTATCCTCGTGACCCAATTTTGACGTCGCCTGTTTGGATGCGTCTTCACAGCAGGTATCTCCTCATTCTCGGAAAGACCAAGCGAACATCGGAGCAAGCACTTCTCGAGTGTAGTCGCAGTCATACGAGAAGTATACCCACGCATCCTCTTGTTCGACCGAGTCTTCACCCTTCCAAGCTTTCTCTTCCTCTTTCCTTCAAGCTTGTTTGCAGGCTCTTTTCTGCGATTTGGGTGTGTTTTAACGAACGGGAATGTGTCACCGTCATCTTCAAGGCCAACCTCACAATCAAGCAACCAGTCCTCGAGGATAACACCCACAGTGTCATCTGGAGGGTACTGACGCAACCATTCTTCAATGGCTACAATACTTGCAATCGCCTGAGAGCGCTTTTTCAATTCCATGTTGTCTCTCCAGTCCCCCAAAGCAATGCGGGCCTCTTCGTTGGTGCAGCTTCCACAGAGACGTTTTTGACGCTCGGATTGTCCATCAGGACCGGCATTGAAGGGTACCTCAAGATCTCGCGGTTGCTGCGACAAAATCGGGAATTCGGAAAGATCAACACCAGTCATCGCGGACATGAAAGGCACAGCCTTCTCCCACATGACAGTGAAGGCTTGAGCGGCCTGCTGTGGAGTCAATGCCTCGTCAGACAAGATGTCAAGGAGATCATTGGAAACAGGGCGAACTAAGTCCTCCCATTGACGTCGACGTTTAGAAAAGATCGGCTTATGGTCTCCACGAGAATCGATCTGAACAGTGGCAATATCATCGATCTGAAACTTGGCAGTACGCTGATGGTTCTTGCTAGGATCGATGTGAGCATCGATGGTCCATTGATGGTCCTCACGAAGATCGATCTGAGAATCGGCAGTCTGTTGATGGTGCACACCAGGATTGGCAAAAGTAAAGTTGTCTTTTTGAACTGAGCAAGTTTCGGTCCTGGCGACAAAATCGGTCGAATCCATATGAATTTGGCTCAACATGGACTGAGACTCGAGCCAAGCTCCAGCACATTGACGCATAATGTCTTTACGGTAGCGAAGCTCGGCAGAAACACTGCGTTCACTTCTACCAATGACAGCAGAACCAGCTGGGTCATTAGAATGCCAATTCCCAGTGATATGATCAACGTGGCCGTTGCTGGGAGCCTTTAAATGCGCAAGATGTTCAGTTTGAGTGCCGGCGTCGTTTACAGTGGTACCTGTCAAGGAACGGGCTCTCGTAGAGTGGCCGAGGGAGAATTCTTGTCCGACGGCTACTTGGCTTCCGTCCTCGAAGACATCGTCCATGACGAAGCTTGTAAGATTTTTGAGACCAGGACGCTGTGGTGGACTCGGAGGATGAGAGGTCGCGTGAGAATTATAAGAGGCTCTCGCAGGGCGACAACACACGCGAAGAAGCGGCATCTTTTCTTCTTGCTCGACTGAAGAAGCAATTTCCTCCCCGGTGCTCTGGACAGACTCAGCATATCCATTTTCCCCTGCAATGAGCTTTTCCAGGGCTTTGTCAGCTTTGATTGCCGGTCCAACTTGGGCCTCAGGCAGGAAGGGAACCGGGCTTGTGTGTCCGGAATCGGCTTCTAGGGTTAACATGCCGCCATCGTGTCGCTCTCTCTGTAAATCGTGCTTGATACTCTTGTCAGGCTTCCAGCTGCGCTTGTTTCTGAGGCCGAGGCTGCCAAATCGGCCGCCCCTCTTTCCGGAGCTGGGCGAGTCGATTTGATCTTCGTCATCTGACGGGAGGAAATGCTTGAGATTTGTGAGACTGTCTTGGTCATGGTCCTCTCGGGGAGACTCTTTTTTGGCAGGACTCGAGCCTGACTTCCAGAATTTGACGCGGATTGAATGCATGGTGATGGTGATGATCTGCTAGAGAAAAAACGTGCTAAGTGATCAACGTAAAAAGTGTGGAGTGTTTGGGATGATGTTGTGGAGAAGTGGACAGAGAATCAACGCCCGGGCAACTAGAAAACACTGGCAGTCAACAAGCAGTGCCTGTCCGCCGCGACTTCCAAGGTTCCTTCTTCATGTACATGGGAAGACGTGACCACGCCTTCCTCAAATTTCCATGTTCAACGCTCATGGATATCGTGGACCTTGGTCGACTTACTCTTGTGATGGCCAGAAAACTAGCCGTCTCAATTTGGAATTTCTCAATTTGGACTTCAAAGACCGCGTATGAGGGCGGGACTCGGTGCTCAATGGCTGAAATCGAATATCAATCGACGGGCTACTGTGGCGCTGCTTCTTTTGCAGCGAAATCGGTTTTGATGCCGTGGAAAGGTGCTAGGAGTCTGACTGGCAATGTTGACTTAGTCCATTCTCAATTGATGTTTGCTTGGAAAGAAATTAATTCAACACAACTCATTTGAATCAGGTTAGACAGCGCCACGTTTGATCCTCGAAATCGCCAGGTAGCTTATCGAAGTGAACTTCTGATGCGACGATACTAGGCATACTGTGAAGCTGCAATTTCTCGGAAGCGACGCGGATGCGAGTTGGCCAACCCCTCCTGATTAAAGTCATGAGATTGATGTGCTTGCAGCAAGAATGAGAATTGGATTTCAGAAGCAAGCCGGATATCGAGATCAAGGTCAAAAACGCCCGCACCTACGATCCTGTTGATATTAGCAAGTTTTGAAACCCTCGCATCGTGGAATGGAAGAGCCCTTTTCAATGCAGTGTCTCTCTGGTCGCGATTACTAAGTAGATGGCTCAAGATGCCAGCCTTTGATGTGCTCCGATCTATCACCATCGAAAGACCTAGGCTTTCTGATCTCTCGAGCTCATTTCAGAATCAGCATCGGTAGTTTCGTGGCAAACCTGGAGAGTAAATGGCCAGAACTTTGCCAACGGCATTCTCAAGCTGAGCGCCCCTGATTTGACCCAGAAGTCATCAAGGTGCAAATGGTGGATAGGGACATATTAGTGGGCTATGTCTGCGTCGTCCTCTTGACTGTAGCTGGCTGTCCGGGCAAGTACGATGATGTCCGGGAAATGGTTCGAGAAAGTCATACAAGAGGAAGAGATGAAGCCTGAGAAGCTGGTGGATGAGGAGAGAGGGGCACTTTCGAGTAAAGGAACAAAAGGCCGAATGCGCCGACATAAAAATGGCGGCTAAACTCGTGCAGGGAATCTCCCGTCCAGGCGCGACACGTCTTTGAGCTCAACTCCTAAATGGTCTTGCGCCCAGCTCTCGACCGCATACTTCCCCCCTCTGAACCCATTCTTGTTCGAACGCACGAGCAAACGCGCCAGAAACCATCAGCTCTGCCATTCCACACGTCGGCAGCATTCCTCCCCGAGAAAGGCGAACAGCCAACAACACAGCTGGACAATTGTTGACACTTCCATAACACTCGACTTCACAAAACATCGTGCCCGTCGCACATACTCCGCGACTCCTGGAGCCGACCAGATTTTAATTCCGCGGTCTATTCTCGCTGCCACCATCGAATGCCAAAGGTTCTTACTTTTGCGCCCACCCACACCTTCCGCTACAGCAAATAAAGATGGTTGCCAAAGGAGAAGCATCGGAGTTCAATGCCATTATTCAAGCTGGTCGGTGGTCTCCCTTACAGCATTCAAGAGGTCGCTAATGCTTCGAGCAGAGCGAGAAAAGAAGAAAAACCAACTTCTAGCAGACAAGATATTTGGCAGCGGAAAGCGATCGAGTCTACAAGGTCCCGGAAATGGAAATGGACGAAAAGCGCCTACAGGTCCAGCAACGCTAGCTAGTCGAGCTGGTATCACAAAGGTTCGCATATTCACAATCTAAATGCGATCTCAAAGTGTGGACTGACAATTCAACCTAGCCAGCTGGTTCAAAACCGAATGCAACCCGCTACCCAACATCATTCAAACAGCTTGAAAAGGGAGGAAGAAGCAACAGTCAGCAACGCTCTGTGTCCACGCCTCAGCTCGACCGAAGAAATCAGATTCTAACGAACGCCATCACTGGCGGTGGAAATGCAGCGCACAACCTGAGAAACCAAGTGCGTCCCGAGTCGCCAGCGTATGCCATGATGAAAATGGGCCAGAGATCACTGGGCGGTATCAATATACGTGGTATGGGAGAGACGTCGTCGATCTACACGATCATTGCTCAAAACTTTGCGACTGGAACAACAGCGGCAGACATTGAATCAGTACTCGCCCCTGATCCAGTGGAAGACGGTCTGATCCATTGTCGTCTGGTCGCGTCGAATCCCACAGTCATTGCCGAACTGGCGTTCTCGAAGCTCTCAACAGCCAACACCATAATAGCTACATTCAACAATAAAAAGGTATAACTCTTTGCGCCCATTAAATTACATGGGCATGCTGACTAACGAAACAGGCTGATGGTCGACTACTCCATGTATACCTACAAAATTCTACCCCTGACGCTCGCAGAGGTAGAGCGGCACCTACCTCAGCACCAGTACCTGTGAAATCATCAGACGCTGATATGATGGACGTGGAGGAGACACGAGCATACGAAGACCGCCGACGCACGCAAGAGAAAGGTTACACTCCGCCACGAGGAGGCCGCGCTCAACCTGCTATACAGGACGGCCGTTATGGCTTCAGCGCCAACGCCCCATCTAGCGAGGCTTCGTATCAAGACGATCGACGTCAGCCTCAGTATGGACGACGTGGAGGTGCGCGAAGTGGAAATGACCGTGGAAACGACCGGCATGGTGGCGGACTCGTGTCGGACGCTATGTTAGCGCCTGGAGACACCGACAGATACGTCCCACAGTATCATAGAGGCGGCCGCAATTTCAGGAGTTGAATTTTGGGCATTCATGATGGAGCGGACTTGAAGTAGTAGCACCGGAGTGAGGCGTTCATGAGGGAGATAGAAAAGCATTGCAAAAGCGAAAGATATGTATGTAAGATACCGGCACTTGGGGTACAAACGTCATGGCCGTAATAATTGACCCAAAACTTTTGAATGAGAATGAGTTGGTAGGAGGTATGTGACACGGTCTGAAGTTTAGTCTCGTGACTTCGCCGAAAGCATCACGCTAAAGTGAACCAGGATGTCACGCTTCGGTCGTAACTTTTGCTACATACCTCCGCAAGCAAGCAAATGCTACCCTTCATGACCGCCCGCATGCACATATTGTAACACGCTGAACTCCCACATACCTTCGGCACTGCTACATATCTTTGTGCCCTTGAGTTCGTGACACTTGTTGCCCCGGCTTGTCTCTGCACCTCCAGGCGCGAACACAACACCTAAGACAGCGAAAGGAACCATCAACCCGACCAGCAAGACCTTCTTCACGCGTCAAATCCGTCCAACATGGCCTCTCCATCTCCTCGGCGCTCCAGGAGTCGAAGTCTAGGTCGAGACTCACCAGCTCGGTCACCACGTCGAAGTGTCTCTCCCAGGTCTGATTCGCGAAGCCGCTCACGACTACGATCGCTTACCCCACGCTCCGGTCACCGCAATGGCCGGACGAGAAGCCTTACTCGGTCGAGAAGCCGTAGCAGAGGGCGGGAGAGCAGCAGGAGTATCAGCAGGAGCCGGAGCAGGTCAAGAGATTCCTCTTTTCCACGGAGCGCTAAGGTATGTCTCGGATATCGCAAACTTTCAGCATATCTTGGCTCAGCTAATATGACCGGCAGATCGTTGTAGAACAAATCACTAAGAATGTCAACCGCGACCATCTCCACGAAATCTTCAGTAACTATGGGACCATTCTGGACATCGACCTCGCGGTGAGCAAAACATGTAAGCATCCTTCGCCTTGGCTCATCCTTTGGCATTGTTCACCTGCTAAAATCACAGTTCGCAATCAAAATGGTGGCTTAGCCTACATCCTCTACAAAACCACCGAAGACGCCCAGCTCGCCATTTCTCATATGCACGAAGCCCAAATCGATGGCGTGAAAATAACCGTCAGTATCGTCCTCCCGAAACGCCGTTGGTCGCGCTCTCCACCCCCAAAATATGGCTACATCGAACGCGAGGCTCCCAGGGGCGCTGCTTTTGGAGCAAGAGGTAGAGGTGGTCGAGGAGACCGATTCCGCTCACCTGATCGCGGTCCACGAGGCGGTGGGTACGGTGGACGTGGTGGACCACCGCGAGGAGGAAACTCATACTATCCCTCTCGTGATGGCCCTGCCCGGCGCGAGCGAAGCTATACACGTAGCCGTAGCAGGAGCCCTCCCAGACGCGGTGGCAGAAACTACTCTCGCAGTCCGTCATACAGTCGGTCTCCCTCGCCAAGACGTGGTGGCTATGGGAGGAGGGATAGTCCGCCTAGAGATGGTCGAGGACGAGGAAATGCTGGTGGCCGTGGTGCTAGGAGATGGAGTCGAAGCAGGAGTTACAGCAGTCGAAGCCGTAGCCGCTCATACACTCGAAGCCGAAGTAGAGAACGTGGAGGCAGAAGGCGATAGACGGGAGTGAAGATGAAGCATGTTCACATATCGAATCTTGAAGGTCACTTGGCAGACGATAGTGGTAGGTATTGTCAGCAGTACGTTTGCTTCCGTTTATTGACATTGCACATGGAACAGGTTGCGAGCAGGCAGATTTGAAGAGTATGAGTTTGTCAAAAAAATGTAAGACTAGGGTGGGGGGAAGGAGATGAGAATGGGATTTGATAGTTTAGTAGCTTACCAGAATGAACAGAAAGTATGTAACAGCCCTTGGGCTCTCGACCTCCTGTACCATAGTGAACTATGGCAAACCAAGTAAAGGTCTGTGCCTTTGCATCATCGACGGCTCTTCAGAATATCATACAACACCGTGAATACAACCATCCAAAGCCAAAATCTGGTTCCAATGCTGGCGGTGCGATTTTTCACATATTGTAGGCTCTACAACAGCAACCTTTGTCACACCTGCAGTCTACGCTCGGATGACTCAGCTCCATGTTTACCGACCTTCGGTTGGTATTGATAATGATGTCGGCCTCATCTTCATCACAATTTTCCGGACCTTCACACCCAGGTCCAACCTCGATTATAGGAAACATCACAGTACGACGTTACGACAGGCGCACAATTTGATCCTCCAGAGTCAATTCTATCTTGTAACACGAAAGACTGAGCACCTCTTGACCATCGCTCGTGCCTCTCAGCCACGCCGACGATCTACGAGCAGCTCTTGGTGGATGTTGCGAGCTACCCCTTTTCTGAAGAGGGCGACATACTCGCCTTCATATTCTCAAAGGTGTGCTCGAGGCTTGAAAGAACACCGTGGTCGCCCTCATCAAACTTCACACAGCAATCTTCCTGGAACCGAGTTTGATCCTCTGTGCTCTTCGTACCTCAAGGCAACAGTACTGCTTGTTACGGTCTTATTGAATTGCATGAATCAGGTTTGTTGTTCCCCAGGAGCGGGGTTGCGATCTCGACCAAGAGACGAGGCCGAGACCGTGCAACATACTATAACCAATGGAACCTCAAAGGAACACAAATGTGGCGAATGCACTTAAGGTTGGAGAACACTGCAGAACGATCGTGCCCCCGTGCAGGGACGTCCTACGAACCTTAGCCTGATCCTCCGGCAGTCCAGGTTCTCCAATCAGCACCGACCAATCACAGCATCTTCTTGTTTCAAACACCAAGATTTCGTTTCGATTTGAGTTGGGCAGTCTTCCCGATCAGCAGTCGAACTCTGACTCCTGGCCCAGTTTACGGCAGTAATCTGGGGAGCGCAAATCTCGGGCGATCCTTCGGCACGCGTCAAGATCGGCTTCTGGCATTATGAAACTGCAATGGGTATAAAATTGCTTTCCATGGATGGATGCTAGGAACATGATTAGCCACTTCCGCGTCAACTACAAGGAGATGACTTGTACCAAATGGACAGCAGTTCCCCATCTTGAATGTAACCGCGCTGCACACAGCCGCGTAACTTGACACAGACGATAGGTGAGGGTGATTACAGGATGGTACTTGGTATAAGTGAGTAATTTTTGCTCGTTCGACTGGTTTGGGATATGACGACCATTTCTTTTCGTCTTCTTCTCTGTCTCTCACTCCTGTTCAACGCACCGATTCGCTATGTCACTCTTTCTCTACACTGTAGGCGATTTGCATCCTCGATTATGAATGGCGTTGGAGCTGTACTGATGTGTGGCATAGCTTTTGGCTGCAAGCAGCATTCCTGCATTGGTTCTAGGAGCTCCTGTGCGATCTTTTCCTCCGACACGAATTGGCACCGTCGCGACTCCAGATTCTTCCTTCTCTCAACAGCTTTCTGAGCGTGGTGCCAGCGATGTATATCGCATGTATACTGGGAACGGTCAATCGACATCATGGCCCAACATGGATCAATGGGTATCCTCCTTCGATGAGATGTGAGCTCCAAACTTCTTTTGAGTCTGAAGATGGATATAACTCATATATCATAGGTTTGACATCAACAAGGAGATCATAAAAGATGGTTGCACCCAATTCAAAGTGGCCGCAAATTCCGCCAAAGAAACCTCAGACATAGCCACAGCCATTAAAAACGTCGCCACCGAGTCAGGCATCGATTCCCGCTTCATCCTCGCCATCATGCTGCAAGAAAGTAACGGCTGCGTCCGCGCTCCAACGACAAATTACGGTGTCAGAAATCCAGGCCTAATGCAAGACCACGATGGCTCTGCAACATGCAATGAAGCCGGGCGCATTCAAAATCCATGTCCCGCATCAACAATCACGCAAATGATACGGGAAGGTGTTGCAGGCACACCTGCTGGAGATGGGCTGAAGCAGACAATGGCTAAAGCAGGGAATTATGGCGCGTCCAAGTATTATATTTCCGCGAGGATTTACAATTCTGGATCTCTGGCGGACGACGGCGATTTGGGTGGCGGGATCGCGACGCATTGCTATGTTTCCGATATTGCGAATCGGCTTACTGGATGGGTTTATGCCAAGAAAGCTTGTTCGTTGGATGGTGGGGTTGTGGATACTGGATATATCGCTCCTCCTCTTCCCCCGGCAACATCGAAATCTGCAGCTCCTGTAGCTGCTGCTGCTGAGGTTCCAGCTCCCGTGGCTGCTGCACCTGCGGCATCAAAGTCAACAGCACCAGTATCAGCTCAACCCCAAGTTATTCAACATAGCGCAGCCTCGCCACCAACCAAGAATAAAGCCATCGCCTCGAAATTGGCACCGGGTGCATCGGCCGAGTGTGCACAATACTACAAGGTCCAAGGCGGAGATGTTTGTATCAAGTTATCCGAGAGATTTGGTGTCTCGCTGGAGCAGTTTAGGCATTTGAATACGAAGATTGATGCTGGATGTGGCAATTTGTGGTTGGGGTATGATTATTGCGTTAAGGGGTTGTGAGGAATGGTCAATTGGGGAGGGGGGCAAGAGATTTATGAACGAATTCATGAGAAAACGAATGGCTATGATTGATGACGATGTACTTTTGGTTCGAGATGGGATGAGCGTTTGATTCTTGTATATATCTCATTTTGATCGTTTTCAAATGGTATCGGCAGAGGTGACTCTGGCCCGGCTTCATTCAACTGCAGCTTGGGATCGATTTCGTTGAGGTTCTTTTGACACAGTGGTCTCACTGAGTGTCTGTCCTTCGACAACGTTGTTATCAATGTTAACGGTGACAACTGAAGCCCTAAGATCGATAAGCGATTGCCCACCGTTGGAATTAATTACTACAGGTCGCGATGGCGTATGTGGAAGAAAATGAGGTTAATTTCTAGGGGAGCCTATGTAGCTATCGTAAAGAATGCGATGGAATACGAAAGACCTCGAGAAAGAATACGAAAAAGGAATATAGCTGGCTCTAGGGCGTTGCCCATTTGTGGCTATAGCTGCTGCGCCTCTCTCGAAAGGTCTTGCCGGGATTTAGAATGACGCGACAGGCTTCAGCCACATGACGTGCGTTGTCCCGCTCTTGCCCCTCGTCTGTGTTTACGAAGAATCCCAACTACAAGTATCTGATCTTCAGCTCAACATTCAACACATTTTCTCCTTCATCACCGCTGTCCTCACTCCATTCCACTACACTACCAAATTCCCGAAATATATACACGTACACCACTCACACTTCCTACATCATGGCCGCAGTCGTCAACGTCATGGGCATCTCAGCCCAAACTCCTGAGAAGGAGATCAGAGACTTCTTTTCCTTCTGTGGAAAGATTGCTTCTCTAGAACTCCACCCAGACGGTATCCAGGGTGCAAACGGAACTCAATCAGCAACCGTGACCTTCGAGAAAGAGACTGCCGCAAAGACTGCTCTCCTCCTCGACAATACGCAGCTCGGCCCTTCCCAAGTCCAGGTCACCTCCGCATCCCCTACTGGCACAACCGCCTCCGACTCTACAAAAGCAGCCGAGCACGAGACCTCAACAGATGACGATGTCGCACAAGAAGACAAGCCTCGCTCAAGAATCTTCGCCGAATACCTAGCACACGGATATGTCATCAGCGATAAGGTCATCGAACGTGGTTTGGCTCTCGACCAGCAACACGGCATCTCCACGCGCTTCACCACTGCTCTCAAGAACTTCGACGAGAAGTACAAGGCGACCGACAAGACCAAGAACATCGATCAACAATACGCCATTTCCACCAAGGCCAACAATGCCTGGGCAGGTCTCAACTCTTACTTTGAGAAGGCTGCCAGCACACCTACTGGCCAGAAGCTGCGTGATTTCTACGTGCAGACCTCGAAGCAAGTCCTCGATGTCCACAACGAAGCTCGCCACCTTGCCAACTTGAAGTCAACAACTCCGGCCGCCGGTGCCAGCGGTACCACCGATGGCACGACCGAAGAAGCCAAAGACACACCTAGCACTGAAGTGACGGAGAAGGAGAAGGCTTGAGACAGCGATCGTACCTAGTGCAACTGCGGTGCTGATACTGGGAAGTGCCCTTGTGCTCCCGACAAGTAACCCTGCAACAACTGCGCTAAGAACGAGGATGGCAAGGCTGGAACAGCGATAGCAATGAATGGACATGCGATGGTTTTGTACGACTTTTAGCGACGATATTCAGTGGCGAGGATCGAGATGAGACGACGAAGATGTCTCCTATGTTCCTATGTAGTACATAGCCGAAACAACGAAAAATGGACACCCTTTTCCTCAGTTTGTTTCTCGAAATGGGTCCGTGCCTGTCTCATCCCATTTCTTCAATCGACTCTGATGAAAAGAGAGCAGTTCAGTAGGTGATATAATGAATAATTTCCTTGTAAATATTGAACTTGAGTTGCTGACGCGCCATCGGTTTACCAGATGGAGGTGAAAATTCAGCCTTTGATCATGAACGGTGATGGTGCGGTTTCTAAAGGGACTGCTATTGTAATATTGAAAACATTCTCACAACCTTGCAACGTCACGACACGGCGAGTATGTAAACAGTGATTTCCAGATAATAGCACAGTGGCACCAGGACAGCAACATTGGAGCACGGCAACACCATCATCTCATGACATCGCGTGAAGTAAGAAAAAGAGTTTATAAATCTTGATGCATGAAAATATTTGAAGTTCAGATCGTGTTCATGAATACACCAGGCTATTTGATGCGGGTAAAACACCATCGATCAGGAAGTGGTCGATTTTCCGTGCCGCCTCGCCCATTAATTGATAACTCGTGTGGCCATTCCCCACTCGTGTCAGCAGCACGCTTTTGGGCACGGCGTTTTGGATCCCGGTTGCCCATACAAAGGAGGTTGAGGGGTCGTGTTGCGCGTTCACGAGTAAAATGGGGGGGATGTTCGTTAGTGCTGTTTGGTTGAGCGGGGTTTGGGGGTTAGTGGTTGCGGCGGGCCAGTTTAGACAGGCGGTTTGGTAGAAGTAGCTTTGTGTTGTGCCGCGGGTGAGGGGGGCGGTTGTGGCGGTTAGGCTTTGTTTGTAGAGGAGGGATGGGAGGGAGGTGGTGTGGGACCAGTCTTGACAGCCGATGGCTAGGGTCGGGTATTGCCATGTGGTGTTGCTTGTTGCGAGTTCGGTGGAGAGGAGCGTGGCGTTGCCTTGGGATGCTTGGAGGAGGGCGAGACTGAGGGAATCCCAGCCGGGATAGTCTGAAGTTGCGTTTTGGAAGAGGAGGGAGCCTTGCACGTTGCCGAGGAGTTCTTCTGCGGTGACGTCTGGGCGACATGCGTAGTCGCTGATTTGGAGACAGCCTGGAGCCGGGATGGGCGTTTTTGAAGCGGTTTCTACGATTGAGGAGAATATTGAGCGTGTGTCTAGGCCGTGGAGAGCGCACGTTGTTGTCGTGTTGCACCAGGCGAAAAACTGGTTCAGAGTGTCTTCGTAGGCTGTCGCTTCATCATTTAGAGTCGTTGTTTCGGATTGCGTATGGTCAAGGATTCCGTCGAGAGCCATTCTGTTGATGTTGTCGGGATAAAGCTCTGCGTAGGTGACACCGATTTGCGATCCATATGATCTCCCCAGGAAATTCAACTTCTCTTTGCCCCCAAGAGCGAGCCGAACGCGCTCCATATCTTTCACCACGTTTATCGTATCAAGATGGTGAAGTAGAGGACCGGATAGCTCCAAACAGCTTTGTCCAAGTCGTCCGTTGTGATCTAGTAGTTTTTTGAAATCCTCTTCGTTTTGGGGGAAGAGTGACACTCGTTCATTATAAACTTCAGGATCACATTGGATTGGTTGGCTCAGTCCGACACCTCGCGGGTCGATTCCAACAATGTCGTAGGCTTCTAGCAGAGCCGGGCTAAAGTTCGGCAGACCATCTTCGACACCGAATAGATAGCTGCTTGCTTCATCTCCTGGTCCACCTGGATTGTAGAAGAGAGTTCCAAGACGTGAAGGAGATGATGTTGCGAGTCGAACCATGCCTAGTTGAATCATGTCGCCTGAGGGGACTGTGTAATCGAGAGGGACTGAGAGGAAGCCACATTGCCGGCCCGGTGGATCAGACTGGGTGCAGTTCGACCACTGAATTTGGGGCGTGGTTGATCGAAGGCCATTTGGGTTGGGAAGTGCATGAACAATGTCGAGGGTGCTAAGGAAAAGAAGAACGGAGAATGAATGAGAAGGTGACGTGAATAGCGACCTCATCTTGAGTTTGACGATATTGGGAGATGTAGTAGAATCGGCTTACCTTTTATGTGGACTAGGCGACTTCCTTTCGCACACGAGACTGAGCAGATTAACCACATTTCTTTCGCAGCTAGCAAGCGTAGCGTGGTAATTTTGCACCATTCGTTGCACGGTCTCAAGTGCCTACAGCATAGCCGAACACTACAAAGGGGTTGGAAGGAGTCTTGCACGCAAGACGTCAGCCGTGGTCTTGAATACAGAGGGAAAGAATGCAATAGTCCATGGCATAGAATGAAGACGCTTTAATCTCTGCTTGCTCTCCTTGGGCCAGTCTTGATGTGATTCTCGTAGACAAGGAAATTCTGATGCAAAAGAATGTGCAAAATTTGTGATTGAACAGCAAGTCCTCTCGGGGTAAGCTGCGTGAAATTCAACGCTATATTGCTTTCGCTGACGCGGTTAATATTTGGCGGCGCCATCACTACTGCAAGTGTTAGAGGGCGAGCAAGTTCTTTATGGTGTTCTGGATGGAGTCGAGGCGATGGACGAGTCGAAGTCCGACACTAGCGGGTCATTCAGGTAAATCCTGCCGTTTTCACAAGATCCGAAAGTATCAATCGCTCAAGCATACGGTCCGTCCGAGGAGCTAATATCTTATGGGCTGCGGCATACAGCGGACTTAATCCTCGGGGATGGCTTTCAATGGAAATGTAGTCTGAGGTGTTTCGAGTTGCGGTCCACTGCATCTCGACATCGGCGAGGAAAAGGTAGGTCGAGAGTGTGCTAGTATTACACCATGAATGGATGGGAGTATGATCAGGGAGTAGAGAGAAGATGGACGAAACTGCTTTATGGAGATGAGATGAAATTGAACCTTGGCGGAGCGGCTGTCAGGCCTGTTCGGGTCTAGGGACCGTTCCTGGCTCGTATGTGCCTAGGTAGACCTTCAGGTATCGCTGCAACGCGTTTTTTCGCCTTTCAGTTTTCTTCGTCCAATCGTCGCACGAATACTTGTCTCTCAGATGTTAGCGAACAACATGTTGAGATTGTAGAGGTGAGAATTGACTGAAGAGAGCAGTGAATCATCTCATCTTCAAAACTGCCCTTTATAACAAGGACAAGGCACGCTCCGGAGGAAACCATGAAGACTCTCAGTCCCCGATCACCAATATGCCTACCTCACCTATCTAGATCACTACGTACTTCTTCAACCCGCGCAGTCTTCACACGTCTCCAACCTCTTCAACCCAGTCGAACAATGTCCTCCACCATCACCAATCCCCACTCCGGCTCGGATTCGAATCCGCAATTTGCACCCGGCAGCAACGAAACTATCCTTACCTCCTCACTATCTCCTCTTCTCCATCCCACAGGCAGGTGGACCTTAACGAGCGCAAAGACTGGGCTCCAACGAAAGTTCAAGTTCAAGACATTCAACAAGGCATGGATGTTTATGGACAAGGTAGCTGCACAATGTAAAAAGCATAGACATCACCCCGAGTGGGCCAATACATATAACACTGTTTTCGTACGATGGACGACGCATGTTCCCAAGGGGCTGACGGAAAAGGATCTGAACATGGCACAAATTTGTGATGACATCGCAAAGGACGTGGGAGAAGAGGTGAAGGAAGAGCAGGCAGAGGGAGTAGAAGGAGCGCTTCAGGACATGAAGGATCTTTTAGAAGATGCTGTGAAGGAGGCGGGCGATTGCTGTGCGCCTAAGAAGAAGTAGGGTGTCTTCGGCCAGGCAATGGTTACGCAAACGGCTATGGTTCGTCGGGCACGAGGTCTGTGGAGCCGAATCATATTGTCGGTCTGGTTTGGCTCAAGAAACAGCTGGTCCCGTTGCTTCGAGTGAGTTTCACAGCTTCATCAGGTCTGAGAATGCTTATTGTAATACTGAGTTTTGTATTCGATAATGCCCCTAGAGTGGTCAATGGTCCTCGGAGTTCTTGTGGGTACCATCACGGTACCTACTGGCACAGTGGTGGTTCCTTTGGTGTTGAAAATGACCTGCTCTCACACCAGCAAGACACAGTCACAGACTAGACAATTCGGTGCTGTCACGGACTATCTACTATTTTTGCAAATTCGAGACATCATCGTCCACGTCAACAAAGCTCGATTGACAAACAGAAACTCCACAGGACTGTCATTTTAGGCTTGGGCATAGTGGCTCGCTCCATAGCGTCGCTTCATGAGGTTTGCCAATCAGCTAATTCCACTAATGAGTGCTTTGTATAAGAAGCCTCACAAACAGTGAAGGAGACGAGAAGAACAACATAACTTACTTGCGGAATTAGTGTTGTGCCCGTGGTGAGGCTTCAAAATGTAGAGAGAGGGAGTGCGGGAGCGACAGAATTCTCGATAGCAAGCGAACTCAGAATGTCTAGACAATCTACTTACTTCCATGATTTTAATTGCTGCGATCAGACTCTGTGAGATGATTTCTTGCCGTGTGGACATGATTGGCGTCCGACTTGGGTGTAAATAACTGACAGGTCTTCTCTCACCTTACTCGCGGGCGTCACTACACGCAAAAGTCCTAAATCCACCAACGTCCACCGTACCTGCAGGACCAAAATCTCTGCGGCACAATCATAACACTCAGCCCGCCGGAGCTGTTGAAATCGAGAGTTCTACGGTCATTGTTGCAAACGTTCTCTACCCACTCAGCACACGCGCTGCCATTTTGCACCCCACCATCACCACGGTGAAGAGCTGCTACTCCGCGTAATCGCGCATAAAAATGGCAGTGAATCTCAGAGACGGAATCGCTGCCACGCTCGACCAAAACGCAGACATAAGACGACAGGCCGAGATCGAGCTCAAACATGTAGGGCGACCGACGCGACCGAAACGCTCTCCTCTACGCGGGTACTGACAAAACAATAGGCAGAAGATCAACCTGGCTTTCCGGATGCTCTTCTAAACATCCTCGAGGTGGAACAGGATGCGGGCGTCCGCCTGTCAAGTGAGTGGCAGTTGTTGTCATTAACAGTACGCCATGTCTTACACTGAATTTCTAGCTGTCGTCTACCTGAAGAATCGTATCACGAAAGGATGGGCCCCGACCGAAGACCACACCCAAGCCAAACCCATACCCGAAGAAGAAAAAGCATCCTTCCGACACCGTCTCGTCCCAGTTCTTGCCGCGTCGAATCCTCAGGTTCGCGCCCAGCTCATTCCTACCCTCCAAAAGATCCTCTCGTACGACTTTCCCACTAAGTGGCCCGACTTCCTCGATGTTACAATACAACTCCTGAGTGCAAACGATGCGGGCTCCGTCTTTGCTGGCGTTCAGTGTCTGTTGGCCATATGCAGGGTCTATCGATTCAAAGTTGGAGAGATCAGGGGGGATTTTGACAAAGTGGTATCGGTGACTTTCCCGCTTCTTTTGAGCATTGGAAATCGTCTGGTGACAGAAGAAAGTATTGAGGCTGGCGAGATTATGAGAACGGTCATGAAGACATACAAGCATGCGATTTACGTGAGTTGTGGCAGTTGTAGTGCGGTCTGGCAGAAATGCATACTAACCTGACCCTAGTTTGAGCTTCCTGTACACCTTCGGGACCACGACGTGATGGTGGGATGGTGCACGCTTTTCTTATCACTCGTCGGAAAAGTACCACCGCCAAGTGCCCTTCCAGAAGATGTTGACGAGCGCGAATCGAATCATTGGTGGAAGGCGAAGAAATGGGCATATGCCAATCTCAACCGCTTATTTGTTCGGTACGTCCATACACATGTATTGCTCCATACATTCGCTTATATTGATCAGTTATGGAAATCCAACCAGTATCACCAAGGGCAACGGCGAAGACTACACCGAAGTTGCGAAAGACTTTATCACGCATTTCGCTCCAGAAATCCTCAAGATTTACCTGCAGCAGATTGAACATTGGGTGTCAAAGACAGTCTGGATCAGCAAGGGTTGTCTTTCTTATACTTTGGCGTTCTTGGATGAGTGCATCAAACCAAAAGCTATGTGGACGCACCTCAAACCTCACATGGAGACTTTGATACAGCATCTTCTCTTCCCAGTCCTTTGTCAGTCGGACGAGGATATCGAACTCTTCCAGGACGACCCATCCGAATATCTCCATCGCAAGCTCAACTTCTACGAAGAAGTATCAGCCCCTGATGTTGCTGCGACCAACTTTTTGATGACCTTGACCAAGAATCGCAGAAAACAGACGTTTGTTGTCCTGCAATTTGTCAACAATATTGTCAACAAATATGAAGAATCCCCAGACGACCAAAAGAATCCACGCGAGAAAGAAGGTGCGTTGCGAATGATCGGTACCCTGGCATCAGTGATCCTGAGCAAGAAGAGCCCAATCGCCGACCAAGTGGAGCTGTTCTTTGTTCGACACGTCTTCCCCGAGTTCCGATCTCCACACGGCTTCCTTCGAGCGAGAGCCTGCGACACTCTTGAGAAATTTGAGAGACTCGATTTCAAAGATCCACAAAACCTCGTTGTCATCTATAGGAACATCCTCGAGTCAATGGCGGACCCTGAGCTACCCGTTCGTGTGGAAGCCGCCCTTGCGTTGCAGCCCCTCATTCGGCACGATGTTATCCGCAGTGCTATGCAACAGAACATTCCGCAGATCATGCAGCAATTGCTAAAACTGGCCAATGAGGTGGACGTGGATGCGCTCGCCAACGTGATGGAAGATTTCGTCGAGGTCTTCGCAACAGAGCTCACGCCATTTGCTGTAGCCCTGAGCGAGCAGTTGCGTGATACCTATCTCCGGATTGTGCGCGAGCTCCTTGAGCGCAATGCTGCCAAGGGTGACGACGATGACACGTACGGTGACTATCTTGACGATAAGAGTATTACTGCTCTCGGTGTCTTGCAGACCATTGGCACACTCATTCTCACCCTTGAGAGCACACCAGACGTTCTCTTGCACTTGGAAACGATTCTGATGCCAGTTGTTCAAATTACTTTGGAAAACAAGCTATACGACTTGTATAATGAAGTATTCGAAATTATCGATAGCTGCACGTTCGCAGCAAAATCGATTTCGCCCACCATGTGGCACGCTTTCGAGCTAATCCACAGGACCTTCAAGGCAGGTGCAGAGCTTTACCTCGAAGACATGCTCCCGGCACTCGAGAACTTCGTCACTTATGGCGCAGAGAACCTGGTTCAGAACAAGAACTATCTCGATGCCGTCGTCGACATGGTCCGTGTCATCTTCAAAGAAGACAAAGTTGGTGGTGTTGACCGCATCTGCGGATGCAAACTTGCTGAAATCATCATGCTCAGCTTACGTGGCCACATTGACGAATACGTGCCAGAATTCATCCAATTCGGCATGATTCATCTCACCAGCGAGGAACCAAAGGTCAAGTCTTACAAGGTACACCTGATGGAGATGGTTATCAACGCCATCTACTACAATCCGCTGCTTGCAATGCACTTTCTAGAGACCAACGGCTGGACGAACAAATTCTTCAGCCTCTGGTTCTCAAACATTGATAGCTTTACCAGAGTACACGACAAGAAGTTGTCTATCGCTGCTATTACATCGCTGCTCACCATTCCTGCCCAGAACATTCCAGTGAGTGTGCAACAAGGATGGCCGAGACTACTACAGGGCATCGTTCGTCTTTTCCAGACCTTGCCAGCAGCAATGAAGAGTGAGTAAATCACACAGACACGTCTTTGCACTATTGGCTAACGAATTATATAGATCGTGAAGAGGCCACCAAAGAAGAGAACTTCGACCTCAGCAACGACTACGAAGAGGAAGAAGACGACGAGTGGGAGACCAACGCCGACTGGGAGAACGAAGAGGGCGAGGAAGTTGAAGATGTCAAGGACGAGAGTACTGCATATCTCGAATTCTTGAACGAAGAGGCGCGGAAGTTCCAAACGTTACAGGACGAGGATGAGGAAGACCTTGAGGAGGAAAGTTTACTGGAGACCCCTCTAGATAAAGTCGAGCCTTATGGCATGTTCAAGGCTGCTTTGCTGCGTAAGTTTGCGCTTATCTTCAGCTGGGTAATAGTACTAACAGGACATCAGGTCTGCAAGCCGAGCAACCACAACTATATGACAATGTCACCAAAAATCTGACGCCGGAGGAGCAGCAAATTATTCAAGCAGCTGCCAACCAAGCAGACGCAATTGCGCTTCTGGCCTCACAGCAGCCACCAGCAAATGGGCACACGAGCCCCCCATTGAGCTGAGACATAGGCGAATCGAAATTGAACCACACCTTGTAGATAGTATTGGACATCACACCACATACCCCAGCTAGTCGGCCGCGATAGATCACCCGGACACAAGCCCAAAAGACATTCGCTCTCGTCGCGTCGTCATCACTCCAATCACTATCACCGTCCCACATCCCCTCACAGCATGGCGTTGTTCTATCTTCCAGTCCCGGCGTTCTTCGATGTGTAGGTGGTAGGATGTCAAATTCGCGAGATGCATGATGAATCACCTTGGACATGACGGATATGAATGGGAAGAGGAAAAGTGCCGTGTAGCTGAACTGTTTGCTCAGCTCGAGCCCAAAGAACAGACTACGTTGCCCTGCTACGTACGACTTTCCTGAACTAGACCTTAAAGGTTGCTTCTTTGGTGGATCGCTGATGGATGGATAAATTTTGAGTTAGCTTTGTTCCCTAACAACGCATCGATTTGCCTCGGGCAAGAATTATTCGCTCCATCTTGTGTGTCTCGGAATCTGTCGTGGATGTGATAGGACTGCTCTCGTCGAGTCTAGAAAACCCTTCTACTCTAATTCGTCAGCGGACTTTTCAGTTATGCTACCTCATTTCCACGCCCTTCAATCATGATATCGAAATGCTCACTGCCGGGCATTGCATTTGGCTGCTTGGGTATCTGCACGTGATATCCGTCTCCATATCTATCTCCGAGCCATCCCCGACACCACCCTTCCCGTTCTCCAACCTCTCTCCCGTCGTAACTCTCCCCCCATCCCATCTATGCAAAATGCCCGCTCTCAAATTCGTGCGCTCGGTATTTCCCTTCCCCCCCATCCAGTGAGGAGGGCATGTCCATGGCTGATTTTCATGTTTGGAATAGGTGTGGGAATCTTTCCGAGCCAATTCTGGGTTGGAACCTAGGTGGGTTGGCTTTCTTATTTTTAGTGAATTGCTCGCGGGGGATGGATGGGGGTTGGAGAGAAAGGAAAGGGGTTGGGGAGGAAATTGTTGGGGATGAAGTGGGGAGAGGGATCGAATGGAGTTTTGAAAATCGAGGAAGAGCTGGGGACAACGGAAGCAAAAAGGAAGGCTAAAAGCTGGAATTAGGATTTATCTGATGAATGGAAGATGAGAATTTGCTGACGGTGGAAACAGATTGCTTGATGGTCTCAGAGTCACGGCGGCGAGTCCTGGGAGAGTGAAGTTTGAGGTCGAGGTTATGAAGGAACACACGGTGAGTTCTGTCGTTTCTCCAGGCAATGTCCAAGTCTAAATTATTTGCTTGCAGAACCGTCTGAATATTCTGCACGGTGGCACGATAGCATCGATGGTTGATCTTGGTGGTTCGCTGGCTGTCGCGTCCAGGGGGCTCTTTGCTACGGGCGTGAGTACGGATCTGAATGGTAAGCCGAAGCGGGGCATTTGGATGGAAAGGAGGCTGATCTGTATAGTGACCTATCTGAGTTCTGGAGGGAAGATTGGGGATAAGATTTCTGCTGTGAGTTCTTTTCTATGTTACCGTCTTGAGCAATGGTGCTGAAGATGCTGATAATATCTCAGGAGGTCACTTGCGATAAATGTGAGATTTCTCTTGATGCGTAACATTTCCAGTTTCTGGATTCGCGCTGATGTGTATTTTCAAAAGTCGGCAAGACGTTAGCATTCACATCGATCAAGTTCATGAATAGCAGGGGTGATGTCTTTGCTCGGGGAAGTCATACAAAGTAGGGGCAATCGTTCAAGTTTTCGCATGCATATTGCTGATCACTTTCAGATATGTTGCTTTGGCGTGGAAGGATCCAAACAATATTGTCGAAGAGTTAAGTCCCAAGAGTGCAAAACCTGAATAGGAACCCCGGCGGAGTTTGTTAGGCAGTTGGTCAACCATCACTAATCCAAATTACCTACATCCCGGCTTTCTGAACTCACGTTCGTTGAGTAGCCCGCCGATAAAGATTTGAGATGCCCAACTCGAGATCGACATGTCTTCAACATAATTTCCAATATCAAGAATATCAGAAAAGCGACATTTATCACTGGTTCGAGTCAGGTACAGCTGCATCTGCGGAGTCTACTCCTTGCGTTTCTCTGAACTCAACTTCTTGGCGACTCCGACTCCATATAGTAACCTCGCATCTTTGATCCAATGAAAAAGGCCACTCACATACCAAATGGATTCAACTCCACAAATTGTCACAGTCCCTCTTCAGTTCCAAACACATCGAATAGGAATTCCTCCCTTGCCATCCGGTATCTGAGCCACGGTAGCCCCGTACCGGCAGTCTCCAGAATCTACATATGTATCCTCACAACACCATCCGGGATTCTGCGAGCCATGACTTCGGTCGTTTCACCAACTTTGCTGCCCGAAAACTGTTCATGACACCAATTTTGCGAGACAACCGTGACGCGACTGTGCTCCACTCACAGAGGCGAGGGAGGACAAAACCGGCGATATCCCCTCTCTGGCTAAACGATATCTAGAAAAGTTAGGAAGGAAGTTTCAGCCTCGCCCGCCCTTTCATCTCTTCCGATAAACCTCCTATGAATTTTCAAAAACAGCAACAACATGAAGAGTCGTCACTAAATGCTCACTCATACTACTCACACTATTCCACACTTTTAACAGTCTCTCCACCATCCGATCTAGCATTTACCATCGAGCAGCTGGCAAGTCTCACAATCTACTTCTTAGCCAACGCCTCTTCGTGCCCTAATCTAGATATAGGAAGCATTTCTTATATCGGAACATACTCTACTCAATCCCTTATTATACTAATCTCTACAGTGTTTCCCGTCAGACACCCCACTTTACGCGCCTATCCCACTTTCCTCTCAAAATCATCTGATAACTCGAATCGAGATGCTATTCCTTAGTATTTTGCGTGGCTACAAGGAGATCGATCCAGTTCATCACCTTAACCGCACGTTTCTTAGGGTATTTATGTTCCAGCCTAGGAACTGCCCAGGTGAAATCGGGGAGTGTGGGATATAGGATACTACCCATTCGTAATCCCTACTTATTTCTCCTTTATTCCTGATTTTCCGAAAGCGCTCCGAGACGATCGGTGAGGGAGAAGAGTATTAGCTGTTATTTTGGAGGAGGGAGGGAGTGATAGCGATATAAAGGTATCAACCGTCTCTAAAACCGAAAATAAATCATGACAATACTAAAGGGGCAGTAGGGGGAAAACAGGTGTATAGTAGAATAGCGAATAAAGATTCAAAAGTATAATAGTAGATATTCGGTATTCCTTTCTATAGTAGAGGGTATATATAAAAACTCTATATATACCTTCTCTATCCAGACTATCCTCTTCTCTATCCTACCTCTCCTCTTCCTTCCTGCCCTTCTTGCAAAGTATGTAAAATCCTATCCATCCACTCCTATCCCATCCTATCCTATCCCTCTCACCTCGCAGTAAAATACAAGCACAACTACAATAAAAATAATCCATCCTCCTCAAACCCTTTCCCTCCCAAACTATACCCAACCCCANAAACAAACGGCCCGAAACCCCTAAAATGAAAAAAAAACGTGGCAAATCCCAATACTTGTACATACACTCACAACACCACAATAAGTATCAAACCAATAAAACAATAAAACAATCCCGCACGCAACCCACAACCCACAACCCGCAACCCGCAACCCGCAGATCCACACGATAAAAAAGGCGCACGTCGTCCAATCCCCCAGCACATCAAACCAAGAGGCACGAGAGTGCTTGGGGGAGATGGGGGTGAGTAGAGCGTGGAAATACGTATAAGAAGAAGCATTGGGTTAGGGATACAATCGCTACAATCGCTACAATCGCTGATGTTGATGTTGATGTTGATATGATAGTGGTTGTTTGTGTTGATTGCTAGTCTCAAAGAAGGGGATGATGGAGTGAGACGAAACGAGAGGGAGAGAGGTATATTATGCAGAGTCAATGACAACACGAGCGGCGTCATCTCAATTATTGCTCAATTACTCCTACATCCGCATCCGCATCCGCAGCCCCATCCGCAGCCCGGTTCCCATGGCCAAGCCAAAAAAGTCAAAGAAATATCCATGTTTCATCACAACCGCGTTCAATGACAATATGACATACTCTCTTTGAACATTCTAACCGTACGACTGACATCAAACGCCCAAACGGCGCGGACAGTCCAAATCCAAAAAGAGGCAATGAAATTTGGGAACAACAATACAAGTGTAGATAAAGGGACCAAACGCTATGCAAATGCAAAGCTGCCACCTTCCCAATGGAGGTGAACAAGCTTAGGACCTGGCAGTCCGGGTATTGTTGCGCAAAACAGACCAAAAGCAGATAAAAACAATGCCACCCATCCTCAGATCATCCATGATCCCCGACGTTTCGTCTCTTTGTCGGGAGGATGTCTTGCAACGCCGATGAATGCTGAAAGCGCGCCTGGCTGATCTTGCAGTCTCTGCATGATCTTGCAATAATATGCAATACTATGTTTTTGTTCGAGGACGTGAGCCTCTGGTGTAATATGTGACGGTGGAAGAGTCTCTTTACAGAAATGGTGTGTGGAAGTGAGTAGACTCGGATAGCGCTGTAATGACTGGCGGTTGTAAGGGCGAACGCTCGGGAAATTGGAGGTAGGCCTCATCAAAGCGTGGTGGCGATCCATAGAGCGAGCACGAGACAGGCAAAAGCCAAGGTGTGTCGAAGATGCGGATTCACATGGCGAATTCGAATCATAAAATCAGACAGGACCCTCCAGAAGACCTGTCAGCACAGAAAGATCAGTCGAAGGTCGGATAACAGCGAAGCCTGACAGTGGATCTTAAGTCGTCTGTTTTGCTGCACTACTGAGAAAGCGGAATACTTACGATCTGTGAGACTCGATTCTGTGGATCCACCAGACAACAATCTTCAGCCTTTGTCGCACACTCTTCGTCTGAAGCAAAGTGTATTTCTCGGTTTCCACAATGGGAAGGATGGAGGCAAGCCACCAAGGGAAAGTTGCAGCGTTGTCAGGAGGGCCGCCGTGGACCTCGATGATTCTCTGGTGTAGCCACGGCGCGCTGTGCGCTCGCATCTTCTGTACAAAATCTAATCCAATAGCGAGGAGTTGTTGCGTGGAAAACCGGTTCAAGCTTTCTGGGGACGAGAGATCGTCGGGAGAGGTAGTGCGGTTTCCAAGTCCCAACAATCCACTCATAGGACTGTCAGGTGGGCCTGTAGCCGCAAGAAGTTCCTGGGCCTCGAGTCTTTCTTCCTCTGCTAAACCAACATCTTCTACTCTTTCGACCTTGCCCACGGTGTAGCCATCGACTGAGCCGTGAGCACGAACCCGGAAGCGGTACAAACCCTTGGTTTCAATCAAGCTTCGTCCATCTGGCATCATGTGGACGTTGAGGATGTAAAGCATGGTGCCGTACTCGTTAAACGGAGTGCGACCCAGGTCGCCCTGCGGTGCGCCTGACGAGTTGTATGTCAACATGCCAAACTGTCGGTTGGTTTCCATGGCTCTTCGGATCATGAGTCTATAGCGGGGCTCAAAGATGTGGAGAAACGTGGGCATCTCAGGAAATGCGAGAGTGCAGACGAAGAGTGAAGTATCCATATCGCCCAGAACCCCGCGTTCCTCAGCAGCGACGGCTTTGGCTCTTGAAGCGACCAGCTCTGGACAGAGACTGCCGAGCAATGATACGAGTCGAATATTGCTGGCTTGCCGATCCAAAGACGGTGGTATGTGAAGGCCGCGGCGGCATACCGGGCAGTATGACGCGTGGTCAAGGACTCTCGTCAAACATTTCCGGCAGCATGTGTGGCCGCATGGCGTTGTGACCGGGTCGTACATGAGATTGTAGCAAACAAGACAGTCCAACTCTTTATGTGTCGTCTCTCGTAGGTCATGCAACAGCAATGCGTCCAATCCTTGATATTCGTCACCCGATTGTGACAGCGATTCATAGGAAAGCTCAGCATGGTAGTCCAATTGGCCCAGTTCTGCCATTTTGAAGGTAGACAAGAGTCTACCGCCAAGCAGGACTTGTTCCCGGCTCATCTCCTGCATGTCGGTATCCGACCAAACTTCTCGGTTCTTGACTTCGACCAAGCGAGTTGGCGTGTTTTCTGGTGCTGGCTGGTAACTGTCCACCACCGCATTGATCGATTCCATGACTTTCGCGAGACAGACATCCACGCAGCAATCTCCCAAGGGATGTTCTTCACCACATCCTTCGACGGGACAGTATGTGCCCAACACGCGATCCGGTGTGTTCGGGTAGGAGATGTTCTCTCGTCGGTGAGAAGTAGGGAGGCAAGAGCGACAGACGGAGTGGCCACATGGTAAAGTGACGGGCACTTTGAAAGGAAGCGAGCATTGTGAGCATTGTACCAGCCTAACCAAGGCACGTGCATCTCCATGGGAATCCAGGCCTGTCAGGCTCGTCGAAGGTGTCTGACGAGACCCATCTTCGCTCATGAAGGCTCCTGAGGTGAGGTAGGATTTCTTGATAGACTCTCCCTCAGCTCGGTTTGCAGAGCCGGAGCGTCCTGAAATTCGTGCCGCTTTCATGTAGGCTCTTGATATGACTTTGTTCCCTCTTTTTCTCCCAATCCATCGATAGCCCAGCGACACTCACGAAGCAAGCAGCTCGCGGGTTTGTTCGTTGATTCCGCAGGGCCAGAGGTGAGATGTCCGGGTATATTGTGGATTTGACGTAGGGTGCTGGGATTGTTGTCCGAGGACGACGACGACGTCCAAAGCAGAGAGAGGATCTGATAAAGATGGAGTGTAAGGTGAAGCTCGTGGCTGTGGCGATATAAGAGAGCAAAGACGCAAGTTTGAGGAACTACTCGTCTTAGGTATGGCAGGATATGGGTAGCCTGAGGGATGGTATGACACTAGCAGCGGAACGTTGTGAGGGTCCACAGTGATGACGCGCCAATGAGATGGATTTGTGTAGCGCGGGCATAATCCGGTCGCAGGTGGACTCGGAGGTGTGGAGAGGAGCCAGCAGACTCGGATAGACGAGCGAGGACGTCGAAGTCTGATAACTTGTGGTGGAATATTCTATGAGGCGTGCTCCAGGGCAAAATGTCAACGAGTTTCAAGCCGATGACGCTTACAAGGGATAGATCCGCTGCCAGGCCGGATATCCAGCAGTTGCGCCAAGGCCGTGTATACCACAGCTGGAGAGTGCAGTACTATGTACTAGAGAGGCCTGGTGAGGGCACTGAGGGAGCCTACCCATAGGCGGATTCGACTTCCAATTGTTTCCATGTCATGCACCGGCTGTATAATTGACGGAGCCATCGACGATCGTGTTTGGAAAGACGCAGTCCATTATGCTCATTGCTTAATACGCCTGCACTAGCCGGCCCTGCATCCCTGGCCTCGTCGATACTCACGCCCGACATGTCCCCTCGAGATCGGACTCGCCTGTACTGATCATCACCATCATCACCATCATCACCATCATCATCCTTCTCCTACTGTGGGATACACTCAGACTCCGTGCCAGCCTCGACACGAACGGCCTCGCCCGTCCCTGCATGCGCCGTATTGTCTTCGTGGCTAGGCTACCATGTCTGGGAGGCTACAGCAGCTCATTGCCAGAGTTTGATTGTCTTGTCGCGTGCCTTTGCTGTTCTCGTGCTGAAGCATTGATGATTCCCTGCTGTCCTCAGCCGTGGTGAAGACCCAGACAAGACCCAGACCCCGGATGAGCCGAGTCTGGAGCATGTGGACTGAGTCTAGCCTCCGCTCCAACATTGATCAGATCCTAGCCCCGTCATGACTTGCTATCTCACACACGTCTGGAATGGAGATGAAGGCAAGGCTACTTCGATGATGAAGGCGAGCTTGGAAGGGCGTATCGGCCTCTCTGGACCAGGTGTATAGACAAGGAAGGAAAACATTGATATGGATCAAGAACCCTGCAGTACTGTCTGCAATGGATACTTGCATTACAGCGCGTGGTTGGCCGGCCATGTTGGCGTCATAGATGGCTTCCTTGTGGGCTTTGCACTATACGACTGCCTTGATGCAGACGCCCTTCCTCCTACTCCCCGTACCACAAAGCCGCTATCGTGCTGATAGTTAGGGTGTAACTGTCTACGCTGCTACCGGGAGCACGCAGTGGTGACTCGTTGACTCCGACCATCAAACAAAGTCTGGTAGTCGGACATGTCAACTGTCTCAAACGCTTGGCCCTCTCCATTGGTACGGCACTTCCTTGTTCGAATCCGAAACCGTCTTTTTTTTCCAAGATGCGACCAGTTTTGGAGTCATATACCAGTGCTTCTTGAAGTAATGTACCATCACGGGATACGCAAGTTGAAATGAGAACGAATGGCCACGCACCCAACCATGTTTCTCCTACACCGAGAACAATTGTGTATTTCTTCTACACCGAGAACAATTGTGTATTTCTTCTACACCGAGAACAATTGTGTATTTCTTCTACACCGAGAACAATTGTGTATTTCCTCTACACCGGGAACAACATGACATCTTCTAGCCCGGGAATGAAGATATATCCCTTCTCCATCGGGAACGATTGTGCATGAGTACCACACTCCCTCTACCGCCGCGCATCTTGGTCCTCACCCGTACCCGACAAAAACCGTACCCCAGATCTCGCTACCAAACCACTTCACCGCAGCGCATCCACTGACCTGACTGAAGATGATCTTCCCAAGGAGCAAGAGCCGAGCAAGCATCCGAGCACAAAATTCTCACCATCAGACATGACATGACACGATACTTCCGCCTCTACCAGATTCCAATTCAGCCAACAGCTGTACGAGTCGACACTTCAAGAGGTTTCCAACTGGGCTAGGAGAACAATCTGAGGAGTAAACTCCGCCGACCTGCGTTACGCCTCCCGTAAGGATGTTCCATCCGTAGCCGAAGTGGAACAGTAGAACATGTATGCTGAGGAGTAAACTCCGCCGACCTGCGTTACGCCTCAGGAGATTCCATCCGTAGCCGAAGCAGATCAGTACAACACGCTGAGGAGGAGTAACCTCCGCGTCATGTTTGAAAAACGCCATATTCACCCGTATCCCACATACCAACCCATCCACCGTAGGAGTAACAGCCGCATCGACAGCACAATCCCAAAGTGCAAGATTTCCGCCCATCATCCCATCCCATCTCATAACTCCCCGTGTCGCACAACCACAATGCAGCACACAGTCATTAGTATATATATACACAAGAAAAGCAAGTCCACGACCCATCTCCACCTCACCACCACCACCCCTCCTCCAAGATGGAAGAACCCCCATCAAAAGCAATTCAACCCCCCCCATAAAACCCTCCTCCATCCATGACCAAAAAAATGTCGTCAGTAGAGGATTCTGCTTAATCCACCATAGGTACGAGGGATTCCCGCAACGACCAAACACGTCAAATACCGCATAATCCCGCGATACCAGCGTTAAAGCGGGAGACGGGGTCTGCGATGCCGTACCCTCTCGCCGCCACCCTNAGAGTCAATGCCGTCTCATCAAGACATGTCGGTACCAAGCATCGGTACCAAGGAAGGCAGAGAGACGGAAGTGAAGTGCAATAAAGAGTGATGCAGGGTATCGTGTATGGATTCAAGCAACAAGGGTATATTCAATCAAGCCGGCGAGCCCTTCCCTACGGTACTCCCGCTCGCTCCCTCCTCCCAAAGGATCCTTCATAAAACACATGTAATGATACATTTTCGCCTGGAGCGAAATATCTCCCTAACGTATACCTGTTCTACTGCACATCACCTCCACGCGTGCTTCTTTTCTCCCACTTGTCGTCAGTGAGGGGGGCGTCACGAGAACGCCTGTGGCGACCAATATCTCGTAAAAGCTGGACTGTGCAGTCACGCCCTTGTCCACTCTGGAACCAAGGTACTCCTCGGAGTCGCCTTCTCACCCCTCAGCCAAAGACGGGACATGTATCATAGTCCTCACAGAAGCCATAGGATGCGCTTCAGCGCTGGAACAAGCGGCACCAGCATCATCGCCATTCATCCCGTCATTCTGGGCTGTTTCATCAAGCGTCTCAAGAAATCTCGTGAGCTTCTGCATATACACTCTCCACGTGCATGCCTTCAATGTCTCTGTTGTGCACGTCAGCACAACGTTCTCATGGACTAGCTGTCAACCCTTCATGTTGCATGGCATCCCCAACAGATTCGTCACTACCTTCGTCATCATCGCTGGATGAGTCTGGCTCACTGTCCTCCTCTTCGAGAACAATCTGCCTCATGACCCTCTTGTCGAAGAGATCGATGACGAATCTGCAGACGGGGAGGCGGAAGTGATGGCCTTCAAGGATCGTCATGACTTTAAGGAAGAGACCGGTGCGTTGGAAACGGCCTGCATTCTTGGCCTTGATACTAAAGTATTGTTAGCGACATGGAAGAGACTACAAGACGTGAGCAGGTGAAGGAAGACATACGCATTGAGATCACTGGCCGCCTTTTTAGCCAGGACAGTATTCCCGAGATCTGTGACGCTTTTGATGATTTTGGCTTCAACGGAATCAATTGCTTCCTCAGTCGCCTTCTCGTCAACTCGTCGAATGGCAGTTGCTTGTCGCACAGGCGCACGCGACGCCATCCAAGGCTTGATGGAGAACAGACTCTTGAAATCCAATGGTATGCAAAAACCCAACGATTCTCCTCTCATATTCACCGTGCCATCCCACCCATATTCTGCCAGGATTTCCTGCCCGTGTAAGCTTCGAGAAATCAGACCTAGGGCGAAGAAGGCCGTGCCGCGCATGGTCATGACTTCTGAACGCTCCGCAATGTCGACGATCCATTGAACGACTCCTGTGTTTTCAAGGAATGGTGCTCCAAGCTCCATGGAGCCTACATTTCCGACCGCCCATAGACAGCCTTTGACTTTGAGGATGATTTCCGCGTCCTCCTCTTCCATACCAAGGTCTTTGATCGTCGCTACAAATTCATCAAAATGCCCCTTCAGCTCCAGTAGCTTGCATCCTTCCAATGTCCTCGTTAATTCGCGGTAGAAATGAGGAGGTACCAGTCCATACTCCTGAACCTCGGGCATCGAATCATCAGCAAATGAAGTCAATGGCTGCACCACTTTATCTGGGATATCCGCTAATGCTCGTGCCAGGGAAGCTTCGATGACCGCAACGTAGCTATCGTTCCTCCCCAAAAACCAATCGTCCATTTCCCTTGTAATGTAATCCAGTTCATCGAGATAGTTGTAGCCAACTGATGTTGATAGAAAGCGTAGCAAGAGTGGGGCACCAATCTCGCCAAGATGGTCGAGGGCTGGCCGACATTTGACGATGTATTCTAGCGAGTGCTTCTGATGACATGCTTCTTCAAGGATTTTAATGGCCACTTCGCACACGCCTATCTCTGGGTCATAGAGCTGCGTGACAAGAAGCCTGATCGCCCACTCAACGGTTCCCGTCGAAGTATCGCCGGCATCGGATATAGGTTTAGTGGCATATTTGCGAAGAAGACGAGTCGCATACATGCGAACTGCTTTCGAACTCATCGTCAACGCCTTGGACAGGATGATCCGCAAATGACTGTCCAAGGTGTAATCCATACCACCGAGAAGCGTCTTGATGAGGTCGTCTCGGCCTTTCAGTTCCACAATATGATAGAACATGTTGAAGATTTTCCACCTCTCCAAAATTTGCAATCCTCGCGGGTCCTTGGTCAGCGCGCCGAGAAGAGCAAAATACCCTGCAGTCAGCGTTTCATTCATGCGCTCGACGGTGAACAGCGGCTGTTCAGACGTGAGTCCACTCATCCTGTCAAAATGTGATAGGCACTCGGCCAATTGACGGATGAGCTTATTGTCGAGCAATTCTCTCACACCCTCTGGGTTCTGCAAAAGACTGTGCATAAGCGAGCAGCCGATGCGAACGTATCGCTGATTTGGTTTCGTGTTCTTCACGTCAGCGAACCTGAACTTGAACGGACGGTAGAAACCTGTCAATCGGTGGATGAACTTTGTTGAGCGCATGGCCTCGTCCAGCCGCTTCGGATTTTTGAGAGGACCATCAATGATGTTCTGAATGATATCCCATCGCCATTTTGTGTAGGTTACGGTGTTCAAGATGCCACTGTCAACCATCATGGTCCTGAATTGTGCTTCATCTATTTGCATGGCTTGCTGAGTCTTGTTCTGCTCTGATGACTGACGGGCAGTCTCAACTTCGGTCGTGCTGCTGGTCTTGATCGCAGTGACAGTTGTGGGATCTGAGCGATACAAAGTTCTATTAACACTGTCGACCTGATAAATAGTCCCAATAGCGACAAAACGATCATCGATGTCAAACTTCGCTGCTGAACGAAGCAAGCCTGGAAGAACTTGGAGCTTTGCACTCCATTGATTTGGAAGGAGCTCGTTTGCAAGCTTCAGCACCTCACCAAGCACCAAAGTCGTCTTTCTCTTCAGTGCCATGGAAAGTGGATCTGACTCGGCGTGTAGAAGAGCTTCGAGCAGTCCAGAGTGGAGGAGAACAGCAAGAACGACGGCAGTGTAATGCTCCACCAGATTTCGTTGGTTTGAATCTTCCTCTGTCTCAATGTTTTCGGTACTTGGGATCTGTGTCTTCAGATTCGTGACACGGGCGTACGTCGTGAGTCGCCTGCCAGCCACGAAAGATGAGCCCCAAGACGGTGGTTTGATCCGAAGAACATCGATGAATAGTTCCAGAAGAACATTCCTGACGTGCACTAGTGGGATATAGAGAGAGGCTATGAGTGATCGCAAATCCATGAAATCGTTCATCGAGAGAGTGATCAGACCGGGCCAACTTCGAAGCAAGGCTGCAATGACCTTGGCACTAGCTTTGAGCTTGTCCTCATGGGCATGTCCTACAGGTGATTCTGTGAATGCGGCCAACGGCATTTGCAACTCGTGACCTGAGCGCAAATATTGCCGTCGTTTCGGAGTATCCAGGAGGTATAAGAACGCGCCTGTCAAACTTTGTGCTGCGCGGTAATTGGCGTCCCCAAGCGCATCAGTCAAGGTGCCCATACCGCCTGCAGCGACCAAACGAGGAGGATCGCGAACCAGTATCTCAGCCAGAGTTAGAATTGCAATGTTCCGTAGCCTGTCATCGCTATGCTCAGCGACTGCGACTACGATTCTGATGACCGCGCGCGAAAGCTCCTGGACTCCGTCCTTGACGTCTAGAAATGCTCGAACAAATTTCAAGGCCTGTTCCCGCTCAACACTAGCTTTACTTTCCTTGACCAAGGATAAAATGACCAGGTAGTCGGTCTGGTGGTTCCGAATGATCTGCAACGACCTTCGATCGGTGATAGCATATCGCAGAACACGGTAGCCTGCTGCCACAACCTCGCGCCCATCACTGAGTAACAGAGTCTGTATGCGTAGGCCGAACGTAGACCACACGAGATCATATTTCAAGGTCGGATTCCGTTTGAAGAGCTCGACGAGTTTGTTGGCATAGTCCACGTAGTATTCCGGCTGCAAGCCCTCTGCCTCTAACGCCTGCAATATCTCGGAGAGCACGTACGACGGCGATTCTTCCTCCTCTTCCTCTCCGTCTCGTTCATCCCCATCATGAAACGTCTGCCGTGATTGTGGTCTTCCCGATGTGTTGCTAAACAGAAAGGATAGTCTGCTCTCGCTCGTCGCCTGAGACTCCTTTGCTAGTTGTATTTCAGCCTCCAACCCCAATTGTAATTGCTTCAATTTCCGATTCGAAATGTTCAGCTCCGCCTCGACCTTCAGTTTCTGCTCTTTGAATTGTTTCCCAGCCTTGGAGCTCAGTGCCTCAAGCAGGTTTTCCGAGCCCTTTTTGATCTTCGTTTCCTTGTCTATCTCTTTCTGGATTTCCGCTTGCCGCCTTTCCGAACTCAAATACTCATCCTGTTCAAGAAAGCTAGAATGTGAAGTAAAGTCTGGTCGGGGTGTTTCGGCCCGCGAAATGGTCGACCTCAAATCCGAGCTGAAGCTGCCTGGAGGAGCACCAGACAAGCCTAATGACTGACCGCGGGGAGGATAGACACTGGCTGCGGATAACGACCTGCCATCTTTGCCGATTCGAGAGGGCTGCAAGAGACTGCTGTCACCATTGGATATGTGGGAGGTGTGCGAAGTATCGGCTGTGCTGGCCATGGAGTATGATGGAGTCATTGAAAGTTCCCATGAAGCGCAGACTGCTGGCCTTCATTGCTCTCAATATGCGACCTTGTGTCTGTCGCAGTGGTTTGGGGGACCGCGTCCAGTTGGTTGGCGTGATGACATGCGGCGATGGTTGCGGGCAGTGTCCGAATAGTAGTGGATGTCGGTGGTACGTGGTACGGACAGGGCGGTTCTGGGCGCGGGGGCCTCCAGCGTCGAAAGTGGGATATTCTGCAGCGATGTTTTGTTGTGGGGGATGTGCTGGTAACGAGCGACTGGACGTTGGAGAGGCTATTCCTCCTGACGTTGGAGGAGGTACAAGGGGTTTCGAGCAGAGGATGCTAAGTTCCCCAGATATAAATCGATTCCTCCTTAATCTACCACGCGGGAATATATTACTGTTACCTCTAGTACTAGTAGTCGGCCTTCCGCTACCCGGATATAGGACTCGAGTTACGCTTCTTCTCACCTCGCAGAAAGGACAGGTTGGACCGCTCACTGCATCCACTTACCACATTCAGCCGTTGTACCACTTCTGTATAGAGGCCATCCTTCAAGAAGTATTTCCCACCTTGACCCAAGGGCTCGAATTGGGTCGCAATTGTTGAACTTGCCCTCTACCTATATGCTTTCAAATCTCGTGCTGCGGAATTCGTGACCTGCACCCGTCTATCACGTTCTGTTGTCAGCTTGCAAGCTGCGCGTACTCGCTTCATTGACGATATGTGACCCTTACTCGCTCGACTTTTCGACAAGGACTTGTCTTTCATTGTTTCAATCTCCCGTGCAGTAAAGATTGAAGCTCGAACAAATAAGAGAGAATACAAACAGTTGTTTCGAAAACTCGTAGATGTCCATCCTTCAACCAAGAAGGATGCAGTCTCCACGTTTGAAACCTTCAAAGCGTGCTTCCTGCGCGACATGGAGGTTCACGCGCTCCAGCAATCAGCATGAGTATCGGGCCGCAAGCCATCGCTCGATCGAGATTGAAATGCGAAATCGATCTCACAAGCACCTCGAGCATGCTGCCTTGCCTAGTTCGAGCACCTCAACCGCCTTGAGAATATCCATCTTCGCTTACATTGACCACTGCAAGATGAGGTGCAGTTGAAGCACCAATCTAAAGATTTCCGTGGCGAACCATGATGAAGACGGGACAATACCTTTGATAACGAGGCCGCCGCCCAATCACAGAGACCGATCTGTCGCGGATCTGTCGATTAGCGGTGCGTCAAGGCTGAAGGTGGTAAGCTTCTACATGCGATGAAGCCGGCAAACACAAAATTATATTTATCGAACAGACAATGCCGCATAGCCGCGTGCGAAGATGGAGCAGAATGCAGAGATTGATTGAGACTCCTGTTTGACGGCATCTTATCCGTGAATTGGGCCATCAGGCGGGCAGATTTGGGCCATCGGAGGTGGCCGACGTGGTGCGAGAATGCTTCGAGATGGCTCTAATATGCGGGTTTGGAGATCGCGTTTCCCATCTGTGCGCTGCCCGCGCAGAAGAACGGCCCATGCTACTAGCGACGGGGAGCTCCGTGTGGTAGGCTGATCGGTGATAAGGGTTCAGTGGAAGATGGTGATGGTATAAAGATGCTCAGGTCTGTCTGTTCGAGCTGTACTTGTGAGCTTCCACATTCAGCACGACTTCAGAACGAGAGCATCCTTCCAAGCAATTTCTTGTCAAATTATACCATCTTCTTGGCAACTTCAATATAAATAACATCTACCACCATGTCTGAACTTGGATACGCCCGCTATGGAAAAGACAACATCCGTCTTTACAAGGTCAAGAAGAATGAAGACGGTACCCAAGAGGTCACCGAACAAACCGTCTGCATTCTCCTAGAAGGAGACATCGAAACCTCGTACGCCTTGTCCCAATTCCCTCTTCCACATCTGACCAAACCTAACAATCCAAATAGCTACACGACAGCCGACAACTCCGTCATCGTAGCAACAGACACCCAAAAGCAGACCTGCTACATCCTCGCCAAGCAAAACCCAATCAACCCCCCCGAACTCTTCGCCTCCATCATCGGCGACCACTTCGTAAACACCTACAAGCACATCCACGCCGCCCACGTAAAGATCATCCAACACAAATGGACACGCATGACCGTCGACGGAAAACCACACCCATACTCTTTCTTCCGTGACGGCCAAGACACGCGGGAAGTCGAGGTCGTCGCCCGCGAGGGGACAGGCATCTCCATCAAATCCGGCATCAACAAACTCCTCGTTTTGAAGTCCACCGGCTCTGCTTTCCACGGTTTCGATCGCGATGAATACACCCGCCTCCCCGAGACATGGGACCGGATCCTCTCCACCGAAGTCAAGGCCGATTGGAACTGGTCCACCTTCGATTCCCTCGCGACCGTAAAAGCACAGCAAGCCAAATTCGACGACGCGTTCAAGAATTCTCGCGATATCACGATGAAGACGTTTGCGAATGATAATTCGGCCTCGGTGCAGAATACTATGTATAAGATGTGTGATCAGATTCTTGCTGTGGCGCCTTTGGTGCAGAGTGTCGAGTACACGTTGCCCAATAAGCATTACTTTGAAATCGGTATGTTTCCCCTTTCTCTCATCTGATGTACCCAGCATATTCTAACACGATGAGTAGATTTGAGCTGGCACAAGGGCCTCAAGAACACCGGCAAGGATGCTGAGGTATTTGCTCCTCAGTCCGACCCCAACGGTCTCATCCAATGCACCGTTGTTCGCAAGGGCGGAAAGGCGAAGTTGTAGATTACGATTACAGCGAGCCGTGGGTGGATATCCCCCCTCTCCATCAAGAGAGATTTCTCCACCCAATCTACGTTCGATTTCTGGATATGAGAGTGGATTTGAATATTTCAGCGTTCAGCATATACGTACACAGAGATGGCCAATGGCGCTCTGGGTCTTGGTTCTTGTTTATTCCATCTATCTGTACTATATCCATGAAGCAATGTTTTATGAAAGCCATCCAATAAAAGTATTGGATTTTTGAGATTGGCTTTTCCCTGTTTCGCCGCAATTTATGACCTCAGCGGCGTCTGCGTGTTTTCTTCGTTTTCGTCATGGCGAGCGCTTTCAGGCCTGCTCTAGCTTCACTCACAAGCTGGAAGAAGTGGTAGCCAGCGCAAAGCTCGGCCATCGAATTTGAGCCTCTCAATGTCAAACAAAGGCCCGAGAAAGCAGCAAACCTCGACGCAGTATCACGAGGGGACGAAAAGGGTCTTCCATTTCCTAGGTACAACTAGATATCCCAGATAAGCCTCGGCGCATAGGCGCGATGTCGCATGCTCGTTTGCCCAAATGCCGCGTGCTTGATTCATTCGACTTCTCACCTGCTCAGGTCGGAATCAGCGCGCATGGCTGAAATTCGGCATGGGAAACCGGGCAGGAAATATGTGCCTCTTTATCGTATCGATCACAAGCGTATCCAACAGCGGTATGGCACAATGCAAACTTGCAATCTTCTCACACTGCCGTATCTCCCTTGCCGACCTCACCTATCCGACTCTTGACCTCAGGAATCTCTGTGATGCTCAAATTCTCCAACGCTTGTATGCTTTGCACATTCTGATTTGGATATTGCAGGAAATTCTTCTTGTGAGGATGCGCGTGCCCCTCGAACGCTATAGCCCAAGTCAGCTTGACATCCCCAAGCCCAAAAATGGGACATAACTTACTCTTTAACCTCCCCAATCTAATATCCCTCAACCGATTCTTCGGCAACATCCCTCTGACCGCCCTCCTCAAGATTTCACCACCACCCCATTTCTCCATCATCCTCTCCAAACTCATACTTTTCAAACTACCCGGTCTCGTGGTATGGGAATAGTACAATTTTTGTGTCCTCTTGTTACCAGTGACGGCGAGGGAAGAGCAGTTTGTGGCTACGATGTAATCGCCGCAGTCGGTCGAGGGATCGTAGATGGGTTTGTGTTTGCCCATCAAAGTGATTGCGATGCGGGAGGCGAGACGGCCGAGAGGGAGGGAGCTTGAGGCAAGGTCAACGTGGTGCCATGGGCGGGCGTAGGCGAGACGGGTCTATGGTGCATTAGTCGTGGTGGTTATTTGAGCGGACGTATGGAGGTCGTACTTTGCCGATGACTTGGGACATTGTGGGTTGTATGGGAGCCCAATTGGGCGAGCCTACTGAGAGAGGTCAGGACACAGTGGTATGAAGTTCGAAAGGTGGTTGGAAGTGGTATCGGAATCTGCTCGTAGTGTCGTGATGTCCAATTGACGGTCTACGCGAGTTCTGAGAAGTAATTGAGATTCCTTTTTGGCTTAGCGCAGCTCGTGATCAACATCCAAGGTCCTCAATCCTGAGGCTCGACATGCTTCTGCCTTGATTTACTCCAAGAGAATTCCCCTAATTCAAGTCTTCCAGATATTCTTCCAAGTTCTGACAATCAAATCCATTCAGCATCGGCAGCTGAGGCCGCACCGTACTCACGCAGGAAGATATTTTTCTCCTATTTTGTGTCCCGATTCGTTCATTTGGATATAGAATTTTGGATCTGCCATTCGCATTCTATTCTTATTCAGATACGGCAAAAGGTTAATTGAAAATCCCCGACCATAGGAGCCAAGAGTAGATGGGATGAGTAGATGAATCATTCACAAATCGAATGATGCCAAGAACTTTATCACCAGGACAATCGAACCCCCGGTTCGGTGTCTCGGTCAAGGATCTGGAATTGCTCACAAACCTGACCACTGGCGTCATACCTTGAGAGCGAAACCTAGATGCAATACCTTCGGTATGGACAGCAAGATGATCTAGTAAGTGGCCTTTCAGATCACAAATTCCGTTTCAGATGAAGCACCTCAGATTGGGAATCAGATGGGAACCCCAAAAGTGAGAGCCGCTTACGCGTACGCAACCCCCAACCGGGTGTAAACAAGAGATTCTTGTTAAAGCTCCGAGGTGGATCAGGATGACAAACTGACCATTATAGTGGTCTATCTTTGTCGAGATCTCTGCAAGAGTCCACAAACAGTAAGGGTCGGTCAGAAATAACCCGTTATTAGCCCCCAGCTTCACGGGACCGCGGTCGGCATGTTGGTCTGAAAATTCGGCCTCGGAGGTACAGTACTGGTCAACGCCGATGTTGTAGATCGTTGATTTCATCCATGATCTAGCCGCTTGGTTGCGATGGGGAGCATCAAAGATGCCAACAATACCCAAGGGGACGATGGAAAAAGACCTCGCCCTCCAACGGGAAAGCTGTTGAGCATAACAAAATGTCTCAATACGATTGTCGCAACCTATCATGAAGCCTCCGTTTTGGCCAACTTCTTGTCTTCCGATTCATCAATCACTTCATCGGGCTCACGGGCAGATTGCGGATCACACTTCCAAGGGTACGATAACACAGTACTATAGTACTACTGTGAGTATATGGAAGTGGGCCCTGCTTTAACGAAGGGTCTTGAATAAGTTCCTAAGAAAAGACACAGTTTAAGTTTAGAAGTCATTTACCACAGTACACGAGCTCATTTCCATAGTATGGGACTATGGCATGGTTGGCTTTCCGCACAGTAGTATGGTACTCCAGAGATCGCTACAACTGATCTGCACTTTTCACGATCAACAAGCGATCCAATCTGAGAAGGTACTGTGGTAAGCTTCTGACTTACTTCTTGTCATGCATAATGGGTACTATGTAGCAGCGATGCGAATTGATCACATCAATGTTTCAGACATGGTCTCTGCCGCGGTACAGGTACGTACATACACTTCACGCAGGACATACACAACTCCAGCAATCAAAACATCCCCACGATGGCCTCTCGATGAAATAATACGCGCGTCACCGTAGATTCTTTAATTGTGCATCGCATCTTTGGTCAGCACAAGGGAGCGTTAACCGCTGCCATCGCCATCGCCGAGCGCCGCGTCGTTTCCTAGTGGCTCACTGCTTCCCGCAAAGCATGCATAATGACGAGGTACTTCCCAGTTGGGATGAACGTAGTCGCAAATATTCCCAAAATTGTGGTCTTTTTCGGGGCAGGAAACCTGAAACTCGCCGGAAACCTTCAAATCACCGACTTTGGGTCGCCCAATCCAGTATCCAAAGTAGGGTTAGGGTGTTATAATGGCGATCGGCACGATCTACCAAGCACGGTACCTAGGCATCACCCATCCCGGAAACTAGAGGTAGTGACTCCGAGATATGATCTGTTAAACGATAACAGGGCTGAAAAAAGCAACACTCTCCACATTTCCACGTATCAGTGCGGTGTTTGACCTCGAAGTTCACATGGGCAATACCCATCCGCCGAGTCCCTTCCCCAGAACGGCGCTCGGTTGGTCTCCCCGAGCTTGCCAAGAGTGGTCTGAGAGATGGCACCGGTCACATTCGGCACAGAATTCGGTTCAAACCACGCTCCAGCATCGAGCGAAACACTATAGTTATCTTGCCCTCTCTATTTTCTACAACTTACGAAGATCAATTGACTGTCAAATCCCTGTATTTGACCAGTGCCCAGGTACCAAGAAACTCTACATAGTAAAAGCTCCGGAGAATTACGAGGACCGGATATGATTCAATTCACCATATCGTTGACTTGGCTTTCAAATCGAACGTGCCGCGGGTGATAGTAGCGAAAGCGAGTTTGTATACCTAATCCGGCCTGGTATGATTATAATTCTTCCGTTCGTACGACTCTTCACTTGTATATCAAGCTGAGCAGACCGCACCTGTAGACTCCTCTTTCATTCAAAGATTCTCTTCTCACCGATCCACCACAACCTTGTCTCTAAGTTTGTCTATCAGCCCCGGTCACTTCCACACCAAAACTAGTCATCCTCACCTAGCTACCGTTCACAATGAGGTATCAAACTCTTTTCAGCCTATTGGTGGCATCTGCCTTTGCTGCACCACTCTTGCAATCACGGGACAACTCCGCCTCACTTGATGCGCCAAAAGACTTCGAAAAGGCCATGAAACAGTTTGCCAAAGAGGGGAACAAGCAAGGAAAGGATTTCGAAAAGGCCTATAAGAACGCGGGCAAGGCTTATGACAACGCTGTCAAAGAGTATTCAAAGTCTGCAGGAAAAGCAAGCAACGATTTGGGGAAGGCATACTCAGAATACGCCAAACAAGTCGGAGACCTGGCCAATGATGCTCGTGAGTTTGGAACTCTTCGTCGTTTCACGAGGGCATGACGCTCACCGTTGATTTAGTCAAAGACTCTGGAGAAGCTCACAAAGACGCCGCGAAAAGCATGAGGGAATGGTCAGAAGGTACGCCTCACGCTCCCAACGACACATGCCAAAAGCAGCAACTAACACATTACTAGCCGCCAGTGAAGCCGCCAGGAAGGCAAGCCAGCAAGGTGGAAAGCCAGCACCGCCCCCGCCTGCCCCGACCTGGGGTCAGCAACAAGGGAAGCAATGGGGACAAAACTCCCCCCAGAACAACAAGGGAGGAAACTGGGGTCAAGCACCACCACCATCATCGAACCTAGGCCCTCAAAACTGGGGACAAAATAACCAAGGTCAACGTCCACCACAACAGTACAATGAGCCACCACAGCAAAACAACCAACCACCTCAACAATATAACCAGCCATCTCCACAACAACCACCATCTTGGGCTGGACAAGCATCCTCATCACCACCACCGTCGTGGACTGGGCAAGGAGAACAGTCTCAACCATCGTGGGCTAAGCAGCAACAACAGCAACAAGGCCCACCTCCTCAGGGCTGGGCTCCAGTGCCCGAATACCAGCCAAACGCTCCCAAAGATCAGGGATGGCACAACTGAAGAAAAAAACGAAACCAAAAAAAAAAACCCAAAAAATGTTCGATACTACGGATCAAGATTGATTGCTGGCTATCTAGGCTCATGATTTGTAGGTAGTGCAGCAACTACTCATGAAATGTGTATATTCACGTTTGACACCGGCAAGTCTGAGACGAGTAAAGAGATTGAACGCGACTCACTGAGGTGATGTTTCGCACATGTAAAATTGCCTTCGCGGACATTGGAAGTCACGAGGTCTATATTCATACACAGGGTCCGGCACTAGATTGCTGGACATGGGGAAGAGGCTTTGACAGCTAATGCGTTCGAGAAATGATACCTAGACAAAGAGCTGTACAAGACAAATAATTTACGATTTACACAATGTCTTCCTTCTACAAGTGTCGTGGATCAGATTACGCTAACTGAAGAAACATTCTAATGGTGTAGAATCATATGCTTCCGCCATCCCTAGCAACTCAAACCATCACCTCCCCACCCACAACAAAATTCCTCCCAGCATCCATCCATAGATACACACATCATACCCACAAACAGTCAAACACCCGAACCCAACGCACCGAAACGAGACGAAACGAAACGAAAAAAAACATGTGAACAAACACTCCAAACCAAACCCTCACATGAACAAAAACACGTCCACTAAACCACTCAACCCGCCAACCGCTCATCCACCCACCCTATCCCAAACGCCCAAAAACGCAAGGACCCCAACCCCCTCCCACGTCCTCCCAAACCCGGGTCAAGGCGCCCAAACCCGGGCAACTCGGTCATAGCAAATTTCTGTCTATGACGATATCGGTGAGGGCTTCGGAATATCGAGCCGTTGGGGTTTATATTTAGATAGTAAGTCGGTTCGTACCATAATATAGATCCTGGGATGGGATTGTTGGGTTTATTATGTGCTGTGTTTTATTGGGGGCATGTGAAGGTGGGGGGTTGGATGGGGGTGGGGGTTTTGTGTTGGTAGTATTGGGTTTTGGTGCAGTGGGTTTTGTTTGTGTTGCATTTGGGGGATGGGGATGTGCTTTGGAGGGTTTTGAGGTGGAGATTTGGAGTGGTGAGGTGGTGAGGTTGGAGTGTTGGTTAGCCGTTTGGATTGGATTTGTAGTGGCACTCTCTTTATAGATAATCAGAATTTTATTGATGGAATGGGGAGGTGTTGTAAGTAGAGATTTCGAAAGGGTAGGTATAAGTCGATATTTCGAAGGGGAGTATTAAGTCAAATGAATCCGCGTATTGCAGTCAGTTGCATTTGTAGTTTCGCGTTCGACTTTGGTTTAAATATCAGGAGGTTAGGAGGAAAAAACATCTTCGTGACAGATTCCTTTTATGTACACATTCTATGAAAATTGCCTGTTATACAAACCGCGCTCTATAGGACGTTGAAAATCGACCTTTGCCCCCCTGAAAACACATCTATCATCACAGTTCCAGACACCTAATGAGGCGCGCGCCTGTTGCCAGCTCCAGGAGCAGGAGGAAGCGAGGCCCCAGCCTCAAGACCACCACCAACAGCTTGCAAGATACCCGCAACTCCTTTACTACCAGGGATCGAGGTACTCGTGAATCCCTTGGCCAGTCCGTTCAAGATCTCAGAGGCGCTCTTGCGAGCCTCTGGAGTACCAGGTGCTGGCAGAGAGCCTCCCTGACGCTTCTCCTTGGCCGGTGAAACCGCACCAGCCTGTGGAGGCGTGGGAGTCTTTGGGTGAGTTGCTGATGGGGGGTTCTTGGCTCCCTCATGGATTCCACCGCTCAGGCCAGTGAGGAGGGAAGAGACGCCGGTGGCACCGGGAAAAGTTCCTTTGAGACCGGCGCCTACGCCTTTCAGGATTGAGGAGGCGCGTTCCATGTCTTCAGCAGTTGGTGGCGTGCGTTCTGGTCGTTCAGGTCGTTCATGGCGGTTTTGACGCTTCGTGGGTACCTTGGCACCTTTTTCGAGACCGCTTCCAACACCCGAAAGGATGGAAGAGATATCTTTGGATCCCGGGAATGCATCTTTCATACCGTTGGCAAGGCCTGTGAGAATGCTTGAGGCGCGTTCCATGTCTGCTGGGGTTGGAGGTGAGCGAGCGGGTTGACTCTGACGTTTTTGAACATCTTGGATCAGTTCATCCACGTCGACGGCGCCTCTGCGGGTGGGTGGGGTCTTGGAGAGGCCGCCGCCTAACCCGCTCAGAATGGAACCAACGCTGTCAGAACCTGGGAAGGAAGCGCCTTTCATACCGTCGGCGAGGCCTGAGAGAATGCTTCCGGCGCGAGCAGGATCAGGGGCAGTGGGAGGCGCAGCTTGTGATTGCCTATGTTAAGTGTTAGTCGCTGTTATCTAAGAGACATGTTCAAGTGGCGCAACGTACGCGACAGGTGCTGCAGCGGCTAGGCCAGCCAACAGAAGAGAAGCTGTTTGGTACTTCATTATTGCTAGGGATCAAGGCGGAAGAGGCTGCGAGTGGGATAGCTAAGGTGCTGTACTGAAATGGAGGTGAATCGTAAACTCCTGAAGCTGTGTGATGGTATGAAATTCTGGCCTTCATGTCCTCTCGTGTCTTTATACAGATCAACTTTCTCCCACGAGCCATACCACAGTACATCGGACCCTGGCCTCACCGACATGACGAAATTAGCTTCTTCACGTTCAGTGACAGGAGTGCAGATGTTCCTGGTGTTTCCGCTTGGTTCCTATGCCAGAAGCTGTCAAGATCCTAAATCTCCTAATCTATTTGAGTGACAGCGATCCACATTGCGTATTCCGGGTAGCTGTGCGTGACGCAATGGGATCGCTTTAGGCCACTCTCGACCGAAACAGTAGGATACGAAACATGATGTGGAGCCCGGCGCGAGATAGTAGGCGAGGCCTTGCAGTTACGTGGCAGGGCGAAATGATTCCGGCCAGAAAATTTTCGACGATGTCGGCATGTGAAGAGCATTGGAGTAGCTGAGCGATCACAGTGAGTCAACACGCAAGAACTAGGACTTGAAACTAGACGGGTTTCGAAACAAAATAGACATACCACCGAAACATGATCAGAACATGGTATCGCCAGCCGTACGACCGATTCCAAGATAACCTGAGTTCCTCAGTCGCTCAACTCTCAAGTTATTACAACCTGAATAGCCAGTCGGGCACCACAATAGAGAACAATCCAAGATCTTGACCTTTTCCGATGACATCACACGTCAAAGATTTGAGCTTCAGATCCATGGCATGGTATTCGCTGCTGCAGATCCAGTCATCCACGTTGTTTTCATGTGCTCGGGTCTGCTCGGCAAGACAGCCCTAAAAGCTATACACCACAGCTCATTTCGGGATTCATGTGATGATCAGAGATCCCGGGCTTCATTTGCTTCAACACCTCTTTTTCAACCGCCTCACGTCATCTTCTGGGTGCTGTGGGTACGAGGGAGACTTACTTTGAAATTGACATGCGCAGGGTGTTGCGTTCCACCAATATGTTCGCAGAACTTCGATGTCGGCATTTCCGTACGAATGCTCCGGAGGCGTGTCAGATAATCATGTCCCTCACCGAGATTGTGGTGACAGCGCGACCGCGAAAACTCTTCTGGAGTCCGTGAAAGAGGCCCACGGCCAGAATCATAAGGAAATTGAATAAAATCATCGCAGCCAGGTCGTGACTTGATGCACAAGGTGGAAGAGTCGTGTCCTCGATCACTTCGGCTGATAGACTCAAGCTGAATCTTGTCTTAGATGCAGCGAAATGTTGTCAGGCTTCTCACGTCTCCTGAAGGACCCCTGAACTCTCGTGAGGTCGGCGAGAGACGTCTATTAAGCTAACGCTGCAATTTCTTCGCGCAGTTCATGGGAGTGCCTGCGACCGACGAGTTTTCATACATGCGCTTTTTGACGCCTGGACCTCCATCGAGAGTCCTTACAATCAATAACTAAATGATGTTAGCAGACAAACGATTGATCCGTTGCACTCTTGAAACGTGCCTAGTTTACGCGGGTGAGCGACCCAAAACAGATTTGGGAGCCTCTCCTTCTTCACAGCAGACTCAATGTGCTTGCCTGCGTCTATCTTTCTCGTCATTGAAACTCGAGAAGGTGCACGCACTTTCTTTCATGACTACAGTCGGGCGACCGTTCGAAGCAGATTGTGTTTGCTACCTGGTGTTCTTGTCGTACTCTCAATCATAATGGCAAGCACAGCCTGACGAGACACCACATTGCTATGCCCTGCAAGCTGATTCTTTGGCCGACCGTGGGAGGTTACGATCCAGATCAATTCCTGGTTCGTGGAGTAGGTACCATCGCAGTGCAAAATTGAACTTTGACTTCACAAACGTCTTTTGCATTCGTGATCGATTTCTACTCCTGTACCTTGATGAAGTCGGCGCCAGAATGCAGACCATTTGATATCACTAGGCAGGATGACTTGTATCCGGCTATTGGTTGAGAATGCGAGGGCCTTGAGTGGGGTTCCTCTTCTTTCAATCAGATCATGCTCAGCGAGGGTAAGATCCATTCTCCTGATCTTGACTTATACCTGCTGCGAAGATGGGCATATTTGTTGCAACGCTCCCACTCTTGATCTCGGTTAGATGAAAGAGGAAATGACAGCCTGGAACGATTGCTGGAAAGCTCTATACCCACTATCAATTGTTCTTTGCGATGGTAGGAGGTACCAGTGCAGTCAACAACGTTCAAAGGCTGAACAGATCGATATCCGGAAACTCGATGGACTGATGCCGATGGATTCGTGTCTGCATTTAGCCGGAGGCACGCATAATGGTTTCCACTCTAACCTGTTGTACATCTTGGCTTCTACCTATGCGATTGAGGTGTCGTTGAGTCAGCCGAATGTCTTTGGATGGAAGTCCTAGAGCAACCGGAAACCCACCCTCCGCGCCGGCTAACATCGGGGATGAGGGGATTGGGAGGAAACTCCATGTGATGATTGACATACGCTCGAAAATCGCTAGATGCTCTCTCGTTTGACTGATAGATGTGCCATTGAATATTGAAGGTATGGCTAGCTGCAAGTTTCGCCTCCCCATGGCTTCGAAATACTGATATCGTCATAGAGATAATTCAAGCGTTCAGCCTGCATACACCTATTCAAGCTTCGTATTTGAACGACAAGCCATCATGGCAACCATCCGAGCGTCCCAGCGCTTCCTAAAGCCAACCATGATAAGAGGAATACGACAATTCAGCTCGGCCGCCGCTCGGGCAGCTGCACAAGTCAACTCCGTTGGCGTTGTTGGTGCCGGACAAATGGGACTGGGAATTGCTCTTGTTGCAGCGCAAAGAGCTGGAGTACCCGTGACGATTATCGATTCATCGCAGACCTCGATTGACAAAGGCCTGAGCTTTGCAGGTAAAAACCCATCACAAGTTTGGAGTGCAGCTATGCTCATGCAAGAAATAGACAAGCTGTTAGCAAAGGACGTGACCAAGCAGCGCATAACGCAGGATGAATCGACAAAGATCCGGGAACGATTGACGACCAGCACGAAACTCGAGGATCTGGGTAATGTGGATTTCGTCATTGAAGCTGTACCCGTGGGTTGCGTTCATCCTTTCACCGGGTCTTACTAATATCTGCTGTAGGAAATCGAAAGCCTCAAGACGAAGATCTTCGCTGATCTCGCACAAATGTGTCCTTCGCACGCAATTCTCGCCACAAACACCTCGTCAATATCGATCACGCGAATAGCAGCTTCTACCTCCTCAGACCCTACAGATCTCTCGGCGCCATCCAGAGTTATCAGCACACACTTCATGAACCCGGTGCCGATACAGAAGGGAGTCGAGATCATAACAGGACTACAAACTTCACAAGAGACCGTAGACACGGCAATAGAATTCTGCAAGCGAATGGGCAAGATCCCGTCTCAAAGCGCTGATTCTCCTGGCTTCCTGGCAAACAGAATCCTCATGCCATACATCAATGAGGCCATCATCTGCTTGGAGACTGGTGTCGGAAAGAAAGAGGACATTGACAGCATCATGAAGAATGGAACAAACGTACCCATGGGACCATTGGTTCTGGCCGATTTCATCGGTCTTGATACATGTTTGGCCATCATGAAGGTTCTGCACACGGAGACTGGCGATAGCAAGTACCGTCCGTCTGTTCTGCTGCAGAAAATGGTCGATGCCAAATGGTATGGGAAGAAGAGTGGAAAAGGATTCTATGACTATTGAGATGCGCTCTCGACTGAGCTTTGATTTGTTGAACACAAAGTAAAATAGCCACGTCTCGTTCACACAACAGCATCGCTGAGCCAAACGCTACTTTCTATATCTATGGCACGTGCGATGGTCTGAAGCTTCTTCAGCACCGCAGATGGTGAGCACGACTTTGATGAATGTCAAGATTGGATGTAGTGAGGGATAATCTGAACGCTTGAGCAAAAATCACAAGCAACTCCTTGAACTGCATGGGCCTGCTATCCATGCAGAGGCAAGCGTATCGCCCATTTCACCGATCATTTTCTGACGCAAGAGATCTCGTCCGGGCCAAATACAATGGGCATCTGATTGGAGGGACTATTTTATATGCTGGAATATCTCCACATCATATTGCGGATGTTTCATGGGCCTTTTTTTTACCTGCCTACAGGCTCTTGTGTGGCTAACGAGTTCCAGTTTCCCGCTTCATTTGCCCACTGACAACGTTCCTTTCTGTAAGTCTAGAGTCGATGAGAATCGAGACGTCGGATTCGATTGGATGCAATGTGAAAACACCATTTGGACGTATGTTCTACTTCATAGTCATATAGAGACCTCTGGTATACATGCGCAAAGATCTAGGTGAGAGCCACAATCCACCGCAGAAGTACAGTTTTGATGGTTGTTCCTGCGTCTCCGCTTGAGTTTTTCCTGTTTTCTTGGACGTGACTGGGGAGAGTGTTCGGATAATGATGTCTTTGTTTATTGGGCGGAAGAAGACTAGCTTGATCCGGAGAAGGATACCATGCAGGGACGGGTTAGTGGATGAGGATGTTATTGGAGAGGTCAGTGGCCTTTGGGCACTACTCGATGTGATCTTAGCTGGACGAAGCCGTCTTAAGAGCAATGGGCACTATGCCCGGCTAAGATTCATGCACTCTTAGGAAAACAGTTCCCAAGAAAGCTCATGGGCATTGGCGTCATGTGTGGCATTGTGAGAGCCAGCCTGCCCATGGGGATGATCGGAAACGAGTCGTGCGAGAGTGATTCTGGGAGATGGATGAGTCGAGTGCATTTTCCTTTGACAACGAACGCTTGAATGCTGTCCGCGGTCAACTGTTTAGTTCTGATATGATGTTACATGACGTGCCTTGCTTGTCGACAGCATCGGAAGAGAGTTCAAAGTAACTTGATATGATGTCTCGTCTTTCCCGGATCGTCAACCGCTTGCACATGGCCAAGGAAACTTATCTACCGTTCCTCATCCTCAAGCCTCCATCACAAAATGACAGCGACAACCAAACTTCTCGCCGGACATCACCTCGAATCATGATTCCCTCGGAAAGGGCCAGTTCTATTCTTTACTGAGTCAGGCACCACTTTTCCCCAGATTTTCGGATGGATCCAGCCCTCAGCAGTCATCTTCTCCGCATTCTCCCATGCAGAAACGAACTCCCAGGGACCAATAACAGACATTTCTTTTCCTCTTCTCGAAGGGATCTTACTGTCCTTTCCCCCACCCGACGCAGACAATGAAAGTAGACTTGGTTTGTGGGACCCTTCCTCGGGTCTCGATATCCTGTGCAAGCCACCATCGTATTCTTGATCAAATGTTAATTATGCTAGCGTCGCATCACCCTTTCTGGAGAATTATGGATGTGATAAGATCTATTCCGTACCCCAGATTTCAGGAAATGTACCCATTATTTCCAAAATTTCTGCTAAGTATTTAGTTGAGTCTTGATTGCAGGATTTCATCTTTCATTGGTTTTGAAGAAGAGTGTCTTCTGCTTGAGACTTTGTCTTGAAATTCTTCGACGGAGATTGGATCTTACTAATTACTAAAGACCTGTCGTAACATCGTCTCCGAATGCTAACATGATGTCGGATACCACAGACCACGAAATGCAGGGCACGAAGATGACGGTCCAACAAATCGACGACTCACGCTTAGACGACTCAGGAGTTCATTTCTTCAAGAAGGTACATGCTGATGGCACAGTCGATCTGGTCGATGCTCATGCGATCGGTGGAGATATTGATGAGATGCCTGTTGGTTACTTCATTACTCCTAACTTCATCTGCACATTTCTCGTAAGTGTGATGGTCTTTAAAGCATTAAAATGGCTGTCTATCGGTTGTCTAATGACTATTCTACTGTAGTCAGTATGTCTTGCAAGTATCTGTGCTTATCTTGGATGGGTTCTCCCTGCGAATACTCTCACGCTAATCGATGCCGACATTGGACCTTCTCTGGACATCAATTGGGTTGGCACGAGTTGGACATTGGGGAGCAGGTGTGCAACCAGCTTTTCAAATCATACTGACTGCTAATATCTCTTGTAGTGTCGGTTTCCTTATCTTTGGACGCCTGTCTGATATATTTGGCCGAAAATACCTTGTTATTTCCTTCCAGGTACTTGGACTGATCGGATGCATCGTGGGAGCGACGGCACAAAGCATCAACGTGCTCATCGGGAGCAACTTGCTCAATGGCATCGCAGCAGCTGGTCAGCTCTCGTTCGGCATTATTATTGGAGAGCTGATCCCAAACAAGCTTAGAGGAGCTGCCATTTCGATCATCTTCCTTTCCTCTCTACCTTTCGCCGGTACACTTTGACGCGATTCTGCTAAGACTTTATCGTTTACTGACGCATCGCAGTCTTTGGACCATCGATCGCCCGTGCATTCTTCATCAATACCGCTCAAAAATGGAGATGGAGCTACTACATTGGCATCATCTGCAACGCCCTAGCCCTCATTGGCTACATAGTCTTCTACCACCCACCGACTTACAACCAACTCCACGTACATGGCAAATCCAAATGGCTCCAATTCAAGGAACTCGATTTCGTTGGACTTTTCCTCTTCTTGGCCGGCTGCGTTCTCTTCCTCATTGGACTTAGTTGGGGAGGTTCGAAGTATACCTGGAAATCGGCTCACGTCCTCTCCTTCATCATTGTCGGTCTCATCACCCTGGTCATTTTTGTTTTATATGAAGCTTTTGTGTTTAAAGGACAAGCTTTGATGCCACCTCGTATTTTCAAGAATGCAGGGTACTCGGCCATTGTGATATGTGCCACTGTTGCTGCTATGGTCTACTATTCTATGACTATCCTCTGGCCATCTATCATCAGCAACTACACAACCGACTCAGCCAAAGTCGGTATCCAGTCCGCTGTCGTTGGCGGAGGCATCCTCCTCGGACAGACACTTGGTGGCTTCAGTCTCTCTTACATCCCAAAGGTGAAGTGGCAAGCCATAATCACCTCCATCCTCGGCGCCTCTTTCATCGCCTCACTCGCCAGCATCGGACCAGACACACATAGCGCCACCATCGCTCTCGGTATCCTGGCCACCTTCTTCATCGGATACGTGGATAACATCACTTTCCCCGGCGTCACACTCGTCCTCGAAGCCCAAGACATCGGCCTCGCAACAGGTGTCCTCGGATCCATCCGCGGCATGGGCGGTGCCGTCGCTCAATCAATGTACGTCTCCATCCTCACGACCAAAACGGCAAAATACCTACCTCAATTCGTCACTCCCGCCGCTCTAGCCGCCGGCCTCCCCTCCTCCTCCCTCACCTCTCTCTACGCCGCTATTACCGCGGGAAACTTCACCGCCGTCCCGGGTATCACGCCACAGATCATCGCTGTTGTGGGAGTGGAAACACAAAGAGCGTATTTTTCTGCTTTTCATGTCGTGTTTTATGCTACTATTCCTTTTGGTGTGGTGCTCGCGGCGGCGGCATGCTTTGTACCTGATATGGAGAAGTTTCTGCATAACAATGTTGCGAAGAGGTTGCAGAATATGGGTGTTAAAGGAGGTGAGGCGGGAGAATATGGGGGCTTGGGGAAAGCTAAGAGTGAGAAGAAGGGTGGTGACGATGTTGTTTAATGCACGTACGAAAGAATTGTGTATTTATACCTGGGATGAATAGGGGAGGGACTGATGTTTCATGTGAGCATATATTGCCGAGCCGTTTCCCTTTTTCCTCCCATTACTATTTGAACCCAAATTGTGAACGTCTGCTGGCTTATTTGATGGATGTAAGTGCCTTCTATCCTAACTTGCGATTCCCTACATAAGCATTTACATATCTCATTTTCACGCTCGTTATTTTCTATCCAGATCTAGGCCAATCGCCTGCCAATCTAATGCCCATAAATCTCCTTACCCATCTCATACTTTCCAACCACAACCCCCCACAACTCCTCCACAATTTTCCTCTGATCTTCCGCCCCTCTCACAGCCAAATACCTGCGTCCATCAACCCTGGCCTCCCAATTGCCAGGATTCGCATCAACGACAATCCCACCCGCTTCAGTGAGAATGACCCAGCCGGCACAAACATCCCAAGCCCAACATCCAGCTTCCCAGTAAACATCCAAAGTCCCCGCAGCGACCTGGCAGAAATTCAACGCCGCGGAACCCAAGGAGCGAAGCGAATGCACCATCGCGCCTCCCTGCTCCTTTGACGCGCAGAGTTTCTCAAAAGTCGCCGTTTTGACCTTGTAATCGGGTCCGGAGCGGTCAGAGCCCCATTCCACCGCAACGAGGCAATTACTCAAATGACCCAACGGTTCCGGCGGCGACCTCAGTGGGAGGGGGATTGTTTCGTTCATGAATGCGCCTTGCCCTTTTATGGCGGAATAGAGGGTTTTGGTGAAGGGGTTGTAGACGACGCCGACTGTGGGGGTTTTGTTGATGGCGAAGCCGAGGGAGATGCTGACGTAGGGGTTTGTGTGGATGAAGTTTGTTGTGCCGTCTATGGGGTCGACTATGAATGTGGGTGCTGGGGTGAGGGGAGTGCCTGGGGTGTAGGTTTCCTCGCCTATGAACTCGTAGGAGGGGAATTTTTGGCGGAGGAGGGTTGAGATGAGGGTTTCGACTGCTTTGTCGGTTTCTGTTACTAAATCGACGGCTGTGGGAGGTGGTTAGTGAAGGGCTGTGGAATTTTTCCAAGAAGATAGAGCGTGAAAGTACGAAAGTTTGAGATTGGAATGGGAGTCTGATCATCTTGTCTTAAGTTTCCTTGCGCTCTCATTCCAATTCTCCACAGATTCGTACGTCCACGACACACATTTTGGTGGAGAAATCGTATCCAAATTCTGTCCAAAGCTCGCTCTTTAAGATTACAAAGTCGGGAGAAGACTTTATCACTCACAATTCTTCTTCAGATCCATCTTGCCCGTTGATGGCCGAGCAGCGAGAATCATGTCTCCCGCCTTATGGGCGACCATGACGAGGAAATCTCGAATCTCCTCGAGCAGCAAGTCTTGTGCACTCTCCATCTTGACTTTGACGAATGATCTGGTTATTGATGGAGTTGTGATGTTCAAAGAAGTGTTGACTTCATGTTGGTGGAAGGTGCACACGGAAGCTTTTATTCCGCTCAAACGCCATTTCCGCATTAAGCGCGACGCGAAACTGCACGCGTCGCCGTCAATTAACGATTCTCTGTCTATACAAATCTACAACAACCACTACCATGGACGGGACTCTCGACGAGTGGGTGTCGTCGGCCTCCAATACTGTAGATCCAGAAGTCCGCGCATATGTCTCCAGTCTTGTCACTGCTGTAAGCCATCTCGATCTCGACACGACCATCGTGTACTAATAGCTGCAGATCGGAGGAATCAGCATCGAACACCACGGAGCCTATGTTCTCGGAGACAGTGCCCTCGAATGCTTGAAAGATCTACGACGGTGGTTGAGACAGTATGACCAGAAGTTGGACAGACTGGATGTGCAACGCGTTCTGGCAGAATCAAACCTGGTCAAGGGAGACTTGCTGGAGATTCTCGCTGGCTGGAAAGACGGCGCATTGCTTGAGAACAAATTGCGATATAAGATTTCGACGGGCTGTTGTATGTGTGTAATATTTGCTTGATCCGACGAATGCTGACGTGCATCACAGTAGAACTACTCGTTCTTCTAACATGGCCAATTGAGAAGGACAACGAGCTCATGACGGTAAACCACCATAGACATCTTCCCTACCTACGATTGGCACAAGTCGGATACAAGCGCGCCATTCTCCACCATGATATTGCTCAGATCCTCAGAACCGTGGTACAGATTGGTTTACCCTCAATGGCGATTCCGAAGAAGGAACGAAGCGAGCGCGACGAATCCATCATCCGACTCGAACTATATTTGTTGCGCAACGTGGCTATGATCGAACAGCCAAAGGACCTTCCGGCAGACGAAGACGAAGCCGAAGTATCGAGATCGGCAACTATTGATGCATTCAAGGCTCAGAATGTGTTCCAGGTGCTCTTGACTGTTGCCTCGAGCATGGGCGAAGATTTTGTGACACAGGACGTGCAGGTGCTGGAAGTCTTGTTCCACCTCCTCAAAGGCATTGATCCGGACAAGGTCTTCATGGAAGACAAGAAGATCTCAAAGGCCAATGCAGACGAGTTCAAGCAACTGGTACAACAAGAGAGATCGATGATGTCAGAAGTCAAGCGAAATGCTCCTACGAGGCACAACCGGTTCGGCACAATGGTCTGGTTGAAAAGGGATAATGACCAGGTCTCTACCATGACCGGGCAGGATGTGTTGAAAGGCTCGGCACAAGCAGCTGACCACATGGACAAATCAAAAAAATGGAATAAACCTCAGCATAGAGGCAAGCAGAATTTGGACGAGAAACCCTCCTCTGGCTTCAACAAATTCGTGGATCTGACATCTTCCGCTCGGAAGAATTTGAGGCACTTTGTGACAGAATTCCTAGACTCCTCGTTCAACCCGCTTTTTCAGCACCTTCGAAAGGCTGTTGAGCGAGAGGCGGGCCGTTTGGAGACTGACAGGCACCCTATGCAATTCTTCTATGTCATAAGCTGGTTCTTGCAAGCCGAATGTGCCAGACGCCGAAGTCGAAGAGAACGAAAAGCAGCACACGCGAAACTATATAAAGCAGCAGACGCGCCTCCTGCCGAGGAAGAGGAGAGTTTTGGGTTGGTTGCGAGCGTGCTCAACCAGGAGACCTTCGTTCTTCTTAATCGATATATGCAGCGAGCTCAGGACGATAAAGAGTGGAATCAACTGAATGCTGGAATGAAGTGCTTGACACAGATTGTGAGTTGTGGTTGTACACTCTTGTGGCAATGCTAACATCTGTTCTAGCTTCTGATTGTACAAGAAATGGCCGCTTCACCACTTGACGACGACCAAGATATCGCCGAGAACATTCAAAGCCGTATATTCTACGAGGAATCGACCCACGAGCGCGTCCTGCACCTTTTGCGAACCTACAAAGATCAAGGCCTCGGCTATCTCGATGCCTGCACTGAGCTCTCTCACGTATTCATTCGAATGTTGGAGCAATACTCCAAACAAAACGTAGATCTGCATATCCGCTCACGCCGCCGAGCGAGACGAAAGAAGAAGGAAGCACAAGCGGCAGAAGGCGTAGAATATAACGGTGATGACGACAACGATGTTGCTGACATCGAACAAGTCCAAGCGGTCTCGAGGGAACGAAAATTCGACTTTGCACGATTTGTGGCTCGGTTCATGACACAAGCTTCTGTCGATACCTTTGTGCATCTCACGAAGTATTACAAAGACTTGTCGAAGGAGCAACTGAAACGCGCGCACCGTTTCTTCTATCGAGTGGCTTTCAAGAATGAGTTGAGCGTAATGCTTTTCCGGGTGGATATCATTCAGCTCTTTCACACCATGATCAAGGGGCCCAACGGTCTAAGTTCTGAATCGCCAGCCTTCCAGGAATGGAGCGATTTCTCACAGCAACTTTTTCGACGGCTGATTAAACGTCTGGAAGATAGACCTGGTCTTTTTGTTGAGTTGCTTTTCAGCAAAATCCCAGCAACAGTCTTTTATCTCGAGCATGGCTACGACAACAAGGTCGAGAAGATACCGCGACCCCCTGCTGAACTGGAGGTCAAGCCCGGTATGGAGTGGCATCAAGAGATTGGAGTTGTTGTCAGCATTCTTATCAACCAGAACAAGTCTGATGCGTTGGCATGGCTAAAGAAAGTCATGACAGACGCCAAAGATGAGCGTCAGGCATGGCAAGATTTGGAAATTGCCCGCAAAGCAGCTGCACGTGAAGCTGTTGCCAACGCTGCAGAATCGGCTGAAGGAGCTGAACCATCGATCGAGGCGGAAGAAGACACAGGACCAAAGGCACCATCAATCCTTGTTCGACCAGACACGGACGAACGTCGAAAGCAGCTTTTTAAAGACAACAAACTCCGGCTGCTTATGACGCTCTGTGGCTTTCTCCGATTGGGGGATACGGACGATCCAGACGCAAGTTGGATTATTCCGACCTCCGTGGAGCCGTCCAAACTTGAGGAAGTGGTCAAAATTATCAACGGTCATGAATTCGAGCTTCCTACATTCGAAGACGGAAGAACAGCGGAGAGTTTTCTCAGGAGCAAAGCTGCAACTGAACGTGCTGTCGAGAGACGGGAGAGAAAACCTGTGTTCGATGACGACTCTGACAATGCCGTCGATTATGAGGAAGAATTTGAATTCGAGGCTGGTGGTCCGACGAATCGGAAGAGTGAGCTAGAGAAGCTGAAGAAAACTAGGAAGATCAGACGGAGGAAAGAGGGGTCTGATGATGAGGATGATGGTTTGTCTGAGGAAATGAGGAAACAGAGGCGGGATCTGAGGAGAGAGGCGGAATTGGAAAAGAGGAGGAAAATCAAGAGTGAAATGTTTGTTCATTCGAGTGACGACGCTACTGATGAGGAGAGGGACAAGGAATTCTTCGCGCAGGAGGAAGTGAGAAGAAAGAATGCTGGCAGGAACTTTTTGAAGGCGCTAGAGAGTGGGACGAAAGAATTGGCGAGAGAGGGGACGAAGAAAAGAAAGTCGACGGCGGGTGGGAAGATGGGAGGAAGGAAGAAAAGGAAGGACACGGCGTCGCTTTCGGCATCGGACGACGACAGTGCCGCCCCCATCGTCGTGGAGGATGACGAGGTAGAACGCGTCATTGCTATTAGCAGCGAGGAGGAGTCCAGTGATGGTGAAAGCGATGTTGTGTCGGTGAATGGAGATGATGCCACGGATACACCACTCTCTTCACAGCCTCATGCGCCGTCGCCCATTGTCGATAAGGCTGCCACATTGCCTGCAGTGGATACGGCTATGAAGGATGCGGCTCTTGATAGTGAGGACGAGGGACTGCCTGTTAGGCCTGCTGTGAGGAGGAGGGGTGGGTTTGTCGTTGAGAGTGATTCTGAGTAGGTGACTGCAGTGTTTTGTGAATAGTATTTGGACGGCGCGGAAGATATTATCGATGGATACCAATGAATTTCAGATGCGTTTATGATTACCTGTGTTCCATTTCCTGCGAGGCAGGGATTCCGTTTCATGCAGGTTATCCCCATAGACTGAGTGTGGTCGCTCATCACGCTCTCCCGGCTTCTTCTAATCGCAGTATAAATAGTTCGAGGTAGCGGACGATTGGAAAGTGTGTCTGAAATCCCTACTCCTCCTGCAAATGGTGGTATTTCACCCAGCATTTCCCTTTCCATCACCATCGATACCATGGCATCAGCTACACCATCATCCTCTCCTCCCCCCTTCCCATTCTCAACATGAAAACCCAACATCCAGCTTTTCCACAGAGCGACCAAACCCGAAAAGTATTTCAACAGATAGGTAACCTTCTTGCCTTACCAAACCACGCTCATTCCCCGCATCGATAACGCTGATATCCCTCGTCACAACTTCACAGAGTAGTAACGATGCCATCGTCCCCTCACCTTTGACCTGAGTGTAAAATAGAGATGGGGGAATCTCTGGAAATGGCCTCAGTGTGTATAATGTTGTTAATGTGCGTTAAGCCTTGTGTAGATGAGCAGTATTTGGCCAAATTGAAGAAGCGGGTTGAGTATTATATTTTTATTGATTTCATTATTCGATTATTGGATATTGATTATTGTATTCCCGAGTCACACTGCGTGGATGGGGATGTGGGAGTGACATTCATCAGTGAGTTAAGCCTGCTTGCCTGCAGCCCATGACTTATAAATCGTCGTAACCTTATCTGTAAGAGTTTCATGAGTTTTTCCGCCATCTGGTCTCGCTCGACGATTACATGTACAAGCTAGCAGTGGCACACACATCTCTCTTAATCATCTCCTGACAGTTTTGCATCTTCACATACAACACCGGGTCTCCGATGATGCGAGCGGCATTCTTGACCTCGCGACAGGTCTCATCCAACCTCGTGATGACCCTCACAATAGTCCCCTCCATAACATCCGTAAGATCTGTGATCCGATTGAAGCTCATGCCACGCGCCCACTCATACACGACCTCCACCATGCCGAATCTCGGACGACTTACGAAATCGTTGGAGTCGTCGGAGGATTGAATGACCTGATGAATCGTCTGCACTTGATTGACACGTTCCGAAATTTCCACGATTTTGTTCTTGCCCTTTTCGAGCTTGGCTGTCAGAGTCGGTTCCGTGTCGGTCTTTTCCTGGAAGACGAAGGATGACAAGAGGGCAACGATTTCTTCAGGTTCGTAATCGGCCAGAACGTTTTCAAGGACGAGTTCTGTGAGCACCAACTCGTCCGCGGTATGGATCTATTTTGGCACAATTGAAGTTAGCTCACTCCTCTTTTCACACCATGCTGCAGCACTTTCCCAAGATGGGGAGGCTGGCAAAGGAAGAAACAGGGCTCCAAAACAATTCGAACAACGCACCTCGCAAGCCACCTTCCCCTTTAGTTCGACTCTCGACCCCTCATCTACAAATCCCAGTTCTTTCAGGACCGAGATACGTTGCTCGTAGTCCGGAAGAAGTTGCAAATTCTGGTCAGACATAAGCTGCCTCAGCTGCGCGATATTCTCCTTGACAAGCCACTCGTCGTGCTGCATGGTGAAGTGCTGGAGAAACTTGGGACACGTAAGACAGGTCCGCTTTTGTCCTTCTGCTGCCTCTTTTGCACGAGCATCAAGGACATTCTGCAGGGACATATCCTTGATTTTGCGCCAATCGACTTCTTCCCAGTTCCTATAGGTCCACGATGTGCAAAGAGGGATAAAGATGTCTTCCGCCAGTTTTTGCCTCTCCTTCTTGTTGTTCAGCGCCTTAAATATGCCTCCATCGCTCTTGATGATGGTTTCTGTCAAGCATTCAACGTCGCTTATAGGCACGACCGTCACACGCAAGCTGAGCTCTTCGACTGTCTGCGGTAGTGGTGCGAAATGATGCGCGAAGGCCTCGAGATAAGGTAGGAGATCACTCGGGCCACGCTTCTTGTTAGAGCTGATCTCAAGAACCGGCAGTGTGGGCTCGGAGCCTTTGGTGAAGCCATCGCGAAGAAGCACGCCCGCGGTCCGGATTCCATTCTGCGTTATCAATCAGCGCTGTCGCTTTTCGTGCTATACAACCTTGATCGTACATACCTGCTTGTACACGATGAGCCTCTTCTCGACGAACATTCGTCGACCAACAGGTAACGCCAATGCTGCAAGATGTAATTCCTGTGTCAGTTTTTGGTAGTTAATACAAGACTGATGGCACAGCTCGAGATCAACGTCGCATATATCACAAGGTTCTCGCTTGATCTTGTCCAAATCGGCCTCAGAAATTTTCACTTGCTTCTCATGCTCAGGCAGCAAAGCCTGGGTAGCGTTCTCACTAAAGCTTCGCTTGATCATCTCTTCAATCTTCAGCGCTTCCACGCGGAGTAAGTTTAATATCATGTTGTACGTCAACCTGAATTGAGACCTCAATTTGGTAGGCTCTCCCAAGACCATGTGCCGAAGACGAGGAATAGGAGGCGCTTCGTCAGCTCCAGGAGTAACAATGATCACAGTCCCAACTGGATCGAGGCCGCGACGACCAGCTCGTCCAGCCATCTGGGTGTACTCTCCAGGCAGTAGATCTCTGAATGAGCGACCATCATGCTTACGATAGCCGGAGAAGGCTACTGTCCTAGTCGGCAGGTTTAAACCCATGGCAAAAGTCTCAGTGGCGAACAGAACTTTGACTAGAGTCTTCGCAAACAGGATTTCAACAACCTCTTTCAGGATCGGGAGCATACCGCCGTGGTGGACGGCGATCCCTCGACTCAGCAACTCACGCTGACGCCGTATCTGAGGCAGCTGACGATCCTCTGGTTTCAGCCGGGCAATGGATTTCTCGATGGTCATGTGGATCGCGCTCTTCTCAGCGGCGGTGCAGTAGTCCAGGTTGGACAAAGCGTCTGCATTCTCCTCGCATCTTTTCTTGGAAAAGACGAAGAGACATGCAGGGAGCAGCTCATGCTTACGGAGGTGTTGCACCAAGTGGACCCAGATGTTCCGGTCCTGAGCTGCTGTTGTCCTCCCACCACCACGGCCGGTTCGTGCGATATTGCCACGACCAGATTGCGACGGTTGACCGCGACCACCTCTCTGTTGTGGACCGCCACGCTGACCTGTCCCTCGCTGGCCTCTTCCGCCCTGGGAGGTCCCTCGTTGGTTGCCTCCTCGGTTCCCTCCACGTTGATTAAGTGTGCCCCGTGTGCTACCCGATTCCTCTGCAGGAGCATTGACCTTGACCCTGTCCTTTCCAGTCAGAGCATCATTAGCGTCCTTCCAGCCCTTCTCGAGAAACTGCTTGTCTGACGTGACGAGCTTGAACATGTCCTTGTTCGCCCACAGGTAATGCTCCAGTGGCACTGGGCGTTTCGGCGTCGAAATCACATATATATCTTTCTTTTTGGTGCGACCAACCCAGGATGCGAACTCGTAAGTGTTGGGAACAGTTGCGGAAAGCAATATAAGTGTCACATGCTCGGGCAGCATGATGATGACCTCCTCCCACACCACACCTCGTTCCAGGTCGTTCACGTAATGGACCTCGTCGAAAATAACAAATTCAACGTCTCGAATCAGGTCAGCACCCCTGTACAGCATGCTTCGCAAAATCTCAGTGGTCATGATCAGGCAACTCGCCTCTGGCCGAATCTGGACGTCGCCCGTCAAGATGCCGACGTCGTCAAATTCTAGGCGAAAGTCGCGGAACTTTTGGTTACTGAGCGCCTTGATGGGCGAAGTGTAAATAGCCTTGGTCATGTGCTTGGCCGCAAGTGCAATTGCATATTCAGCGACGACTGTTTTGCCAGCCGATGTATGCGCAGCAACGAAAACGGAATCGCCGTTCTCCAGGTGATAGACAGCTTCCTTTTGAAATGTATCCAGCTCAAATGGCCAATCCCGTGCCATATCAGGCACAAGTTCCTTGAAGTTGGGAATATCGCGATTGATATCTACCATGTGTGCCCATTCCTTGCCTCCACGTCTAGCCTTGGCCATCGCAAGCTGCCCATGAGGAGCCAAAGAAGGAAACTCAATTGGAAGCAGAGCATCGATATCTTCATCAGGGTCCGATTCGCTCTCCGAATCCGAATCGGAATCTTCCTTCTTGCCTGGCAATCTTGATAACTCGGTCTGTATGCCGACCTCGGCCGGCTTTGGCTCCTCCTCCAAAACCTTCTGTATCTCTGTAGCATTTTCATCTTCCTCGGTACTTTGTACAGCTTGTGCTTGCATGCCACGCTTGAAGCCCGGGGGAACCTGCAAAAGGCCACCCTCAGCACCAAAGGCGATGATCCTATCCAGGCCACCTGGAGGTTTGGCCCGCCCAGTCTCCTCTGCGTGTATTGCCTGATCCTCGATTGACTGTATAGCCTCCACTGCGTCCAGGCCACCCGGGGCGAAGGGAAAGAAGCCTGCAGCGCCACGGACAAACTCCGCGCGATTGGCAGGTTTTCTCAGAATGGAGGTGGAGTTTTTGGCGGTCGCGCTGCTAGCTGGAACGGTGATTTCCTTGTATCCTGTCACCCGGCCATCAAGACCTTCTCTGTTGAAACGGATAATTGTGCGCGTTTGTGTGGGAGCGATCTGGAAGAGATCTGTGTATGTCGTGGGTGTATCCCAGCGATGCTGGAGCTTGTTGAGCCATTGCGTATTGAAGGCGGTGGAGGGTGTTAGAAACTCCTGTTCGAGGATGTGCTTGACGGATTCCCTGCTTCGCTTCGTTCGCTTCCGTGGGCGCTGCTCGTGTAGAATGCCATCGATCCATTCGTCGTCGTTGACAGCATCTCCAGCAAGCCGGAGCTTTGCGATGGCCTCTGCCAGGTCGGCCATGGGGATTTCTTTTTCTTCGTATGAGGTCGTATGGTGAGAGGTGTGGAAGGAGAGCCTTATGTGTTATTCTGGCTTCGGATGGGCGTGGTAATGGAGCGGCGGTGTTGTGTGTTTGCTCGGGACGGAATTCAGGTTCGTGCAAAGACAACAATCAAAATCATCGACATCTAACATTGCTTGGCGAAAGAAGGTGGGACTTAATCTCGCTCTGGCTCTAGGAGCCTCTGCTCTGCCTCGTAGCTTCAATTGCCGTCATGCTTTGTATATAAACATTTTATTCTTGAATTTCATTTCGTCATGAATAACTATCCCGCGCCATGAACCGATATCGGATCGATGGCTAGTTCTAGCGCGATTGGGGACGCGATGGAGGGTTTGTGAAATTTCCAACCTCATGCAACGTTCTTGATTCAAATTTGGTGACACACTCTTGAGAGCAGGTTTAAGCTTAATCCAAAGAGTTTTCGCAGCGTCATCGAATCCTCCATATCTCATGCTTGCCGTCTGAAGGGCGGTAGTCGTCCAAAATTCATTGCGGCATCAAGGTATCTCCAAACCTCCATGTTGCTTGCGTCAAGTCTTTTTCCAAAAAAAGACACCCTGAAAATGCGAAAGCGATGCGGAGAACGACTGGAGCGATAGCAGAGCCCAAATTTGATAGTGAATTCACCAGATGTCCATCGCGCGAAGCGCGTCTTCGTCATCCTCGAATGACTGCTCGGTTTTGGATCGCGGTATGTGAGAGCCTTGTGAGGGAGGTCCTTCGTCCAAATTGCCGTTTAGGGGAATACTCATCAGGCCAGGTTCCTCTGCGAGAAGCTCGTCTAGCTCATCGTCATCCGGGGCCCTACCATCAGCGACAGGGGATCCCGTGGAAGGGCCTCCACCGTTCATTCCCTGCTGCAAAGTTGCATCGAAGCCGTGTGTTGTCTCGGCAGACGGTGGTAGGAAGGCTTCTGCTGAATTGTGCTCCCGGTGCTTAACACCCGTGGCATTCGGTTGCGAACCGGGGCTGAGGATCGCAGGTTGAAGCTCGTGCTCAGGATCATCCTCCTCGATGGATGCTTTGGGCTTGCTTTCTTCAATCCATGTCTTCCTAGTCACCTGCATCCGCTTCGAGTGACCTAATTTCTCAATCATGGCCAGCCCGTCTGCGAATTTTGCCCTTGGATAGAGATCATGGAGCCATAGTTGATACGTGCGCAGAAGCTGGGCCACGTCGGAGAACTGAATGATATTGATTGTAAATTAGCGCCCGCGTCGCCTAAGTACAATGCAAATCGAACCTACCTCATGACCTTTGCCGCGAAATTTGCGTCGCGTTTTTGAAATGCGTTGTAGCTTTGGAATGCCAGGGTCGGCGAGCAGTCTTTGAGATTGTATCAGCACCAAGATTTGCTGGGCTATGCGTCCTAGTGGCAGGAGACATGAGACTCACCGCGTGTCATCAAGCTTCGCGACAGGTTGTCGCTTCTTTGTAATCTTGATCTCCTCATCGGCCTGAGTTTCGGAGCGTCGATTGCCTCCATTCCTGTCCCGATCAGGCTCGCGCGTGTTGTTGCTGGTTGAGTTTGGGTTGAACATATCGTCCATGCTGTCGGCATCGAACAGGGCGTCGAGGTCATCCCGACCTGGCTCTTCAGTAGGTTCTGGGCGTGCCATCATGAACAGCGGGAGAGAATGTGTGGAATCGAAACGCGCAGGATATACGGGATACGGCAATCGAGTTGTAGCAGTCGACGCGTAAAGTGGTTGGGTCGGGTGTACTGGAGGACGCGTTGATTAGTCAGGCCGCACTTCCACTCCACCTGCAGCTCGGACCACCCCCGGCCAGCACCTGCACACACTAGTTCGCAAGCGAGCTGGCTTTGTGCCCACGAACCTTTAGGTCGGAGTCGAAGTAGTAGACCGCAGACAACAAAGTCAAAGACTCCATCAAAGAGATCGCGGTATCCATCAAGGCCACCCCACTGACTTCACACTTAGCTGCTTGCGTGATTTGCTGGAAGCACCCGCCCATCTAAGGAGGTAGACGACGTGAAGTCCCGAAGGATCTGCGTCCCTTGTTGAGCCGCACGAACGACATCAGGACAACCCTTCATACCCTCACTCTGATCATCATGGCCATCACAGAGACCACGTCGACGCAGGAGGCAACAATGCGACTGCGTGTTCTGCTTGAGCGAGCCAGAGAGCTGAAACCCGTTCACACCATCAACCCTCCTCTTCCCTACAAGGCCTTTTCTGGTTCCTCCGGATTGCCATTGAACTCATCTCCGCTATGGCCAAAATCAACGGATCTTCAGGCCTCAGCACAGCAACTGATCTACCAGTCGGTAGAGAACGCTGCACGCGGGATATTTTTTGAACGAATAGTGAGTTGTGTCTATTGCATGAAAACATTGAGCTGAAGATTATAGAGCAAGAGCTTGATTCGTGGAGCCGACTTTGTCGAAGTCTGGAATCTTTTTGATATAGTCAACATATGCGGAAACCAAGGTAAAGGAGATGTGCCATTCCGTTTTCTCAAACCTAATGAGTTATTAGGCCAGTGTGACCCATCACTTGTTTGGTGGCTTGTCGAAGAATTGCTTGATTCTCAAGAAATCGACGGATGCCGCGTTGTATTTGATTATCTAGAATCAAGACGTGCCCGGCTCACAGAGGTAGGAGCCCTTTGTGTTCACCAGGCATGATCTAACCAGTAGAATCAGCACACGCATTTCAAACACCGTCATTTGGTAATTCTGCGCGCGTGTAACGAGCTACTGCGCCGCCTCTCTCGAGCTGAAGAGGCTGTATTCTGCGGTCGGATTTTCATGTTCTTGTTTCAAGGATTCCCTCTAGGGGAACGAAGCTCAGTGAACCCGAAAGGAGAATTCCACAAAGAAAACGTCACTTCATACGAATCGGTGCCGACATCTGACTCGCAAGCTGCGAGCCAAAACCATCACGTGGAAATGTCACCTGAGAGCACAAGTTTGACGTCTGATGCTAAAGAGAAGACACTGGGACAAAACACGCTACTGGGAGAGAACGAGCTCTACCCAATTTTTTGGCAGATGCAGGAGGCATTCTCGAATCCTCCGGACTATTTCTTCAGAGACAAGAGAATTGAAGAATTCAGACAAGGGCTCGAGGCGACTCTGAACAAATTCATGGCGGTGCCCAAAGTGAACCAGGCTGCTGCTTCTGAAAGTAGATCTGGCAACAAGCGCTCGGTAGACGAGATGGATCATGAAGAGGCAGCCGGCAACACTTTTAATCCGAAATACCTGACAAGCAGAGAGCTGTTTACTCTTGAGGTCTGCATGACTTTTCGAATAATTTAAATCATCAGCTAACGACTCGCAGTTAAGTGATCTTGCTTTCCAACGACACATCGTGGTCCAAGCGTTGATATTGCTCGACTTTCTGCTCTCGTTGACAGAACGTGCAAAGAAAAGGCTTAGCCAGCAGGTCACTCCACAAAAAGCGCTGCAGTATGAATACACACTAAGTGAGCAAGATGTAAGGATTGCGATAGCTGGTTACTATTTCTAGTTCACTGACATGTGCCAGACTCAATGGGCCGAGAAGATGAAGAAGTCGATTGCTACCTATCTTTCACCCCTGCGAGATCAAGAAGGTCAATACTATAACCGTATGGTCAACACCGTGCTCTCCCGCGACAAGAACTGGGTACGATGGAAGTTAGAGAACTGCCCGCAGATTGGGCGGGAACCAGTCCGCTCGGATGCGTTCACTCTAGCCCGAGATGGAGCCAAAAGTGCTTGCGCGATTAAGCGACCTCGATCATCAGCAATGGGATCACTGAACCTAGATTTCTTGACCGATGTTGATACCAGCAGGAGCAGCGTGCAACGAGTGAATGATTCTACGAGGTAAGTTTCGTATTCTGCAGAGTGGTGTTTGATCCGCTGCTAGGCGGACACTGACGGCCATCAGAATTATGCTTCCTGATGCCGAAGCGCTCGTGAGAGAAGTTCAGATGGCTGATCTGGACATGGATTTCGCCGTAACCGATGAACAGAAACAACAGCTGCAGGAATCCATGACAAGCAAAACGTGGCGAGCGTTACGACTGGTCTCGAAGACCAAGCTGAGCCTGTTCAACCAGGTAGCCGATGGGGGAAATTTGCAGTGCCTGGTCGTCCAGCCACAAGGATCTGACAGCAATATCGAAGGAGGCGAGCATGGCGGAGGCGGGGATCAGAAGCTAGTCGAGCAGGCTACGGTAGAGGTAGCATGATCTGGTCTGACAAAACGCTGTCCGTAGCTGGTTTGAAGAGCTCAGCGGTTGTTTTTGGCAATCTACTGCACACACGGCAAACCGGAGAACTTTGGAGATGCGTTGCGATGCACTTCGGTAGGCCTGGCAAAGCTCGCGAAGGTTACCCACAGTAGACACAGCCTCGTGCACGTTTTCCTGCATTGCGTGTGGCGCACGATGCTCTCAGCGCTAGGGTGGAAAATGCGGGGAAGGGTGAACAAATGCGTGCAGCAGAGAAGCGTAAGTACAATTGTCAACAGCTTAGTATCCGGAGATCACTTGTACGTCTCTCACGTGCACACCAAGGTAAGGTCAGAAGCAGGTAGTTCAGAAGGAAAGAATCGGGGGGCGTATTTTCAAGGCCTCCCATGTCGTTTTCGTTGGCTTGTGGTACTTGGTGCTTCGTGGTGAGTTCCCAAGACCGCCTTAGCGCGGCGACAGCTTGCATGCAGACCACAGGGCCCAGAAGATCAGTGAGGCTCATGCTGTGGACGGCAGTGCCGCCGGTGCACATAACAGTATTATTCTTCCCGGCGCCAGCATGCTTTCTGCAAGCGTGGATGGATGGACGTTGTGCATCAGACGTCGAGATACCACGGGAAGGCCTTCACTGCAGCGTTTCCAATTCTGGTCTGCTCAAACGCTCAATTCTCCGGCCCAGAAGGAGAAACGCAGTCGTTGTTCAGCCCTGTTGAGAGTTCAACAGTGCTCACGATTTGGCCGAGAAATTGCAGGCTCCCGTCACAATATCAATCCCAGTGGCGGTCTGGCAGTCTATTGATGGGTACCTGAGCATCAATATGGGTGCAATCAACTTCTCCACACTCTGCTGCTGTCGGTCCTGGAATGCAGCAGACTCGCAAATTGAGCAGCGCGACAGATGCCTGGTTACGAATGATTTGGCGCGATCCGAAACCGTTGAAGCGTCTCAGGCTGGTCCGGCGTGTGGCTCTGCAGATGGGGGAGATGTTGGATGGACCTCGATCCGTCCTAGCGCCAGCTTGGCGTCGGCGAATCGCTGTTCTCTGCCGAGGACCTCACGGCAGAATGGCGACTGTGACTGGACGAGCTGAACAGCTCCCATCCCAGCCCACTGCGACAACAGCAGCACCAGCACCCAGCACCTCTTCGGACCCTCCAATGTCCACCGTACTACTCCCGCCCATGATTCCCTTCTGATCCATCCCCCCCTCAGCCTGACCAGCCCCATCCTACACACGACCACCTGGAAATGGAATGCTGAGCTGGGCGGCCCTTGGGGACAAACACCCCCCCTGCTGACAAATGTTTCGGGCTGTCTCGCCGCTGATCTCTCATGAGCCCGCCCATCGGGAGACGCTCGCGCTCCATGTTTTGGCACTGGCAGAGGGCCTCTCGCGTACACCTGTGTGGTCTCCTGCTCCTTCGCGACTCGCGCCTCAAGTCGTCGCAGAGCCGCACTCAGCCCAATGTTCCGTTTGCTGCAGAAGGTTTGGAGCTTCTAGAAGGTCTCGCCAGACACCACTTCCAGCTCTGCCTTCTCTTTTCCCGCTCCGTCCCGACATCGTTCATTGAGGAAAGAGGCTGCATCTTGTGTTTCTGGCTGCAACTCGCCCATCGCCTCCATTGGCTCCAGTGCGCGTTCCCTTTGGGTAAGGAATCCTGGTCCTCCAGACGCTGTCGCGGGTCGACTTGCGCGTATCGGGGCCTATCATGGCTGTTCCCGCCTGTTCAGGAAGCCTTCATTCTGCGAGCGAAATAAATTGATATCTCTGAGGCAGACAAGAGGCGACCCAATCCATCGCCATCATGCAGCGCCCTTCCCTGGAAGTCGAGGGCTTCTGACGCTCGCGACATCGAAACGACTACATCAAATATACAAGATTTCCCAAGCGGGTAACGGAATTATGACAGTGCCAGGAACCAGCCCTCCATGTGCTGGGATGCCAACTTGGCAGATGCGACATGGCTGAGCTGTCGAGGAGCTGTCATGATGTTTACAGCTCCCCGCGATTTGTTTCCTACCCGAACGGGCCTTGTCCTTGGAGTAAAGGATGCCCCTGCCAAAGCTTTATATTCCTCACCAGTCCAGCATCTGTGCACTCGACGTCCCAGCATCAGGCGTCATATTTTCCGAGTGGCCCCTCCCCCTCCAACACCTCCCTGTTTATCCCTCATCCCAGAACGTGGGCACCGAGCTTTCTCGTCCTTTCCTTTCTCGAACGGCCGATTGTGTGCGTTTGGCAAATTCAGGTGGCCATTCGTGGACGCCCGCACCTTTGTTCACACCTCGGACTTTCTGCCCCATGGCTAGGGCAGTAGGCCTACCCCAGCACTCGTCGACCGTCCTGCATTGGATTTCTGGGAGCTGCTAACGTTCAGCGGATTGACACATCCTGAAAATTATCACCGTTTCCTTAAGGTTGCTCGAGCTTAGTCCAGGTGCCCTAGAGACCCGCTTGACATCTCACTCTTCTCACGACCGATCTACATATACTGCCATCCCGCCGCACTCAAAAAGTTATTGCACTGTCCGCTTCCATTCCCTGTTTACTATCGCTACAGTTTCTCCTCTTCCAAGAAAATATTATTGCAACTCTTGGAAATCGGTAATCGCCAAAGAACTTTGGTGTTCCAAACCTCAGAGAGAGATTGGTTCTTGCTATTGCCGCATACACTCCTTCTACCTCCTCTAGCGCTCTTCAGCCTTGAGCCGTCGTCCTAGTTCCCACACCCGCTAGCCCCCGTTACACGACCCCTTGGTATGTATTGGTCCATATCTAAGAAGTATGAAACTCGAGGTCTAACTCCATCAGAACTTCGCTTCTACCCAACAATCCCATAATCTCAGTGGGCTTCGTTCAGATTACAATTTGGGACTCACATGCCAACCAACAAGTGACTGTAAGTTAATTCCCCTACACAACCCATCGTCCAATTGTTACCCTACGTCAAATGAAGCTTGATCTGGGCTCAGCCTACACGCACCTGACGTATTGTTGCACCACTGCGGGATATAATGCTGATTCGTATCACCAGCATATCTTGACAACATTCATTCGCCATCATTTCAAAACATTATCCTTCACCAACAGCATAAATAAACGCGCCAATGGTTGACGGTAACCCCTTCAATATTCCTCTTTCTCCGCCTACTTCGCCACGGATGAATCAATACAATTCAGAATCTTCGGAGCCCAAGTGGCAGGATCAACAACAGCAACAACAACAACAGCCATTAGACACGCCAGAATCCAACAACGGCGACATGGCTCTCGTACATAACAACATGCCAGGTCTCGACCTCGACAGGAAGCCAACTCTCCGATCACACAAGAGCTTCCCGTATACTTTGCGAACATCGGGTGCCAACCTTCACGGTGCCCCAGATACCCCTCCGCTTAACGGTTCAGAAGAATCGTCTGGTCTCGAGGGCCTTGGTATTCAAGGTCTCTCTGAGCCACCTTCAAATGAGATTGCAACAGTCTCCTACGGGGGCTCGGTGCCGGCTAGTCCAATATCCAATCTTACTCCCAACTCACCTCACAAAGAGGGTAGCCAGGACCAGCAGGACCTGAACGGTCTCAATATCGACATGGACGCTATGGATGGCATGGACGATATGGACGACGAGATTGATACTTCGAAACCCATGACAGCTGCCGAAATCCGTGCGCAGAAGCGTAAGATGAAGCGATTCCGTCTTACTCACAACCAAACTCGCTTCCTCATGAGTGAGTTTGCCCGTCAGGCTCACCCTGATGCCGCGCATCGGGAACGATTGGCCAGAGAAATCCCCGGCTTAAGTCCTCGACAGGTGCAAGTTTGGTTCCAGAACAGGTACAGTACTCTCGAATTCATGTTTTCCCGGTTTCTCCCTTGCTAATATGATCGCACAGGAGGGCGAAGCTTAAGCGTCTCACGAGCGATGATCGCGAGCGTATGATGAGATCCAGAGCACTCCCTGATGACTTCGACATGACCCAAGCACTCCACTCACCCTTCGGCGCTTCCCATGGAGTGGGTAGCTCTATGAACTCCCCAAGCGGTTATTCGCCATCTTTCCCTGAGGGTAATATGATCCGACCACTCAATATGGACAACCTGAGAAGGGGTCCAGATGGGCACCATATGTCACCGTCAGGTCTCGCTCCGTCGTTCGGCACGTTCAACTTCACTCCACCACAGTCGGTTACGGACACGTTGTCTCCAGTGTCACCAGCTGGTGACAGTCCATTCGGAAACTACTCGCCATCTCTAGACCAGAGCCCTCGCCGTAGCAATCCTTTTGCTCCGTCACCCACTACAACCTTTACATCTCATCCCCAAATTCCTCGCTTGCAGTTACACGATCGATCTATTAACCGCTCTCGATCTGAGTCCATTTCATCGCCCCTCAGGACGAGCATGTCATATGGCGGTCCAGAGACCAACCATGGCCTGAGCACTCCCCCACTTGGAAATGACTCTCAGGGTCAAAATGGGATGCTCCCTTATGGGCTTGGATACAACAACTCGTACCCCAACATGCCAGGCTTCCAGGCCCCGCCCAATTCCCGTATGCGATCCTTCTCTGGTCATAACGTTCCAAGAAGGATGGATCTCGGTAGCAACCAATACCGTGGCGCACCACCGCCTCAGTCTTCGACATTCCCCACGTACACCAGCTCGCCCATGGCGACCCCCAGTAACTTCTCCATGTTGAGCGCGCCCCACCACGTGACGTCCTTCCCCAACACATATATGCGACAAGAGAATTCTTCGGAACCTTTCCCAAGCGTGGACTCTCTGATCGGTGGCGATGACCACAGCAGCCACCACGAAAATGAAAATAACGAGAACGGGATGCAGTCTTTGACTTCCTTCTGAATGACGTGATGGAGGGAAGCCAGTGGTATCGAAAACCGAGGATGGATGGCGTTGTTTATTTTCCTTTTGTTCGAACCCCAACTTTTGATTGTAATACCACCTACCCAACCTTTCTATCCGGGTGGGCTACTGCTATTCGTTTTTCTACGCTGCTTCTCACGACGATGGTTTGGGATGAAGGGAGTCTGTTCATTTCTAGTGTGATATACCTCCAACCGCGCGCGAGGGGAGTTTGTTGTTGTTCACGTCTCCTTCTGTTCTGCTCCTTAGTTCTAGTTGGGATCTCATGTTCTATCATGACGGATGGGGTAGTGGATGGACTGGAAAGGAAAATGTTGGAAAGAAGATGTATACCCCCTCATGTAAACATTAGTATCCGAGCTCTGGAGCTGGGAGAGAAGCTGAATTTGGAAATATCTATTTTACACTACATGCTTTTCGTCTGCCTGGTCGCCTTTTTGGTGTTCTGACCACTCGTTTCCACACACTGACATCCTTTTCGACGAGTCACTCGGATGTCTTCAAGGCCGGCTACACTCGGCTCCCTAGGTACTCTCTAAGCTAGCCAGCAAAAGACAAGCACATGTCTAACGTGATACTCGGCCTTGGGAACGCACCGCATCACCGCATCACCTCATCCAAGACCATCAACCTTGTCCATTGCGACGACCCATTGCGACGACAGCGACAAGTCCACCTCGCCACCGCGTCCAGCCTCTTCATTCCCAATTGGGGAAACGCCTTCGATCTTGGAAGACTCTTGGAAGACGGGGTGTTGACTTGGCCCCGTTCCCGTTTCACCATTCTTAGTGCCAAGGGTAAGACTGTTTTGGATGGGGTGATTGTTTTGGATACTAGTGACTGTTTTGGATGGGTGAGTGTGATGAGCTGGACGGTGATGTAGGACGGTGATGATGTAGGACGGTGATGATGTAGGACGGTGATGATGTAGGACGGTGATGATGTAGGACGGTGATGATGTAGGACGGTGATGTGAGATTTTCGGCCTCGTGTATATTGATTTTTTTTGGTCCTGAGGGGGATTCCTTGGTGGTGGGATGGCGGTTGGGGGATTGGGGATGGCGTTGTGTGGGAGAGGCGTGTGTGTGTGTTGTGGGTTTCTTGGTCTTGGGGAGGTTGGTAATGGATGGATGGATGGTGCGAGATGCCTGTGTTGGGGGCTCAAGGGCGTGAATGGGATGATGTGTGATGGGCAGTCGGGTAGGCTGGGTAGGTTGAAAGGGGGGGGGGGTATAATTTCTTTGCTAAGGTATGGAAGTTGGTTGTGGTATTCCCTTTTCTCTCTGTCTTCGTCACTGTCTCTTCTCTCTGTCTTCGTCACTGTCTCTGTTCTCTGTCTCTGCGTGATTATTCGGCTTCCCATGTGCGTCTCGCCGCTAGGTGTTGGACTCGACGTGCAGTGGCCTCGACTGGAGCTGCAGGAACACCTGAAACGCAGCTCGCGCCGTCTCAGCTTCTGGCCATTCTTTCGGCGCTACTCTGTGTGCTGCGTGCTTGGGCGGCCTTGTCCATGAGGTGAGGTGCTGGCTAGTGCCGTGGGGAAAGAAGAATTCAGGGATTTGGATTTGCTTGTGAAGAAATGCTGCATCTTGATGTCTATGTCTGGCATACTAGTGGGAGCATAGAGGCGAAATGGTATTACTGTACTAGTACTGGGAGAGGAAGGGTAACGTGATGGGCATTGGTTATCCCCATCCTGCGAGTCGTCTTCTGCTGCACCCATACCCATCTCCACCCTCAGCCTGCCCCCTCCCTAGTACCCGTCCTACGATATCGGCCCATTGCTGCTTTCTACGCTGCCTGCTGCTTGCTGCCCAGCACCAGCACCACCAGCACCAGCAGAAGATACGGACATAAAGCCGTTACCATGGCCTGTCTGTAGCCTGATCGCCATATTCTCCATCGCCGTCTCCATCCCTCTGCTGCTCACCTCCGCAGGCTCACCTCACCTCACCTCACCTCAACTCACCTCACCGTCTTCTGCTGCGTAAATCCTAAGCGAGCCCTTACTGGACCGGTGGAATGGGACTGGATGGCTGCATCCTGGGGTACGATCTTACTTGCTTCACTGGGCTCTCCGCCAACCTTCCTGCTCATCCACTCAGGCCTCTTCGTTCACTCAGGCCCCTTCGTTATCCTCAGGCCTCTTCGTCCACTTAGGCCTCTTCGTAATCCTCAGGCGCCCTTCGTTATCCTCACCCACTCAGGCCACTGCGTTATCCTCCGATGCAACACTTGACTCAGAACCCGCATAAGACCTGTGGCAGAGAAGCTTCTCTGCATCTCAGCCTTTCTATTGCAAACCTCTTGCTACCGTCGTCTCCGCAGAGTGAGACTGATATCTCGGACCCGAAATCCAGGTTGCGGACGTTGTGCTGTGTATGCACCACAAAACCAGAAGCAAAAGCAAAAGTCTTTTCACCGCATTCAACTTCCTCAACTTCAAGCTTCTTCTGGAAACTTTCCCGATACGGCCCGAGCACCCTTGCTGTAGACTGCATTGCACAAGTTTTGGCCGCGCTTGTTCAACCACGCCTCCACAAGCTGCTTTTTGCGGGCCGAACCCTGCAATCAAGAGGCCCTGCTGGCGTCTGGGGGCCTTGCGCGAGTCACCCGTTATCCCCTGAGCATTCGTTGCATTCGTCTTGCCCGTTGCTTGCTAGCCTAGCCTGTCACGAGGTTTATACAACGACTGCGGGGGTGGAGAAAAGGCCTGCAGGATCTCATGCCGATCATTCTGACCCTCCTGGATTCACACTCAGCAGCGAAAAAGTGGGGTCTTCGTGATGTGCGCTATTCTTACTCCAGCACACTGCGGAGACTTCGTGGGAGCGAGCATGGTACTGTGTACAAAACGCCCCTATTCCTGATTCAGTTGAGACTTGTCTTTTTGAATGCGGAGTCGTCACGGAGTAGTCACGGAGTACGGTGAAAGAGATGAACATACGATCAGACCTTCGCAAAAACAAAATTCGACAGCACATTCCCACGACATCCGTATACATGGGCGAGCGATAACGATCGTTGCGATCAGTCGCCTCGTGGCTCCTTGCTTGACAGAGTCGGTCTTGAAGATCGCTTTCATGGGGCTTCGAATCTCGGGGAATGAAAAGCGGTGGTCGCGGGCTTCCGCTCTTCGGCTTCTGCTTGGAGACCTGGAGACCGGACCGAATTGGCGACAGAACGTGCGGTCTGCTGCAAGTTGCGAGCTACTCGAACATTGCACGGTAGTCTCCCATGTGTCTTGGGACCATGCAAACTCCAGCTCATGCAAGACGATCGAACCTCATCGCAATGACAGGCTTGCGACTGTCTCTGGACGCCTGACCTGCGCAAAGACCCAACTCCACAACACGAAGATTGCACACAATATGTCAACAGAATTGACAGTTGGAGATCTGCGAAGCCCATCCAGAACGCAAAGTGCGAAACCAACATGTATGCTTCCTTTCTTCTTCCATCTCCCGTAGCCGCCCAGCAGACGTTCAATGTGGTGACGTTATTTTTCTTGCACCTCTGCAGCTTGCTCTTAAACCTGCAATCTTCAAACGCTACCCCTACAACCCTCGGGTACGTATCCCCGGTGTGAGCCTCCTCAGCTGTTTCCTACCACTACTGCAAGCGTAAGGATAAGGTTGCTGATCAAGGCTCGTGGCGTCGCGCATTGCACTTGTAGGGAATGGTTAGCAAGAGCTAACGGCAACCTTCTCTTCGCGCCAGCCCCTTAGTATGCACAAGGCTCCACTGCTGGGGTCATCCTCCAGCAATTCCAACACGAGGTGCACGGTCTGTCCCCGATCAAAGAACAATGACAGTTGGGTTTCCGGGTCGTCTGTTCATCTCCATTTCGTCATCGAGAACTGCGGGAAAAGCATTCTTTGGGACGACATCAATGTCGATAAGGTCGCTGTAACGCCAATGAGCTCGTGTTGGTACATCGTCCGACCTAGTAAGCAGCCTCATGATTTTTAAAGGAAAATCACAGATGATCAAACTGGAGTCCATAATGGTTGATCCGTTGTCCAAACCAAAAGTGCAAGACGTACCGCAGAAATACGTCCGTCCACTCCCCTTTGTCGTCTGCGTTTCGTTTGATGAATGTTACAAGACTCACAGCTCGTTCAACTGGGATCTGTCAAATCAAAGACCTCATCGAGGCTTCAAAATCACACGCCCAAAAGCGTCTTCAAATTTTCATAGAATACATTGTCAGCTCAGCCCATGGCTTGAACTTAATTTTCCCGTAGTCCTGAGATCTCTACGAATATCCACCGTGTCTTCGTCGTAGCTAGAATCGCCTCAGTGTAAGGATGACTATATACGAGTTTGCTAAACCCACCATCATCACATCGTAACCTGACACTCCGACGTAACTTAAGATGCAGTTAATTTGAAGATAAGCCAGTGTCGATAATTGGAGGTTCTTAGTACTGTTCATCGGCTTTTGTTCAAGCGGTGATGGATGCGAAGAAGTACGGATGGGGGGAAAGTCGATTGTGACTGTTGTAAGTTTGTTTGGCTGCAAGTCTTGGAGCAAGTGAGGTAAACACAACAGAACGATGGGAGGATGTAAAGATTGAGAATGAAGGCGCGTTCCTGGTCATTGATTTTGAGACGATGAAGTGTTTACTCCTTGCTGAGATTGATAGGATGATAGTACTCGCGAGGCAGGAGACATGGCTTTGGCTGGATTTGAAGAGGTGGGGAAATCAAGAGATGGAGAGGCTCACGGGCAGGATTAGAGATTTTGGGGGGATCGTTGTTGGTATCTTTGAGGTGAGGGGTAGTTCTGAGGAGGTCGATGTCGATTTTCCTAGCTTTTGATGATAGGTAGATTTTGGGCTCTAAGCACTCGATTGCCTCAACACAGATACCAAGATACGTGTCAACGTGAGGTTTCCTCCTGGCACACCTGAATTCAATCCATAGGACATGGCTGGGCAGGAGCCTTTTGAGTGGTATGTGAGATCCTTCGTGACAGATCAACGCCATACCTCGTGGTTAAGTAGCCTGCGTTGAGTCTGATTCAAGCACTCCTAGAGAAGTTAGACACGCCAGCATTTATGACCTTATCGTCTTAGTTTGCCCATTTACTGAGAGGAATGATGGAAACTGTATTGATGAATCAATCCTCGTCATTCTACTGGTCATGGTCTTGTGGATCGTATTATATTACGGCTGAGTCGTGGGGGCGGTGAATCGAGGCTTTGATGGTTTATTGGGAGAGTCATGTGCCTTTCGAGCGATATAAGCAGAGCATAAGGCTCGAAGCGATAAGAAGTATTATTTGTTTGTTGCAGTAATCTACCATGGCCCATGGCCTTGTCGATAGAACGAGGTCTGATAACAAAGTCCGTGCTTGACATTGTCCGCATTGCATCTCCAAACCAAATACGTCAAAGAACAAACAACTCCAAGCCCAACCCCAAGCCCAAGCCCAACCCCAACCCCAACATGTCGCTCGCCGACTACCTGGCCAAAAACTATCTCACTGCAGATCCGCCCACGGAAAAGAAATCTAAGAAGCGAAAGCGAAAGCACGCCGCGCCAGAAGAAATAGGAGGTCTTGTAATCGCCGACGACGACCTTACGGGTTGGGACAACACAAACACGGGCCAAAACCCCGAAGATGGACCTCAGATCATATCGTCACGGACTGCTGAGTTTCGAAAGAGCAAAAAGACTGCATGGGTGAGCGTTGGTTCGCTCGCGCCGAAGGATAGCGAGCAGGCGGCGGCCGACGCCATTTTGACCGATGCCGCGAATGAGCGAAGGCAGAGGGAGGCTGAAGAGGATGATGCGCCTGTGATTGAAGGAGACGGGGATGTGGAAATGGTCGACGCGACGAATGACCAAGGAACGAAGGCTGGTCTACAAACGAGCGCACAAGTGGGAGCTGCCATGGCCAAGAAGAAAAAGGAGGAAAAGAAGAGGATGAAGGAAGCGATTGAAGAAGCTGGTGGTCAGGCCGATGCTACAATCTACCGTGACGCCAGCGGGAGAATCATAAATATCGCCATGAAGCGAGCAGAGGCACGGAAGAAGGAAGACGAGGCACGGAAGAAGGCACGGGAAGAGGAAGAAGCTGATAAGGGGGACGCGCAACGTCTTGCCAAAGAAACAAGGCGGCTGCATCTCGCTGAAGCAAAGTTCCTTAAGCTCGCTCGAACAGCCGATGATGAAGAACTCAACGATGAACTCAAGGAGCAGGATCGATGGAATGATCCCATGGCACAACTCGTCGCGAAGAAAAAAAATGGCAAGAGTGTTACTGGGAAACCTCTATACAAAGGTGCTTTCGAGCCGAATCGATATGGTATTAGACCTGGGTATCGCTGGGATGGTGTCGATCGGGGGAATGGGTTTGAGAAACAATGGTTTGCTGCTAGGAATAGGAAGAAGGATCGTGAGGAGTTGGAGTATGCTTGGCAACTTGATGTATAACTCGATGTATGAGGGACCCTTTGCGTTTGAAAATATCTCTTCAAATTATATACCTAGAGTCTGTCCAATGGCTCCGATTCAGTTGTCCCAATCGCACCGGTAACGACCTTCGCATCGAATCAACTCCTAAGTAAAAACCCGGCTCAGGAGAAGAAATCGGCTAGTAAATAATCCCCACGAACAAGCAACTCCAGACTCTTACGCCATCCATCACACGAAAGAATCCCACTGAAATATCTGGGTTTGTCCACCAAATCAAGTATCCAGCTCATTCCCTTATACCAAATCCACCTACTACTAGCGACCATTGCACCCTCACTACCCCGCGCGTAAACAAGTCCTTATACCGCCTGTCAATAGATAATTACCCCAGAAAGATATATAAGTAGATAGATAGTAGCGCTATTTCCATCTGTGGATCCGCAAAGGCAAAACTTGGTTTTTTTTATATCGTATCTAGGGATTCCTCGTATCCAAGTATTATATTATATTATACTATATCAATTCAGAATAAGTCGGCTCTTTTAGCGACCTGAATAATAATTGCGTGGTTAGATAGTTGATCAGATGGTTTTGGTTCAAATAAAGACTCTTTCTATAGATTTTTTTTTTTTTTTCCCTCATCGGTGAGGGTGTGTATTGTGGTGGAATTGGGTTTGCCGTGGGTTGTGGGTTATGTTTATTTTATACCTAGTATTGGGGGTTTTTTCTTAAAGGGGGGGATGGTTGGTGGATGATTAGTGGATAGTCAGTATAGTCGATATATATAATAGTAGGTGTTGGATAGCTTTTATTAGTATAGATATATTATTCCTTTCCCTGCGAGAATGAAGATGGGACTTGGGATATTTCAAGTATGGTGATTGTTGAAGGTGGGAATAGTATTATTTCGGGGGATTTGATTTTCTCTGAGAGAAGAGAAGAAAAGGGATGGGTTGTTGAGAGACTAGTGGTAGATATATGGATTTTTGGTAGGTGAGAGTAGGTCATGTTTGGAGATGTCGATTGAAATGCTAGTGTTGCATTTTGCAAAGTACTTATAGAGGAGGAGGACCTCGAAAGCCTAGACTATGTCAAGAAATGTACGAAGGATGATGAAAACAGTCTTTCCATTTCTCTATTCTAAAACCGAATCATTTCTATTAAAGCAGCAAAAAGATAGTAAAAGAAAAGCGACAATTTGATTACCAAACCTCCAAAACCCCACTCACTCACTCACTCATCCCATAGCCCTCTTCATAAAAGCGCTCAACTCGCTCATTCTAGGCCCCGGCGCCACCATCGAGAAATGATTAACCCCCTCCAACACCTCCACAAGCACATTCCCAACCCCAAGCAAAGAAGCCCACCCGCCAGCACTAAAATCAGTCCGATTATTGAGCAACCAAAGCATCTCCCTCGGATCATCGTCGCGCACCTCCGGTCGCGGATCCCCAGGGTTCTTGCAAACCCCATCCGTGGCATAGACAATGTGGGTCTTAGGCGTGGCACGGCCGCGGAAAGGCTTCACCTTGTAGTTGTCCAAGCTGCCGATGAAGGCGTCAAAGTGTGGTCGGAGCCATTTGGGCGGCGCCTTGCCGTTGGTGCCGAAGAAGTCGAGCTGCTCGAAGAAATCGTACATGCGCTGAGGGGGGTTCTCGAGACCGACCGGGTTGGGCGAGTCGATGAGGATGAGTCTTGCTGTCTCTTCGCCGTTGCGGGACAGCTGCTGAGAGGCTTCGTAGGCGCAGATGCCGCCGGCGGACCAGCCGCCTAGGTAGTATGGACCTGTCGGTTGACGGCGTCGGATTTCCGTGAGGTATTTGGCGGATTGTTGTTCTAGAGAGGCTTTCATTTCCCATGGGTTCTTGAGCCATGGGCAGTTGAGGCCGTAGACGGCGATGGAGGGGGAGATGGAGGGGATGGATGCGTAGGAGGTTGCGCTGCCGGAGCCGTCGGGGAACAGGAACAAGATCTTGGTTGCTGTCTTTGGGTTGCCTTGCAGAAGCACCGATGTTGCGTGAGGGGCTGAAGAGACGATCTCGTCATGATTGTCAGGAGCGCGATCCCTGGCTGTTGAGGCCTTCGTCGATGGCTTGGTGTTCAGGCCCAGTGCAGTTCGAAGCTCGGCAAGGGTATCGTTATCAGATAGCAGAGATGATGAGAAGGATTGGCCTAACAGCTCGCTCATGCGTCCAGTCACGTTGAGAGCCAGCAGAGAATCCACACCCAGCTCGGCAAAGCTTGAGGAGTCGGTCAGGTCAGCTGGGTCACATCCAGTCTCTTCGGTGAGGATGTCGCGAACTACTTTGATTACATCGACTTCATCGTCGACGGACGATGCACTCGTTTCGTAGCCGTCCAGCTCGGCTTCAGAGGAACTTTCAAGTTCGACGGCTTCGACCTTTTCGAAGCTGGAGGAAGTCGAGGATGACACCGAACCAGTGCCGGCATCCACGAATGTGGTGAGATCTTTGACGGTGGGATAGTCAGAGAAGATAGACGATGGCAAGTCCAGGCCAAGCTCTTCCTTCAGGCGCCCGGTGATGTTGAGACTGAGCAATGAGTCCACACCGTAGTCTGCAAAATCTGCAGATGGGCCAAGGTCTTTTATATCAATTCCAGCTTCCTCGGAAATGATCGAGAGCAGGAGCTTCGAGGGCGAATTGCTTGAAGTCTTTGCAGGGGTCGGTTTGGCCGTAGCTGGCTGGGTTACCGGTTTGACACTAGCGACTGCAGTCGATGGAGTCGGAGGGATCGGAGCCGCCTTGACTGGTGCGGCGGGACGAGCTGGAACGGTATTTGGAGCCTTGGATGGCAACAATTGATCAAGAACCTGGCGTGGAACACCTTGGAACTGACGGGCGTATCAGATACTTGTCCGCATACAAGAGTTGTGAGAAACTTACTTGGATGCCCTCGAAGATGGCAACAACCTCGTCTCCATCGAGGATGTAAGTGTCACCACCATATAGTGTTCCTCCGATCAGCTGCATCCTGTCTAGAGTTAGGGACTGATCAAAGCACGAAAATGGAGAGGCAGCTTACCGGTTATATGTGGTATAAGTCTTCGATCTCACAAAGTTGGTCGCGCATCGCATTCTCGCCCAACCATGATTGACAAATACTTGGCTCTTGGAGCTTATATGGTCATTACCATTCATGATGAACCCTGAAAAGTTTTAGCATGTGGACAAGGTAGAAAATGATGGGATCAATACGAACCAGCGATGTGTCCAAGACTGTCCACCCATCGAGGATTAAAGTAGAATCCTTCGTCTTCGATCTGGAACTTTACCTTCGCCGTCGCTTCGAGTTGTTTGCTATCAAGGACGACTTCCTGCATGCCCTGATATGCAGAATCGTAATCAACCAATGACGAAAACAACTTGTAAACGATGCCCTTCTTCAGCAAGTGAGAATCGCCACCGTCGACTGCTTGGCGTAAAGCGTCGATTCGGCTCTTGATCAGGTACGAGTTCCGCTTCCATTCTTCGCGCCATTGCTGCTTCTCTGTGATGTGAACCTGGCATGTTGCGTGATCGGCAACCTTTCTGCCCTGCGCGTTCATGCTGTAAAAGGCAAGAGAAAGGACACGTGTGGACCAGTTGGCGCTGGCGGAGACACGAAGCAATTGCGCACCCTTAGCGGGGTTAGAAATCAAAGGCTTTTCCACCTTCATTTTGCAAACATCCAGGCCAGTACCATCAGTCACCATGCCTTTCGCCTTCAGCATGTGATCGGCCATGCACATGGCTATATCGGCGTAGAGCGAAGAAGGGCACAAAGCTGCTCCGTTGACCTAATAATAATGTTAGAGACATTTGCGCCACGGAAGGAGAAAGGAGTAGTACCTTGTGGCCGTGGAGAACAGGCGAAAGCCTGGCATCATCGATATCAGACTCAATCAACAAGGTCGATATGTCCGATGCGGTGTGCTGATCCAGGACACGCTGTACGGAGGGCGAGATGTAGACTGGGGCTGGTTTTTGCTCAATCTGGGCTACTGCGGGCGCCAACACAGTGGGGACTGGGTCGTCCCCTTTCGTGAGGCAAAAATCGTTCTTGTACATGATCCAATAATTTTTCGAATCCCAGCTGTACCTTGGTAGGGCTAAAACCTTGTGATTCTTGAAGTCGCGGTGATATTCGTTCCATTTGATATCAATTCCGGAGGTGTACAAAGTCTCAAGTCCGCTTGTGATGACTTTCCAGGTGTCAACACCTTTTCTCAAAGATGCAATCGTAGTAGCTTGCGATCCGATGGTACTTTTGATCATGCCAGAGCACGCAGGATGAGCCCCGAGCTCGAGCCACAATGTTCGGTCATTGATGACTGACGAAGTTTTTGCAGCCTCGATTGCACCTTGAAAGTCGACCGCTCGACGACAAGCGCGAGCAAGATATGAAGCATTGATACTCTGGCCATCCGAGATGACCTGTCCGAGAAGTGGCGAAAAGTAGGGGACCGCAGGAATGTTGAAGCGAACACCTTGGGCAGCCGCCTCGAAAGATTCAAGGATTGGGTCCACCTGCGCTGAATGGAATGCGTATGGAATTTCTAGAGGAAAGCATTCCAGCCCAGCTGCCTTGCACTTGGTGGTGAACGAGCTGATTTCTTCCATCGATCCACTGACGACTGTTCCAGTTGGCGAATTGATGCATGCGGGCTCGCAGGCTGATCCGGCTATGTGCGGCTTGACAGCATTCAAAGATGCCTTTATAGCCACCATGGAGTGCGTTCCGCTGTTGCAGTGAGTAGACAGGAGCTTGGCTCTTGTGCCGACCAAGAAGATGGCATCAGCAACGCTGAGAACACCAGCGGCATGAAGAGCCGCATACTCTCCAAGGCTGTGTCCTGTCGTTGAGCTGGGAAGTACACCCCAAGATGCCCAGAGGCGAGTGAGAGCCATCTGGATGCAAAGGAGGGAGAGATGGGACAATGTAGGATCGAGAAGCTCCTCCTCCGAGGCGCTGCCATCGATGAGCGGCAAGAAGCTAGGGAAACCTTGCTTCCGTGCAATGCTGTTGAAATGTAGAATCTCGGCCTTGAAGTATGGCGCACTCTCGTACAATTGCTTGCCCATACCGATGTATAGGGAGCCTTGCCCAGTAAAAGCGAATGCGATTTTTGGGATTTTTGCGACCACCGGTATAGGCTTGGAGTCTCTGTTCAGCTGACTTTCAAGAGCCTCACGTAGGTTTTTGACATCGTATGCTGAGCAGATTGTTCGGTAGTTGTGCTGCATACGGCGCGCAGTGGTCGTATAAGAAAGCTGGGAGAGAGAAACTTCTGGGTGATTCTCGAGATAGACGATCAGTGCAGCGATATTTTCTTTGAGGGACTTTGGGGTCTTTGCCGTGACTGTGATCACATGGACTGTTCGAGGATCAATTTCTTCTTCTTCAGCTGTCGGTAGTGGAGCATCTTCGAGGAGAACGGCAGTGTTGCCTCCGGCAGCCGAGAAGTTGTTCAAGAATGCAGTTCGCTTCCCATTGAATGTATTTTCCCGAAGCCAAGGGGTAGCCTTCAGAGCAATGTGCACGTTGCGCTCCGTAAGATCGAGAGGATATGTGTGATTGATCTTCGTCTTGATACCACAATGTGGTGGTATTTCATTGTGCTGCATCATCATCAAAACCTTGATAAGGGAGGCTACGCCAGAAGCACTTTCGGCATGTCCTGGAGGCTTAGATTAGTTCAGTCCTGTTGTGAGCTTTCGGTATCCACAATTACCTATATTTGCCTTGACCGAGCCAATGTGAAGAGGGTTTTGGGGTCCACGATTCAGGCCAACACTAAAAGTGTTCAGAACACTACCCATTTCGCAGCCATCTCCAGCCTGTGTGCCGGTACCATGCATTTCAATCTAATGCAATGTTAGCTCTGTTTCGCAGTCAGATTCGGACAATGACGTACATAGCTCAGAGCCAAGGGATCGACGTTGGCATGTCGGATGATCTTCTTGAATACTGCTTCCTGGTCACCAGAATGAGGACGAGTGATGGACACTGTTTGGCCGCTGTGATTCGTTTGCGCCCCAGCAATGACACCAAAGATCGGATCTTTGTCATTCACTGCATCTTCGAGACGCTTCATAATCACAGAACCGACGGCGTCTGCTCGACAGTATCCGGAAGCTCCGTCGTCGAAAGCATTACAATTTCCTAGAAGAAGCGCTAGTTAGCAGCTGCTGATATTGCATTGGGAATGAAGGCCTCCATAAGCAACCACAACAGCCTTGAGCTGATTTCTTACTGAATCCAAATCGATATTTTCCACTTTCTAGTGGCTTCAACAAACGAATCGCCAAAGATATGTCCAGATCGATTGGTGATTGCCAACAATCGTTTGTAAAGCTGCACTTCGAGGGGATCTATGATGGGACACAAATTTGTAGGCAAATTACTAACCTGTAGTGGAGAGGAAATGACCTCTGTCCAAGCCTGCGAAATTGTCGGGGTTCGTCAAGACATTGGTTCCCCCAGCCACAGCGGTATCACAATCACCTCTCCACAAGTAGCTACAAGCCGTGTGGATTGCAGAGAAGGACGAGGAACAGGCTGTATCAAAACTAATCGAGGGTCCTGAAAATCGGAAGAAGTAACTACGCGGATTAGTCTTGTTCGTAGAGGAGTGGCGCACTCGATTTTACCTGATTCGTCCTGGAACGAATGCGCGATTGCCTGTGGATCTGATCAGTGATTGGTGGAGAATTTTATCTCAGTATTTCTTACCTCCAGGAATGAAATATGTGTCGATATTCTGTCCACTGTTCACCTCTCGCCAGTCGTCTGAAGTGACACCAAAAAATACACCAATTCTATCGCTGCGAGTAGAGGGTGTTCGATTTGGTACTAAACCGGCCATTTCTATGGCTTCGTACGTGGCTGTGATGGCCAATCTAGTGCTTGCATTAGAAATCTGCTGCCATGTGCGTAGAAGTGATTTACCTCTGGGCAGGATCCGTATTCTCGGACTCTCTTGGGGAAAGATTAAAAAAGCGTGCATCAAAAAGGCCAGGTTCCTCTATAAAACAACCATACTTAACACGAGACGTGTTCTTTTTCTTCCCAGTTGGGTCGAAATGGGCTTTCCAATCGAAGCGATCAGCGGGAATCTCGCGATGAACATCACGGCCATTGTGGATCAGATCCCAGAATTCTTCGTTCGAAGCAGAGTCTGGGTATCTACCGGAGAATCCAATGATAGCGATTTTTGAGTCTTGGAATTTGCCTGATGGTTGGGAAGGCTGGGACGCTGAAGCATCGACATGGAAAACGTCATTGATCGAAACCTCGAGCTGCCTACTTTTCGATAGGGTTGACGAAAAGACCTGAGCCGCGTTCGACGAGACTGGAAAGATGGAAAGACGTTTGAAAGTGGACCCTTGGAAGATATGCTCCGCGCAGGATTGCAGAATAGAGTCGAGGCGTACCTGCTCGCAGAGTGTGTCCAAAATGACGCTGCGAAGTAGATCTCGAAAGGTTGTGGCAGAGAATTGCTTTCCGCTCGAAGCAGAGAGAAGGGGAATTCGAGGCGTGTAAGATTCTAGCACGTCATTGTGGAAGTTCCCAACAATATGGTCGACATCTGTGGGTGAAAAGAGGTGCTTCGCATGGTAGGGTGTCTCGACGGGAAGATAGTAAGGTTTCAACGAGGCCGCTACCATAAAGGTCTTGAGAATCGTTGGAGGACCACTGATTGTGACGCTTGTTGGCGTTACAGCGCTCAGATAGGGCTGCGAGGTCTTGGGAACCAACTAAGTCCATTAGCAGACGCGTGTAAGTATCGATAGTCAAGCACTTACATGTTGTTGTCCAAACGTCTCAATCAGCTCACGGGCTCTGGTTTCCGTCAAGCTGACGACAGCTGACCAGGAAGGATTGGCCTCTGGGACAGGCTGTTCGATCTCATTTCTTGTGACCAGAGACTGGAGAGCTGTTCGAAATGCAACAAGGACTGCCTCGACACCGGCAGGAATAAGCTCAGACACTGTTCGAGACGTGCTGATAGCAGCGCCAGCATACGAGCCAGTGCAAAGCCCGACCAGGTAAGTGTTCTCCGCGTCCGGATATGGTCTTGATCCCTCGCCGAGATATCTAGGAGCGAATGTGAGCTTCTGAATGTGCGACCTGACGTGAAACATACTTGATGAACTGGCCAATCTCATAGACGCACAGAAGTGGAAACTTCAGCGCTGGAGTGCCTTTTGTTGAGCCAATATCGTGGACAAGTTCAACAATGGTTGTGAATCGAGGAAAAAGATCTTGTTGATGAGCAGGCAACCTTGCGATTGCCTCTCTCAAGGTGAAAGCGACCTTTTCGAAAAAAACGCTGAGAGGACCGTTTCCTTTGACGTGGAGGAGCTGTTGGAGGGATGCTTCGAAAGCGATCGTCTGATCGCCTAGTACAAAAAGATGACAAGACTCCATGTTGGTTATTGGAGACATGCTTGATCTGTCTGATCACATTGTTTAACATGCGAAAAAGTATCTGATTGCGATGAGAGAACTACTCTTGTATCAAAGGAAAGCTCTAATAAGCACTCAGAACTGAATTGTGTGTGGACCGCGAAGCTATGCATTTAGATTAGCGTCGGATCGCGATTGTGGAGATTCGCAGCCCGGAAGCCGTTCCAGCTACACTGAACCTCGCTGATCATACGCTAGAAGTCAGCGAACTATATTCGGCATCTACGGAGTCCCTATGAAGAACGCTTGCTGTATCAGAAGGTGTTTGGCAGAAGGCAGGAGTTTACCGGACAGGCTTGAGGTTGTCGGACGCCGAAAATGATTGGAACACACGGTGTTGGAGCACATGTCGAGCCAATCGATAGAGGCGCAGAAGCAGCTCTACCTTGCTCGACTATGGTTCGCTGTCGCGGCACCCCCAGGGACGAGCAAAATGACGCAGAAATTGTCGACTACCATACCAAGCTCTTTTATTCGAACAAGTCAATCTTTGCCGGACGTGCGAGCAATCTTCCAGAAACGCCATTCGATGACTGCTCGTTCCTTTGAGATTGTAAGATAGCAAGAGTTTTGGAGGCTCAATCCCATCATATCATTGCAGTCGTCAAGTCTTTCGGGCTGCATACTTCTGAACGCGGATAGGCGACTCGAAAAGCTGTTAGATTACTCGACTTCAATGACATTTGAAGGCTTATCTCGAGCTACGGCCTGTCGTTCAGATCACAAGAGCCTTTAATATCGTACATGCTTGAATCAATTTGGACGTGGTTGGTGATGAGTGAGGGAAACAACGCGAGACGCGTGCAAGTCTCAGTTGAAGCTAGTTCTAGGCTAGATTGCCGAGGAAATGCCGAGCCGACCTCGGGAATCAGTTCCATCAGAATCTCCAATCCTCCCGTTATCGCTCATCCTCAAAGCCTCCTCGCCCCTCAAAGCGCCTGCCCATTCGCAACATGCGTCTCAAACCACCCCGTAACCATCATACTCCTCTCCAAATCCGCAAACTTAAAGTGATCCGGGACGACCACCTCCTTGAAGTACGGATCCCTCTGCACATCGAGATAATCCTCAACATCTCTGAAATGGATCTGGATAACGCAATCGTAGTCCGCGACGGGCGGTGCATGCGACCCAGGAGGGAAAATCTGCTGCATTAATTTCCTGCGCTCCGTCGTGTTGTGTTGCTACACTTTGTTAGAACCCATTCTGGGGCTTGCGGATGGGGACATCTCTTACCATGGTGTAGCCGACAATCTTGTGCTTGACGAGGAGGTCTTTCAAGCTTTGAGCATGGTTTTGACTCAGATATTGATGATATTCCTGCTCCTCCATGCCCTCTTTGCGATAGGCGAATATGGTCAGGCCAAAGATTGGGGTGGGTTCAGACATGATGGTAGATTTCGATTGGTTTTCTGCAATGTGGGACTTGGACTGAGGTGAGTTGGGTTAGGTTTGGGCGGTGCATTTATTTCTTTCTTTGCGAAACCTTCGTCGCGATTTTGATCGCCATCTTCACGATTTTTCGGCCAGCTAACACCGGACATGTCATGGCGGAGCGATTCTTCATCACTGTGATGCCTTGTATTTCCTGACGTACGCGAAGATCTCGGCATGGTCCGATGGTATCTTTTCGGCGCCCGAAATCGAACCTGTCAATCCACGCGTCCAATACTTTTGAGGCCGACAACTTGCCGGACACTGTCAACGTCTGCCCCCCGAATTACGTCCAGGGCGTCAGGCTAGATACCCCGAATGCAAGCATCCCGAACGGAGTTTATTCCACGACACTTCTGGGATTCTTGAAGTACCTTGGTGGTTGACAAGCTTTGCCACTAATGTAGGCTAGAAAGCTTGCATCTCCAATCACACGGTCCAGCTGAGGTTGAGGGGCAGGGTGGGGGCCGTATCACACTCCACCAACTGATCAGGTAAGCCCAAAGTCGAGGATAATGAGACTATGACAAGAACTACCAGCAGTATAAGCACTACCACTAGTATCGACGAGGAAGCTTACATCTCCACCCACACACGGGGTCCAGCTAAGGCTGACAGTAAGCTCCACCTTGCCGCGCAGAACAACATGGACGAAAGCGACTGTAACGAGGATGTGTCATCTTCTCTCAGTCTTGCTTCGGGCGAAGTCGTGCCCCTGGCAGATTCTCACAAGGAGTTTTGAACCATTCATCTCGAAAATACGCAACAATACTCTCAAAAAGTTTCGTGTCTGAACGCCATCTATTCTCATTTTGATAATCATATGGTGGTGGAAAGCAACAAATATTTTCCTAGACAAATCTTATCCAATGAAGAACAGACGGAGCCACCAAATTCCCCAAAATCCATCCAAAGAACCCCAAGTTCCTCTGGCTTCACTCACGCAACAGCCACGGGAGCAGGCACAGCCTGAGCCTGCTCAATCTTCTCCTCCTCTTCAGCCTGCTTAACAGCCTCCTTCCCATCATGCCCTGTCATAGGCTTGAAGCCCTGATTAAACACCGGGCTCTGCCTAACCTGCTCCCAATCATGCAACATCTTCCCATTCTCCACAGAACAGGTAACCTCATCCCTCCCCCTCGGCACAATCTCAGCATCATACTCGCCAATCGCCTGCTCGGCCGATTTCTCACCAGCACGGATCGCAGCAATCGCGTCCATGAGATGGGAAACATCGCAGATGGCGTGGTTCAAACCCTGTCCACGGTACGGAGGCATGGGATGTGCCGCATCGCCCGCCAGCGTCAGGCGGCCCCGGAAATTGTTCCAGGGCTCCGTGATCCAGTAACTGATATCGGCGTTGTGGACGAGAGTGTTCTCAGGGATCCAAAGGAAGGCAGATCGAGCCGGTTCGCCCATGGTTTCGGCGCGGGCCTTGACAAGAGCGAGTCGATCGGGGTAGCTCAGGGCGTTAACAGGGTCGCCGTGAAACGCCATGGCCATGTGGAAAATCCATGTTTCGGGGTGATCTTCGCCATCCGGCATGCTCGAGACTGGACATTGCACAATCAGCCCCCAACCTACCACCAACACGCACCGAGAAATAAAACTCACTAGACTGAAAAGCATGATGCGAACGCTCGCTAAGAGCCAAATAACTCGTCGGATAATCCCTCCTCACGAACCTAGCTTTCTCCGCATCCCCATAGCAAACCGTCATATTGATATGCGAGATCTCGAATTTGCTCAACGCAGCTTTATCAGCGCCGCCGCGGGCGAACTCGCGAATCTTGGAGCGAGGTCCGTCCGTCCCGACAATCATGGTTCCGGAAACGACGGTGCCGTCGCCAAAGGTGGCATGCACACCCTCTCCGCTTTCATTGAAAGCCACATCGACCAGGTGTTTACCATACTGAAAAGAAACTGTTAGTCCGCACCCAAAGCAAGACTCATCAGACATACACACCTGGACATCAATACCCTCAGCGCAAAGCGCCCTCATCTTACTCCTCGGAACCCGCAATCCACGCTTAAATGGAACACCCGCAAGCATATTTCCCGTCTCAGCATGGATAATAGGGTAAAGCCCACCTGTATCCATGTGCACGTTGGGATTACAAGAAGCCTGCTCCATAGCCTCCCATCGATCCGTCGGAAGGAGTTTTTGCAAATGTTCCAGCGCCCAATCTAGACCTGTCAGCGATGTTATTGTTCACGGTGTTGGGTAAGACACCTGCTTACGGATAGCCATGGTCCACTCGTTGCTGCGATAATTCATAGTCTCCTCTTTTTCAAAGATGGAGTAGCGGATGCCGGCCTGGTCGAGAGTTAGAAAATATACTGTACAACGAGAGTGTCGGGGGCACCTTTTTCAGAGCCTGGGCATAGACGAGCCCGGTAATCCCAGAACCGATGATGAGGATATGGAGATCCTTTGGAGGAATAGTGGAAGTCATACTGGCGATTCAGTCGTAGAGCTCGCAAAGCAAATCGAAAAAATTGATTTCAATCGAAGTTGAATGGGTTACGAGATCTCTGCACGAAGGTCGAAGCTCACCCTCTTAAGCCCTCTTCTCCTACTCGCACATCTGCTAATCATCACGCTTACATCAAGCAACAATCCCTACCCCTGGCCGTAACTTTGGCGGATTCCGAGCAGGCCATTGTTGAAGCTTCAGTCGGCCATCAGAACATGTTGGTATTCTCCAAAAACACGAGATGCGAAAAAGGAAATCCCAAAACTTACATGCAGTCCCTCGCAGTAGCACCGATATCATGATCCTTCGGACGCCGAAATAAAACGCGAAGCCGAATCTCAAACAAGGCGACGGAAAGCCTTCTAGACTGCTAGGCTCGGCTCGTCCCGTCTTTCCATTTTCATATTGAGACTTGTAGATCCCTGACCGTCGATCACAAGCGAATCAGACGTACAGTCTTCGCTTATTAAGTGGGGTACATGACGATCGTGCATCTACCGGACACGGGTCTAAGATCTACTGCGCATCAGTGTGGCGTCCAACGCGAAAGAATCTCTGCAGATATGACAGTGGGTTGCACGAGCGGAGCGTTACATTGCCTTGGAAGCGTTGCCAACGTTTGTCAGTCTTGTTTCAACGACCAATCGATACACCTCCACAGTATGGATAAATAGCCAATCCAAAACCTCGAGTCTTGTCGATCAGCTTACCCATCTCTAAATACCAATCGGAAGAAGGAAACGAGACTGGTGGGTGTGTGCTTGTACAGCGCCTTAAGTACCCCACGTGTATCGGGATTGTCTTTCTCAATATGTGTAAGCTTCTGATTCTCCATATGGACAGAACGTGGCCCAACCAAAGCTCATTACCCGTCCATTCCTGCTGTTTTCATAAAGCTGGCGGTGACTAATGGAAGAACGCAGCTTCGAAAGTCGGTGCCAGAAATCGCAACTGTTGGTAATTCATTGATATCGATATCGTATAAAAAGTAAATCAAGCGTAAATCTTCGTAGCCATACGATGAGCGTGTTCTATGAAAATCTTGGAGAGTATGGAACTATTTACATGCTGACATGAAACTTCGTCTAAGGGGTAATAAGCAAAAAGATCGCTTCCGACGCCACCTCAATCCTAGCAGCATCAAGGCAAACCACAAATACCGTCATACGGCGGCAGGAAATCAGTAAGAAATTGTAGGGCTAGTAGAGAGATAATCGGAGAACAATCTTGGGTCGCTATAGTCATCCATGTAAACCTCTTCCTCTGTCATTCGGGGACGTTTATTAGACGGTGGTAGAGCACCAAGTGGTTGGAATGAGTCGTAGAAAAAATCGCGTGCGGCTGGAGTAACTATTCCAGGTGAAACTTTCGTGCCCATCCCCGTGATGGAAGCCGTTTTGGAAAGTGGTGGAGTGGAATATGTGGAGCCTGACATAAGCATGGAGAAGTCCGCCAGTTCTTGTGGGTCGGCAAAAATGTCCTGCCCGTTGGAAGGGCTTTGAGTGAAGCTTTGGTACAATGCAGGGGGAGACGATTGGAAGGTGTGAGGCTCTTTCACCAGCTTGATGATTTCTAAGAGTCTGTTGAAGGCGCGACCGACTTTTCTGGTTTGATTTGCTGCCTGTGTCTTGGACTCAAGCTCTTGATAGATTGCAGAAACAGCTGAGAGAAGTGAAATATCGTCTCTCGATTCGTCGCTTAAACCAGGAGTGCGTAGAACGTTCTTTGCTAGTAAGAAAAAGGCCGGCAGTGGGAAAATGTCCGAAAGATCTTGCAAGCAGAGATGAGTCGTTCCAGCAACACTGCTTCCCTTGGTTTGAGCCTGCTTTTGTTTCGACGAACGGGCCTTCGCTTTCCCGCCAAGAGACTTGGATGGGCTTTTGGTCAGTGGTAGCGATTCGAGCTTTGAAATGGTAGCCTGGTCATGCCTACCGAATGAGACGAGCAGAAACAAACATGAAGCTCTGGCGTCAATCAGCGATCGAGTGATGGCGGCTGGGTCAGTGCTTTTTGAAAATGCAGTGATCCTGGCAGCGAGGAATTCGAGCTGGAGATCGAGCACTGTGTCATCCTTCCAAGAACCAGTGAAGATCTCATTATCGCAAGCCCAACGCTCCAGACTCTGCTCTATTCGTGACATTGAATTCGTCCGTCTTGATTTAGAATGTCGACGGGACTCGGCTGAGTGGGATGATCTGTAAATTTCTTCCTGGAGACGAGCGAGATGAAGCCGCGTAGCGGATTTGGGGTTGGTGAAACCAGATTCAGGCAGTTCGGGAGCTAGATTACAATCGAAGCTTGGTAACCAGCAGATTGAACCACGTGAGATCGAGAGACTTTTGTCTCGGAGGTATAAAGACATGAACACTTTGAACCTCTCCTGCGTCTCGTCGGGATCCACACCATCGGAAGCAGTACGTAACTGATGAAGGCCAATAGTTCGGGAGAGGACGCATGCTTGAGCAAAGATGGATTCTGAATATCCTGGAGGATAGTACCTCTGTGCTGCGATGCTCTGCGGTTTGATCAGTCTGGGATATCAGGCAGATTCAGGAACGAGAGACTCACAAGCAAGGCCAGTGTTTGACAATTGATGAGACGAGGAGCCATGAGTAGGTTTGGGTTGCTCAGAGCGGTGCGAACAGTCGTAAGAAACGGCATTGCGAATTGAGAACGAATCAAAGGATCATTGCTCTGGGATGAGTTCTCGCTCCCTAATACTAAAAGGATGATGGTGTTGAACGTGATGGCCCATGGCTCGTCACTGCGAGTAAATGGCCGACTGTATATTTCCTCCACAACTGCGCAAAAGTGGGACTGGACGAAGAGGTCCGTGGCGTGATCTGCATGCTGAAAAAATTGGGCTTGCACCATCAACAGAAACTGTTTGGGAGGGAGGCGGATTGAGGCTTGGTTTGCGTTGATGTCGAAGGGTTCTTCGAGACCAGCTTCCAGGCACATTCGGGTCAGAGTGTCTTTGAGTGCCTCAGTCACCTGCGAGTGTTCCTGAACAAAATGAGGATTCTCGGCCTCAGGCCCTTGTTCCTGGAGAACCATGTCCGAGAATTGGCTACACAGAGTAAAAATTGTTGCGGGCCCGTGATACCGATCTGTGAGATCTCCTTGGCTCCTGATAATGTGCCGATCGGTTGGAGGTGGGGAACTCGCAAGGTCCTCGGTGAACTGGTCGTCGTCCATGAACACTAAGGGCGATCCATCCTCCTCAAGTAACTCTACAGAAGACCGTCGACTGCCATTTGTCTTCAATAGCATGGCCAGATTCGAAAGTTCGCCTTCGATGCTTCCCAGCCTGCCTTCTAAATCTCCGACATTGTTGCAAAGTAGCTTGATGTGGTTCACTCTCTTTTCTGGTGTCGTATATGAACAGCATGCCTTGTCGCGCGTACAGTTGGTACAACGCGGCCGTTCTCTTCCGCACCGGATCTTGCGCTCACGGCAGCGAGTACATGCTCTATCGTTGGTCGAGCATGACTGGATCTGATTAGCACTCGTTCTTAACGATCTGTGATAATTCGGATATTACCTTCTCAGTATTCTGCATCCTCTTTCTTTGATAATCCCCTGGATGATCTGAGCCTGAATCGCTCATTGCTCATGTGCTTTGGCCTGTGAAGATACAACGAAGTCGTTGGACGGAGGGATGTTACGACAGTTGGAGGTGTACAAAATTATCCCAGGTAACTCTTGCCGTGATTATCCTACCAAAAATGAGGTTTGCCCCTGGGGTTTTAAGTCAATCTGCACATGAACCATCTACGACCCGGCGGCGCTGCCACGGAGCAATGGCCATAGTGCCGTCTCCATCTTCTGCCATGCATGAGATAGTCAGCAGCTGTTTGGACCCAAGAAAGTCTTGCTTTTGAGATCGGCAGGTCGCTCTGTACAGTGCTGAACTGTCCGAACTCTTTCGATGCATTTCGGTCAAGCTAGCCACTCAACTCACAACCTCTTAGTATGAGGTTAGCTGAGAAGACAAGCTAAGATGGAGCTTGATAGGTTCACACTAGCTGTACTTCCTTCTAGTAGGGAAGGTGGGGGTTTCGGAAGATCAAGGCTTGTGTAGAGGCCGATACCGAAAGCTTGATAGAGAGGCAGCTCGGCCTCTACTTCGTGCCGATCATCTGCCCTATGAACGGAGATTAGTCCATCATTGCAAAATTAACGTTGCAGAGCCTTGAGGTATTGCTTACTTGAGACGAATTGTCAAAATACGTGTTCAGCCTGTCAAAGAGTTGAACTTCGACACCATGATTCAACGACGAAAGGGACTGGATACAAGAGGATGTTGTGGTCTCTCTAGCGACATTGAGATGGAAAGAGCATATGAGGCTGACAGAGAAGTCAGGACTGCTATTTTACCGGCACAGAGATCCACGATGAGGTGCATTCCAGTGCAGTACGTCTGAAGAGGGATCAGCATGATGCTGAGGCAGTACTTGATTGTCGGGTTTGGTCAAACATTCCCAACAGCCTATGGGACAGCCTATGGCACCACGCTTAGAGCACAGAGGAAGCGCCTGCGGGCCCAGCCGCGTGGGGGACTATGGGGGACTACTACTCAATAGGCGAGGAAGGTCAGAGGCATGAGCAAGAAGCAAGTTGAACTTCACGTACCATACAGATAGCGTCTCTGGCGCAGGACTGCAGTCTGCAGACCATCCGCTGCAGCCACAAGTGCAGCCACATTTGCAGCCACGACGGAACAGTGTTTCTGATGACAAGCAGCAGCCTGAGATCCGACACTGGCAAAGAAGAACCTCAAGGAAATTGGCACTGGGGGATCGAGGACGGGCTCCGTTGTGGAAAGGTCGTCGTCGGGAGCTTGGAGTGGAGCAGGGGCAGCTGGAGGACGGGAGAGTGATTACTAAGACTTTTAGTTCTCCCGCCCGCCCCGGCCCTCCTGAGGTCCCGAGGCCTTTTCTCCAAGCACAAGCGCTCTTAACTGCCACCTTACTTTTACACATTTGGAGTACAACTCCTCGAAGATTCACGTGGCTACTCGCTTTTACAGCCTTGATGCTGGGCCTGATCGACACTTCTCTCGCTTCCTCTTGCTACATCCAGCCACAGAGTTTCACCGGCTTACAGCCTTGACCAAACCCTCAGGCCTCCATTGTGGCGCCTGGAGCGACAGCGAGGATAGTGTCATACTTCCCATGGTGGCCACATCAATTTCTTAGTGCCAACCGTTCATACACCGATCTGCTTATACGAGGTCGATAAGGGCCATGCTTTTCTACGTTCCTGCACCCGGTCTTCGGGTCCCGGTCGGCGAGGGCTTGAGAGCAGGCCGTAAAACACCGCCACACAGTGTCACAGAATGAGGACGATCATTTCGCCCGTCCCTTTCGCTGGCCATAATCTTTGACCGTCGGCCAAATTCGCACTCGATCATGGCATAAATAGTCTCTTTTCAACGGAATCAGAAACTAAGCCCTATCGCGACAGAATGTCAACTGAATTATCAGATTCTGCCGCTGGAATACTTTCCGTTGCTCAAGAGATCTTTGGCGAGACCTACCTGCTTTCCCAATGGCTTAAGGTCAATTCTATTAGCGAGCCTTGTCTTGCTGCTGGCTCAAGAACAGAATTATGGACCTCGAAATCGAAGGAGGTCGAGCAAGCAAAGTCAAACATCATTGGATTGGCAAACAGGCTGACCAAACTGGTACATGGACCTCACGACTGGTTACACGAATTCATTTCGCCAAACTGGGATCTTGGTGCATTGAACACTTTGCTGGGATTCGGTATACTCGAGATGATTCCAACAGATTCGGAAACTGGAGTCCATGTATCCAAGCTAGCTGCGCAAGGAGGCCTACCTGAGAACAAGCTCCTTCGAATCCTTCGTTTGGCATCTTGCGAAGACATTGTGGAGGAAGCTGCCATCGAAACATTCCGTCATACAGCAATTTCTGAGGAACTCGTGAAGGATAAGAAGTTCAAGGCTTTCATTGAATTTCAGTATGTTCACCCATTCTTTCCGATGCAGCAAAGCAGGAGTGGAGAAATCGGCACAAAGCTTTCTAAAATTGTACAAGCTGACCACCCAGATTGTTCGAAACTCGCATTGGAAGTACCTATTTGGCTGAGTCGCTGCGGACCGAACCCAATGGATATGAGGATGGGAAATCGGCGTTCAAACACATGTAAGTTCTATGCCTTTTATCTGCCGCGTGCTCATAATATTTATCTCGATATCGGCCGGTCGAATATTATCACCAGACTCGAAGATAGATCGCAGGAGAATGGCCTATCACTTCCTTCACTGGCTTGTACTAAACCTCTTCTAGTCAGGGTTCCTCGCTGTACGATTGGCACAAAAAGCACGCAGACAAAGGAGCCCGGTTCGATCAAGCCATGCAGAGTGTGGCTCAAGGATACGATCCCGGGAATGCGCTCTTCTCACAGTGGTTCAAATCTCATAACATTACTGATCAGAAGCTCGTGGTCAATGTTGGCGGCGGCAAAAGTCAAATCTGGCCCGTCCTTGCTGAGGAATTCCCAGCGCTGAGAATTGAAGTCCGGGACGCGTCTGACGTGTTGCTCGCTCAGCGACAAGAGACCATGGCACCACAGTTGAAAGAGCGCGTTACATTCAGACAGCACGACCTATATGCAGCACAGCCGCCGGAAGATGCAGCCAAAGTCAGTGCCTACATCATGTGGAATGTATGCTGGAACCTCGACGACGCCAACTGCATCAAGCTGCTGCAAACTTTTGTACCCATTCTCGAGAATAACCCTCAGATCGTCCTCCTTATCAACGAAGGCATGTCTCCCCCAGTCGGGATGTTCGAGAAGCACATCGACCACGCCTATCGTCGACGTGACGTTACAGCAATGACGATGCACAACACGAAACTGAGAAATGAAGAGGAATGGAGAAGTCTGTTCAACGAAGCATCGCCCTTCTTCAAGGTACGTCGAGCGCCACCCCTGTATCGAATCGCGTTCAATGGCGTGTTTTAATATGCCGCGCCACCATGGTACTCTCAGACTTTGCTGTTTACTAATCAATCACACCAGGTCGATCTTGAAACAGCAGCAACCGGCCACACATACAAAGGACTCTGGCAAGTTCGTTGGACACAAAGCAGTTTCACAAACGGGCATTAGGAGGCCTGCACACAACTCCAAAGGAGTTGCGATTCACCCAGCTCAGAGGGTCTAGCGTCTTTCCACCTCATCTTCTACTGCACAATACCACCCCTACAATCAATCTCCCCAATCCGCTACCCCAACCCCAAAAACAAAAACAAAAAAACCGGGAAGCCACATTCAAAACAGCAAAATCCACCACAAAAGATGCACAAAACCAACGAAACCCCTCCAACAGGCCTGACAGCACAAAAAACACGTGTCAAACAAATCCTACAAAAAAACGGGCCGAATTTTTTTTCCCGATTCAGCCTTGATCAACAACACCCGTTTTTCGCTTCCCGTTTTTCGTTTTACGCTAGGCCCGTGCCGATCTTATCATGTACCATGTATATGTGGCTGTTGCTGTCCCACCCCGCATGGTTTAAATTAGATAATAAGATAATGAGATGGTTGTTTTCGGAGGGTGGACTATATATTGCGGAGATTTTGGCTTTGGCTTTGGGTTTGGCTTGATGCAAGTTTTATGATGGGGATTATATAGTTGGCAGCGACGATTAATGCCACTTTTATGACGGGGATTGCATTGCGAAGATGTGCTGATCTGTCGATTATTGATTCCGATGGACTTTGTGCTGGTTCTGTTTGCAGAGTGAGACACTCTGATCTTGCTACTTTGTGTTGAAGGGTCTTGCTAGCCAGGTTCATTCCGCTCTAGGTTGTTATCTCAATTAAGGGTAGTAAGCATTGTCTAGGCTTGTAGAGGTGGTGCTTTTCCTATAGAAATATACCACAGTCTTGCACAACGAGGTCTTAATTTAAGTTTCTATTCGACGCGGGTGAGGTTCATAATTTACATCCCCAGATTCCCGACTTGCGAACCCGTCTCTTCCATTGGCGAATAATAATCTTACAAAGTCGTCCATTTCCTCCTCTGTCCCAAGGGGCGATTTCTCAGAATCGACTTGGCTTGGCGGCACTGACTTTTCCTCACATGATCCCGTAGCGTGAGAGGCAAAGAGGAAAGAGGGCACAGTCTATCCTTGCATTTCAATTCCACCAGTCCCCTAGAGATCAAGTCAGCAAAACAAACCCTCAACTCCGCTCCCTCCAGAAAGTGGGAAAAATAAGGGAAACTCACATGCATAACCTCTCCAGTGAAATAACTCCCCATCGGCCCCGCCAGAAAGACATAGGCAACCGCAATCTCCACCGGCATCCCCACCCTCCCCAACGGCACACCCTCCTTCAAAGCCTCCATATCTTCCTCACTCGTTCCCTTCGTAGCCGGCTGTAACGGCGTCCAGAACTTTCCCGGCGCAACAGCGTTCACCCTAATCCCATTTTTCGCCTGCTGCTGCGCCAAACTCCTCGTAAACGTCGCAATAGCGCCTTTTGTGGCTGAGTAATCAAGCGCCTGCGGGTTACCCATGTACCCGGCGATGGAGCAGGAATTGATAATCGACGAACCACGTTTCATGTGCGGCAGAGCGAATTTGACCATGGCGAATATACTTAGGATATTCGTGCGGAATGTTTTTTCAACGACCGCTAGGTCAATGTCTTTGATGTCGTCTACGAATTCCTGCATGGCGGAGTTGTTTACGAGGACAGATAATTTGCCAAAGGCGGAGATGTGGGAATCGATTGCCTTTTTGCAGTTTGCCTCGGATGTGATGTCGAGGGGGAGGAGGTTTGCGCGGCGGCCGGCGGCTTCGATGGCGGTCTTTGTGGCCTGGGCGTCTTCTTCTTCTTCAGGAAGGTAGACGAAGGAAATATCTGCGCCTTCGCGGGCCATGAGGATGGCGACAGAGCGGCCAATGCCTTTTGTTCAAGCTGTTTTAGTGGGGGCATTTTGATGGAGAAAAGAGATGTTTTTGAATTTACCTGAATCTGCACCCGTGATCAGGACTGCTTTGTCTTGTAATAAACCACGGCCTTCGTACTCCTTAAGGTATGGCTTTTCTCCCGAGTCGTCAAAGTATTCGAGTTGGGTCCAATTTGCAGCGGGTTCCATTTTCTTCTCCACACCTTTACTTCCTGTCTGAGACTGGGGCTTGATGTCCCATTGGAAGGCGGTTACTGGCTTCGACATGTTTGCTGGGTCAAATGGAGTGAAGTGAATATTTTGAGAGATGAATCAGTGATGGGAGAGTCGGCAGCAAAGTGTGATGTAAATTATAGTGGGAGCGAAGGACGTGCTTGGCAAGGCTCCACTGCGACTGATGTGATGATGAAGACAGACGTCACTCTTGCGCGTGGATCCTACGTTGCTGCAACGTCGACGCATCAATATTTTTTCGTTCGAAATTTGGTCAAAATACCTTGTCTAAAGGGGTTGTTGTGTTCCGCCCTGAGATTGGGAATGGCTTCTGATTATTTTTTGTTGTGGCTGCCGGCGTCATTCTGAGTCTGCCCGCGCAGTTCTCAGCACTGATGGCCGTACTTTAGACACCCAAATCCTCGACACATACCAAACCACTTCCCATTCCCGCTGCGGCCCATGTCCCCGCACTCAGATTAGGATTCCAGCATACTTGGGTAACTGCCGTTTGTGCTTCGTAAATCGTTTGAAATATCACTCCCTCTTTTGTCACATTGGCCTTTGTGTCGGGACCAAGTTCGCTCTTCTTAATCTTGAAGCCTGAGGTTATTCGGATGAGCGGCGCGGCGAGATTGGCCGGTTGAGGATTCGCTGGCGACGAGTGCTGATTTGAATTTGTTTGTGCCGTAGTTGCAGCTGGCATTGCTGGGGCGTCATTCATTTCCGCATCATTCGGCTCTGAAGACGGTGGCACTAATGTCACGTCCGTCATCGCAGTATCTCCCTGTTCGTGTGACCTTGGCTCAGGCTGAGGTAGCCCTCTTCTCCACTGATGCCAAAACCAAATTTGCTCATAAGGAGAGTTTTTTGCGTCTCTCATTCTTCTCATTGGCTGCAACACCCATGCTTTCCCATCTACACCCGCTACGAGAATGCTAGCATGGAGCGTGCTCGTTGCCAAATCGCCTACGAGTGCAGATGTCCTCCCAATGGTGTGGTTCTTGTAGAACACGCGGGGCAGCATGGCTTTCAAGTCGAAGCTTTCGTCCGGTGAGATGACGGCTTGGATCTGCTCGTGCCATACAAGCGGTGCTTGTGCAACACGAACACGCTGAGAAGGTATGGCATCGAGATTTGGAGAGCGAAGATCTGTCATGCATATGAACCCATCCATGCTACTGGTCATAATGATATGTGGGCGAGATGGGTAGCACGTTGTCACTGAAAGAATGTAGCTTCCGTGAAGGGCCTCAAAGAACCATGGCCTTGGAGATACGGGCGGGCTCTGCGTCGATTGTTTGATTGTGTGGGCGATGTCCCAAATGGCTGTGTAACCATTTGCGCAACCAGCAGCTATAGAACATGAGGAAAGCCAGGCGATGCAAGTGCATATCGTATTCGGTGGTTTGACCTCGAACGCTGCTTTGGAGATGTAAATGTACTGAGTTTCGTGGGGCTTGCCGTTCGGGATTTGCAGATCAAGTATTCTGACCCTTCCATCATCCCAAACGGCCGCCAGTAGCCCCAGTTGGATGTCTTTGGCGTCTTGTTGAACTCTTGTCGGCAGTGGACACCACTTCATTTTCTTGATCATGCCCCAGTCGAAAGAGAACACCGCACGCAGCCACGGTTTCTTGGAGAAGTCAATAGCAGCACTCTCATTGCGGAGAGTTGGAATGGAAGCAAACTCCCATATCTGGAGATGTGCACCGTATGAGTTTTCTGCGTAAGCATATGACTCTCCTGATACGCGAGGTTTGTTCCTCGGGACGATGGTGACCGCCAGATACTGGTAATACCCACTCTGATTAGGAACCCACTCAAGGCAATGAACTCTCCCTCCCGCTGCGAAAATCCACGATTGCTTGGCTTTGGGGCCAGAGGCGTTGTCCCATGCATCGCCTGTGTTCACAGCTTCACCGGGCTTCAGTGTTGTGAACAATTTTGGATTTTGAGTCGGGCCCATAAGGAATGGTTCACTCGGTCTCAAGGTTTGCTCGAAGTCTTTGCGACCCTGCTCAGCATACAGCATCTCGATTCCCTGGCGGTTTTGGAAGAAATCACGCCCCCCTTGATCGTGATACCACTCCCAACCCTGCTCTACCTCCTTCTGCTGTTGTTCTTGAGGATAAAAGAAGCTTCGATGCAGTCCGCCTGAACCATCCTTCCTTGCCTTTCTCGAGGGCAAAGTGATATCGTTCAACCACTTATCTCTAGTCTTCACATGAGCCACCAAGTCCTCCTCCCCGGGTCCAATGGATTGGATAACTCGCAGCTCTTTGCCCTTTTTGGCGAACGTCTCTGGGATACCTCTGGTGATGCGACCACGACGAGCTAGTCCGAGTTGGCCAGGCCTTTGTCCCTCGGTGCTGAAGGCTGGAAGGGCATGTATTTCAGTTTCATCGACGAGCCTCGGTCGACGTTGCTGTTTTGCATTCCTTTTATCGAGAGCATCAAAGTCCACAATGTCATCGACCTTGGCGTTGTTATTGATGTTGCTGTTTGGATTACGGCTTGCTGGCTCTTCGTCCGAAGTGTGAACGTCTCCTCCAGAGAGTTCTTCATCGGCCTCTTCAAGGGCTTCCTCGACGATTGCAGCAGGAACCTCAGGGTCGCTGGCATCATCGGATGGAGCGTCTGATTCTGGAGTGTCGGACCCGGAATCCGAAGAAGCCACCACGAGGTCCTTGATGGAGTCGAAAGCATCCACCGTGTACTTCTTGGGTGCGGCAGCAGCGCGACGGCGAGCTCTGCCTGGCGCCATGGTTCGAGGTGGATGATACTGTATGAGTGGGCGTGAGAAAAGAAAGAGTGAACAGAGAAGACTTATTATTTCGTTCGAAGATGTCCATGGTTCCTGGGAGGGGCTTCCCAGTATGATACTGAGTGTTATGGAAACACGTTTGACTCTACGATAAGGCTCTCCCCGAGATACACAAATTGTCTGGCCGTCATCATGGTTTGTGTCGCTGTCTATTGTTCGGCTGGCACATGGTGTTCGTGCTGAATATTCTTGTTCCTGGTCGCTCTCTGAACAGTGCTTTGCCGCGGGTCACGGCCGATGGACGTCAATTCTCGCCCTTACTTCGACATTTACAGTATGATCACATCCCACTCCTCGCCCCTCTGTCTCACTCCCCGGAACCATGGCCTCCCTTCCATTCTCGCAGCGGAGACAAACGCCTATTCATCGTCGCGACTCGAACCAATCCAGCAGCTCTCAGCCTGCCGCACAACCATCCGACAGTGAAGCTCACTCAACCGTATCCGAAGACTCTCAGACTGTCTTGCTGAACCCGTCCTCGTCCAAAGCGACTGTCTCGGACCAAAAAGAGACAGGTAATACGCAGAAACCGCCGCAACAGCAAACGCCTGCAGAAGAAGCATGGGAGCCGAATAGATGTTGGATATGCTTCAGCGATGAGACCGAGGATACTCCGACGTCCTCTGCATGGAGAAGACCATGCCCATGCGCTTTGACCGCTCACGAGACGTGTCTGTTGGACTGGATAGCAGATATGGAGGCTCCCAATTCGCGCCGCCAAAAGGGACCCAACGAGAAGATACAGTGCCCGCAGTGCAAATCGCAAATACGGCTCGCGCGTCCGAGGAGATACCTTGTGGAAGCTGTACAGCACGCCGAGCTATGGACGGGGAGATTGGTAGTACCAGGAGTCCTGACCATTGGCGCAACTTCATTCTGGTATCTCTGCTGGATTCACGGTGTCTCCTCCGTCTACCTAGTCTTTGGCCCTCACGACACGGATGAGATACTTGCTCCTCTAGTGAGGTTCGCGCCTGAGACCGATTCGAGTCTTCAAGCTGCATGGAATCACATCAAGGCCAGGTGGAGACTCGACATTGGCCTCTCACTCATCCCGACCATGCTTATCGCGTCCCGAACCCGAGTCGCAGACGGGGTGCTTCCAATATTACCTATGCTATTCTTCGTAACGAAACCAGACAGCGATCCCCTCCTAGATCTCGGCACATGGCCGCCTAGCGCCGGCCTGTCCTTCGCACTCCTCCCATACCTTCGATCTCTATACAACACATACTATGACCGCGTCTGGGCTAAACACGAGAAGAGATGGCTCAGAGAGATACAACCACGAGCAGGGACAGCCGAGGCTGACGCTGTTCAAGACGCAGGGAGGCAAAATCTGGACAACGACAATGTTCTAGAAATCAATGTAGATCTTGGACTGGTCGAAGATGAATGGGAGGACGATGAAGCGCAACCGCCCCCAATACCACTTGCGCACCCTCTAAACGCACCTCCTCTTCCAGACGAGCTAGGAGGCGCACCGGAAATAGCTGCAATTCCCGCTCCGGCGCTGATTCCAGGAGAGCAACAAGGCGGCATTGTCCACGATGCACATGCCCGAGGCAACGATCCCGCCCAGGCCGCCGACCGCCAAAACGATCTTAGAAATGGAAATTTCAACTTAGCCGTCAGCACCTACTCCCTCGCTTCCTCCGTACTTGGTGCCCTCGCCTTCCCAGCTGTCAGCACCGCCATGGGCGAAGTCCTCCGCCTGACACTACCAAAGGCGTTAACGGATCGAGTCATCCGCCCGGGCGGTAAACCAACGGGACTCTTCCAGACGAGATGGGGCAGGAGTATCGTTGGTGGATGCCTCTTTGTCGTTCTCAAAGACGCCGTCATGCTCTATGTGAGGTGGCGGATGGCGAAGGATCATCGGATGAGACGGGTGTGTGATTATGAAGGTCTCGGTGGGAAGGGGAGGGGACGCAGTGGTACGTCGGCTGGTGCCGGGAGTGTGGGATTGAGCGGTGAGAGGTAAGATCCATGTGTCCAAATAACTGAACTGGTTTTGGGCAATGTATTTGTACAAATGATGAGGAATGAGAAATGACTATGATTTCACAATGGACCCATTTCAGTTCTCATCTTTTCAGAGCAACAATAAATGGCACTCGACTTTGCGGCAATGCATCTCTATCTGTTTCGTTCAGCTGAAGATACCGTTGGGGAAGCTTTATTAAGAGCTTCCAGCGGGATATGTGATTTCTTCGAGCATGAATCGGCCGCTCTTCCCCATCATACATCCATATCCACCGCGCAAATACATGAATAGGTACGACCAATCTCTCGACCACAGATAATTGAATGGACCGTCGTGGTACCTAGTACAAGGCCCCGCCCTCAATAAGGCCCCGCCCTCAATAAGGCACAACCGTGCTTGGAGTACTATCTCATGTTCCTTGGTGAATACAAATGGGCTTAGCAATCCTCGCCGTATTTGTTCGGCCACTCATCAGTCGATCGATTTCCGCAGTCGGCAGCGCAAAAATTTCCCGGAAGAGATGTATAGATCTGATACCTATAGAACTCGATAAAGTTCCTGCGGGGTCACGCCTAGATTCTTTTCTCGTCCCCAACAATCATTAGAAACACCTCCTTGCCATGAGACCGAACCTTCGAAAAACGGGGGATAACGCACCATCTCTCAACATACGACGATCCAAGCATCACGCAATCTTCTTCTTGACATACCCCGTACTCCTAGGCAACAACCTCATCTCCCTCGACTTCTGGATCTCCAAACCCTCACTACCAAAATACCGTCCGCTCTCGAAAGTCCAAGCATCGTTTCCCCTAACCCACTGCATGAGACCGCGCACATTTACCCCAACGCGCTCATCGATATCCCCGCCCCAAGCAGGTAAATGTGTGATATCGTGCAGAAACGCGGTCAGTACATTCTTGGCAAATTGCTCAAGCCAATCGATAGATTCCTGAAGGGAGAGGTTCCGCTCCTTCATTACCAGTTCGACGGAATTGTGCAGTTCGAGCCTTCTTGATTTTTCCATGGCGTAGGAATTGATGTCCTTGAAGACCTGTAAGCTTGACGACAAGGGAAGCCTCGTTTTGAGATACATACATTGCCAATAGCGATGAGATCTGTTGCCTGTTCCCGAAGCCGTTTGAGTTGAGGATGAAGGTAGATTTCCTCAGGTAGGTCGAGTCCGAATTCATGAAGGACAAATGATGGATAGCAACCTGACGAGTCACGGCGGATGATCAGATATTCTTCAAAGGTACGGTAGACACGCTCTGTTCGGTCTTCGGCCTCTTTTACGACGGCTGCGGTGTAGAGGTCGAAGTCGTGGATGAAGTGCTTGAGACAGGCTGCGTCCGGTTTGACGTGTTTGAGAGCCCGAAGCCACCAGCTGAGACTGATTGTTAGGTCAATGATGGAGTATACCACTTTGGACTTACTCTTGACACATGCTGCCCACCACAAGCTCGTCATCTGGCCTCTTCTTTTCTGGGATTTGCAGCACATCCATGATGATCTTTCGAATTTCTTCCGCCCCAGACCCATCAGTCAAGTCGCTGTACTCGTCATAGACGTAGAATATATTCATGAGATCGCATCCGAGTCGAATGAGCTCTACCGAGTACTAGGATCAGAAGCTCTCTGTCTGAGGAACAGGTTGTAACTTACCATATTCCCTCGGTGAGTATGCCAAACAGGCCAAAAGGTCTATTGAAATGGTCAGCGTGTGAGATCACGTGGCTGAGTGAAACCTGACTGAAGTCGCAAAGGTTGAACCGCCGAAAGCCCTCGTCTTCGAATGGATGATACTGTTGAAGCCAGGCGGAGGATTCTTCTTTTGCGCGTGTGTGAAAGACGCTGAGGTTCCGTCGATGTGGGAAGCTCGCGAGTATATCAGGGAGAGTGAATAAAGCGGCCATGATTTGGAGCGGGAAAGTTCCAGATTCGAGGTGGAAATTTCCAACATGTAGTGACAAACATCTGTACAGACTGCAACTATATGTGCAGCCGTGTGTACGCCTATATTGCAATGGGAATATCCATACTTCCATCAGTCAGCAACGCTTTAGTCTTCGTCAAGTATTGATTGGTTCACCTACGAGCTCCCATTCTCTTGGAAAACTGTAGAGGCAAGGGTGTCTTGAGCAGATACTTTAATCATCCAATCATCAGACGACGATTCTGTCGTGAAACTTCAATGTCCATTTCCTAACCCATCATCGGCGATTTCTTTTTCTCCATTTGTGGCCGATCCTACGTGCGCGCAGATATGCTCAGTCCGTCATATGATGAGACTTGCCGTATTGTGAAAAGGCCATTCGACCTGTAGCTTCATCAAGTATAGCTGTGCAATGGGAAGATGGAGCTCCACCATTGAGCATCTCGACCCAAAGTATTTGTTTCTAAAAGTCGTGTCAGCTTAATTTACAGTGTCAAGTCATGAGGGCCCTTGGAAAGCTCCAAGACGGCAATAGTCAATGAACAAAGTATGAAAGAATCGAAATGCAGCCTCGCAGCAGTATTTCATCCCATGTTTCAACGGAGCGCGCTCGCAATCCGCCATCTTGTCTAGCTACCTGATCTATGTTGAAGATAGATCGTCCAAACAGTACCCTTACATATCCGCCTCGTAAAATCACACGCTTCCCATCCATCTCCTGATTGTTGAACGCCGAATGAAGCATGTGTTTCGCTGAAACGCTTGCTGATGTTTGTTGAAGATCAGGTATCCGCTTGAAATGCAGAGTTCGTTCACCGTCCACGCCAGCACGCCAGTTGAATGATCATTTTATAAACAGGTCCGAGCGCCAGCCATCGTTGGAGAAAAGAGAATAAAGAATCCATTGTTGAACGCCATTTGTATGATGTAGTATAACCATCTTGGTACCGTACCGGTAAAGCCAGCACTTGAAAAGATGAAGGAAATCAGGTTGGTATGGGTGCCTCCATGCCGGTGATGCCGTCTTCCTCGGGTTGGACGGGAGCACAAGTACAGAAAAGATTGGTGTCGCCATATGCTTTAGGTGATGTCAGTCATGATAGCAACAAACAAATAAGTAAGGCAAAAACTCACCATCGTCGAGCCTAGTCACGGAAGGCCAGAATTTCTTCTGCCTCAAATAGGGTAATGGATATGCGGCATCCTCTCGAGTATACGGTCTATCCCAATCGGCTGTAATGAGATCACCTTGAGTATGAGGACTCATCTTAAGTACGTTTCCCTCCTTCGGCATTTTGCCCGACTCGACTGCGGCGATCTCCTTTCGAATACTGATCAAAGCATCGCAGAACCTGTCCATCTCTTCTTTGCTCTCGCTCTCCGTTGGCTCAATCATGAGTGTATTGGCAACAGGCCAGCTCATGGTAGGTGCATGGAATCCATAGTCTTGAAGACGTTTTGCGATGTCAATCGCCTCCACGCCTGCTGTTTCCTTGAACTTACGAACATCAAGAATGAACTCGTGAGCGCAGCGATCATGCTCGTTTGTGTAGAGGATCGGAAAATGTGGTTTTAGTCGGGCCAGTATGTAGTTTGCGTTGAGGAGTGTGATCTTGGTTGCGTGGGTAAGTCCAAGGCCACCCATCATCTTGATGTATGCCCAAGAGATTGGCAAGATGGACGCACTACCCCAAGGCGCACCGGAAACTGGTGGGATAGATTTTTCACCACCGACGTTGGCGACGAGAGGATGACCTGGAAGGAAAGGAGTGAGATGCTCCTTGACACCAATTGGACCAACGCCTGGCCCTCCGCCTCCATGAGGAATACAGAACGTCTTGTGCAGATTAAGATGGCAGACATCAGCACCGATCTCACCAGGTGAGCAAAGACCGATTTGAGCGTTCATGTTCGCACCGTCCATGTAGACTTGACCGCCATATTGGTGAACAAGTTCGCAAGCCTTCTTGACCTGTGGCTCAAAGACACCGAATGTACTGGGGTATGTGATCATGATAGCGCCAAGTTCTTCAGAGTGCTTCTTGCATTTGGCCTCAAGATCAGCCATGTCCAAGTTACCAGTGTGAATGTCGCACTTGACAGGCACCACGCGCATACCAGCCATCGTGGCACTTGCAGGATTAGTGCCATGGGCGGACACAGGGATCAAGCAAATGTCTCGCTTCTTTCCTGGCAATTGCTTCAGGTACTCTCGAATTACTAGAAGACCTGTAAATTCACCTTGGGCTCCAGAGTTGGGCTGGAGCGAGACGGAGTGGAAGCCTGTAATCTCGGACAGATCTTCCTCCAATTCCTTGATCATGACCGCGTAGCCTTCAGCCTGATCGGAAGGAACAAATGGATGGATCGATGAGAATTCGGGCCACGAGACAGGAACCATCTCAGTTGTAGCATTTAGCTTCATGGTACAAGAGCCGAGAGGGATCATAGAGTGGACGAGGGAAAGATCTTTAGACTGAAGATGATGTATGTAGCGCAGGAGCTCCGTCTCAGAGTGATGAGAATTGAAGACTGGGTGTGTGAGAAAGGAGGACGTGCGCTTGAAAGTAGATGGAGTGGCAAGAGCTGAATATCCGACCTCCTCGGCGAGCTTCTCGACATCAAAGACGATCTGCTTGCTCGTAGGGCTTTGAAAGATGGATAAAATATCTTCCAAATCCGCCTTGTCCACGGTCTCATCGACGGTGATACCAACGTGAGAAGAATCAATGTAGCGCAAATTGATGCCCTTTTCTTTGACTGCCACGTCAACGATTTCTCGCGCATCAGGTGTGTCCACGACCACTGTGTCGAACAGTACAGGGCTGTCATCTTTGCCGGTCTTGTATCCAAGCTCTTGCAGACCTTTTTGCAAAACCCTGGCAATGGTGATTGTTCGTTCAGCGATCTTCTTCAAGCCTTCTGGTCCGTGGTAGACAGCGTAGAACGCGCTCATGTTGGCCAAAAGCGCCTGTGCAGTACAGATGTTACTGGTCGCCTTCTCTCGTCGAATGTGCTGCTCTCGTGTTTGGAGAGCCAGTCTTGCCGCAGGATTTCCAAGCCTGTCCTTTGACAAACCAATCAAACGGCCAGGGATCTTTCTCTTATGCTTGTCGCTTGTTGCAAAGAATGCTGCGTGAGGGCCACCGAACCCGAATGGGACGCCGAATCGCTGCGCATTGCCAAAAGCAACATCTGCTCCAAATTCGCCAGGCGGTGTGAGGACTGTCAGCGCGAGCAAGTCTGTTCCCACGCTCAACGTTCCTCCCATCTTGTGAACGGTCTCCGAGAGACTCTTGAAGTCTTCAACACCACCTCGTGTATCGGGATATTGCACAAGCACGCCGATCAAATCCTCCCCCACGTCCTGAACATTCTTGCTTCCATCAGCCAGCACATCGCCAACTCGAATCTCAACGCCGAACCCTTCAGCGCGAGCAGCAAGAACGGCAATCGTTTGTGGGTGGACGAGATCGGACACGTAGTACACCTTGTTGGGCCGTCTTTGCCTTGATGTCGGTAGGGCGTTGATGGACAAAGTCATGGCCTCTGCAGCAGCTGTTGGTTCGTCCAAAACGGATGCATTTGCCATGGCCAGCCCCGTAAGGTCGGACACCATTGTCTGGTAGTTGAGCAGCGACTCTAGCCGTCCTTGACTGATCTCTGGCTGGTATGGAGTGTAACTGGTGTACCATCCTGGGCCTTCCAACACATTTCTCTTGATGACCTCTGGCACTCGAGTACCAGCATATCCACACCCGATATAGCTTCGCAGGACCTTGTTCTTGCTTGCAATTGTCTTTAGCCGAGCAAGAAGCTGGCTCTCTGAGTATCCACCCTCATGTGATCTTGAACCGTGTTCTCCTTCTGTGCTTCGTCTTGGCCCGTCAACGTGTATGTCCTTGGAGGAGAGAACATCAGGAGGGAGGACCTGCTTGATGAAAGCATCGAGTGAGTCTACAGGCGGATCGAGGACCTTGAGCATGTCCTCGGCCTCGGAGGAGGAAGGTCCAATGTGGCGGTGAGCAAAGGCATCGAGAGGTGTGAAGGGCGATAACTTGGAGCTGCTTGTCTTCGAAGTTCCATTGTCCTTGTCAGTTGCTGTACTCGAGTAGAAAGTCCTTACCCTGGGGTTGGCTATGGACCTTCGCGTCAGAGTGAGTTGTCTTGATCGTGCGCCGCGAAGCTGGAGTCTGCAAGCGGGGCGGAACGCCGCAAACCGCAATGAAGCTTGCATCTCACCAAGTGTCGCGCAAGAAATTCGCTCCCCAAAGATTCCGCGAATGTCAAGTAACTGTTTCCAGTTGTCTTTTCTTCGTATTTTACAATTTGCGTGCGATTTCCGAGGGGTAGATGACCGTGGACCGTGGTTGCACTTGTTTTGCTGTCAACCAAGATAAGGAACGGACGGAATAGCGAGAGAGATGGCTGTACGGAGGTAGCTGTAGACCAGCTTGACTGGTAGACCGCCACTCAATTGAGTCAAGCAGGGGAAGAGAAGTCTTGGTCTTGAAGAATGTCGAGGGGAACTTTGTGGTGCGCCATACGCCACTAAGATAATGAACCGGCTATCACAGGTTTGCCTCGGAGGACAAGGCTGGGCTACCCCGATCGCGTTAAAGACTTTGATTGGAGGGTTGATCTCCAGCCTTTGTAAAAGGACTACTCGCCGTAATCGTAATTGTTGAGCTTTCTATCTCTAAGAGGAAGACAGCTGAGATACATGATTTATCAATCTCCAGATCAGCACCAAGTTTTCACCATAATGGAGTCGTTGGCTTGGCCATTCCTTTGGAGAGCTGGCCGATATCTGATAGTGGTATTGTCAAAGCCTGCCAATACTAATGAAATTCGAATTTGAATTCAAACCAACAAAGTTATATCGGCATCAAACTGCTACTGATATTGCTTTCTCAAGAACACAATACATAGGAGTAAGCATCGAATTGGCATCACTTCCTCAGCAAGAACTATAATGTTGTCCCGTAAGAGGAATAGTAATGCAGTTTTGGAGAAAGGGAGATCGTAAATTTCATAACACGCTATCCAACAAGCTTGACTATTCTACACAACGCGGTCGCTACCAGTAGTGGCGGTGGTGTTCGCAGTAGACTGACCATGTCCAACATGTCCTTCGCCTTGCACCTCACGGTTGACTCGTTCTGCATCAGTGTCCGCCGGGGTTACTCCAGCACCAGTACCATGGTAATTGCCTGTCCTGATCTCATCCATGCCTTTCTCTGTCACGTTTCGCGATCTTGTTGAGTCGGTGCCAGTCGCGGAGTCGACGAACGTGTTGAAATTGCCTCGAATGGCTTCGCCGAGGCCCTTTTCACATTGAGTATCTTGAGTTGGGTTCAGAGATGGACCTCATACGTGAATCTTAGCAGCTCCTTGCTTGACCATGTTGGCTGCATCGCTGCCAGCAGTTGATGCTCCGCGACCGGATCCAGCACCATGAGCGCCTGAAGCTTGTTCGGTCGCCATGAGGAAATTCTATGTGGGAAGGTCAGAGGACGAATGACCAATACAGGTTGGAACTTTCTCACTGTAATGAGATGGGGATTTGAATGTGCTCAGTGGAAAAACTGGTAGAGCTGGAGTGAAGTTTGGAGGCCGCCAGTCTTCAAAGAGTCTTCAATGGGAGCAAGAAAGAGGTGAATACAAAAGTTGACTGAGATGGGACCGAGAGCATTAAGACTACGGACGCAACGGGAAATGATGTCACAGCCACGATGGCAGAGTGCTTGGTTAGAAGTAGACTGGCCGAAAATGACCGGCAGTGGCCTGGATTTTGTTTGCTGGGCGCGTTCCGCTAATAGTAATCTCACGATGGCCGGGTTGTTTCTTGCGGAATGTTGATTATTGTGCCAGCAAGCCAGTTTGTGACTGTTGTTCGTGTCCACATTGGTGATGGCTTGGGATTGATGGGGAGAGAGGACTTCATATGGAGGTGACGAGCGGCGGAGCTTCCGCAGCCGCCGATTGGAGTGGAAATGGCGAATTGGAATCAAGACAACAACTAACAACTCCCGTTCTCAATTGCGCGAGACACACAGCCAAGTAGATTCAGGTCAAGCACCACACATTATGTCCAGTGGTAAGTCTGGATCTTTTACGATTCAGGAGCAGTCCTAACACCGAAAGCAACAGCAACAAGCCCTCCGGCAGCTGAAGCGTAAGTACCAACAGCTTCCGCAAGTCCCATTGCCAAAGGTTAACAATCAGTCCAGCGCACCCGCAATCACCCCAATCAATCTCATCCTCATTACCCTTTTCGCTTTCGTCATCTACCTCCGATACCGTCCCAAGCCCGCCGTTACACTCCCAAAAGGCCCACCACCAGTCGTATTTCGCACCTTCACACCTCCAACCCTCCTCCCCTACAATGGTGCAAACGGCACTCCAGTCTACTTCGCCGTTCGTGGAAAAGTATTTGATGTAAGCTCCGGCCGAAACTTTTACGGTCCGGGCGGTCCGTACAACAACTTTGCGGGACGAGATGCGAGTCGAGGCCTGGCGTGTGGCAGTTTTGATGAGGACATGTTGACCAAGGACCTGCAAGGCCCGCTGGACAAGCTTGAAGATTTGGATGACCAGCAGATGGATGCGTTGCGTGGGTGGGAAGAGAGGTTCAATGAGAAGTACTTGGTGGTTGGCAAACTTGTGCCCGTGGGACACCCGGAAGCAAAGGATGCTGTTTAAAGGTGGCAAGGGTGAACATGAACGTGTTCAGGAGAATGATGATTTGGAAATATGTGCAAGAAAATGTTCGAGAGGACTACATCTAGTTTTCAACTTCGTCAGACTTACATTGAGGAGTATGTTTCGAAATTCCACGGTCTACAGACGCCAGTGAAGCTGGGTATTCCACCCAGACATTGTTCACCCAGAGGCATTGTTATAAGAGCAGCCTCAAAACATCTCGACCTTGACAACGCACCAGCGGAAATGACTCTCAAGCCGTACAGCAGAGGCCCATTCTCACCCCTACCCTGCTCGCTTGACTTTCAACGACGGCCGTTACCTATGTTCGGCGTACCTACGTCCCCGTCAAGTACTCGGCATTCTCGAAGCTCACATGAAGCGCATGTATTTCAGGATGCAGGCTCAGACAAAGAACGCGGTGTTGTGCTCACATTCGAGATGATTTGATTAGGCGGAATATGGTGTTTAGATCAACAGCATATCGAAGAAGTGAAGTTGACGATGTCCTATGGTTCAGACGGAATATGGTCTTCCAACGCCGAACCAGCAGTTTTCTGCTTTTGGGCGAGTGCAGCTATAGATCTATTGCAATAGGTAGGCTTGCTTCGCGGGTGGTTTATATTAAGGTAGCCTCAGGGAATAGCAGTCGTCTCTGAGTTATATGTGATAGTCTCGATTGGCCCCGTAATGAATATCAACGACGCCCGTAGGTAAGGGGAGCTACACTGGGAGCTGTCGAAGTTGAAGCGCGCAAATAATGGCTACGTACGCCAAGTCGAAGGCGTTTGTTCGGTGCCGAACTCGCCGAGAGAGGAGCTCCAATCGAACTCTGGCCAATACTCCTCTTACGAACAACACGAACTCCGCATCTGCAATGTCAGCACCAGCAACCGGTTTGGGAGGTTACAATGCCCGGAGCAGCTTCATTCCCGCCAACGGCCAGTCCACTCAGGTGGCCCCAGAAGCCCTCACACAAAGTTCTGGGCCGGCCAAGTCCCATCATTGCTGCATTAGATGCAGACGCAGCTCGCTGCTGTTCGCACCAGAAACGGAGACTGATGTGCTAACTATTGTCCAAAGTGAAGTCTGTTCCCCTCCCCCGGACTTCAATGCTTTAGCCCCCGCTGCGATCCAACTCTGCGTCAACCTGTAGGCCTAGCGGTGGAAACGTAATGGTTCACCATGTAAGACGTTTTGCTTGAGCACCTGCCTTACTTCAACAACAGAAGCCGCCTTTTGTCCTTATACCTATCCATCTTCAAACTGTCTCAAGGGACAGGCTTTTGCTTGACCTATCACACGCACTACGGAGATACACCCATGCTTGAGTAACCGCTCGCCGCGCATAGCCTGTGTTACCAAGGTCAGTGCAACGCTTAGTTCCCACAGTTGCAGTCATCCGCGTTAGCCCTCACGATCAGAAGGTTTTGTTGTGAAGCGGCCCAACACCCTCCACTCTCTATACAAACACCTTGAACAGTTCAGTTCATACGTCATTGGCTTGTCGATTCGTTGCGCACCACAGGAATGCATCGGAAGCGACCACACTTCTTGAGGAACCACTCTAACTTCGACGATCATATTCCAGGCATACAGTAACCAGCAAGACGAGGAACTGCCCAGATACCTCACAATGGTCAGACTCGCACTCGCACTCGCTCTTGTCGCTGTCTTGCTCCCAGCACGAGTTCTCTGCAGCAAGTGGAGATACCATACAGGATTCAAGAATGTCACCTGGGACGACGAGGAATGGAAGATCACAACTTCGCTTCTGGACCAAGGACACTATACGACGCGGAAGTCGTTGTCTAATGGCTACATGGGAATCAATGTTGCAGCGCTAGGACCATTCTTTGAGGTCGACAAACCTGTTGATGGTGACGCTATCATCAATGGCTGGCCGATCTTCGATAAGCGGCAGACATTTGCGACAATCGCTGGATTCTACGCAAATGTAAATGCAACCAACGGAACGAACTACCCGTGGCTGCAGCAGTATGGTGGAGAGAGTGTGATTGCCGGTGTGCCGCATTGGGGTAATCTCATGGTGGAATCAAATGGTAATGTGCTGCATGCGTCGACTCCGCCTGAGCAGATCAGTGGTTTCTCTTCAACGATGGATCACAAGGCAGCGACTCTGAGCTGGTCATACACATGGGCACCGCCAGGGGGTGTGGCGCTGGGGATCGAGTACACCATGCTGGTGCACAAGTTGTACGTGAACCTGGCGGCTGTTCAGCTGAAGATCAATGCGTCCCAAGACACCAATGTTACGATTATCGATGCGTTTAATGGAGATTGCGCAGTACGAAGTCAACCTGTAGGCAAGGGGTTCGATGATGGGTTTCTTTGGTCGGCAGTGCGTCCTCACTGGATCGCGAACGTCACCGCATACATCTACTCAACTTTGCGATCCGACTCTCTCGATATGTCAGCCTCCAAATTTTATGAAAACACGGACCGCATAGGAACTAACTTGTCATCCATCGCCAATGCCGCCACGGCTCAAATCAAACGTGGCGAAACCACTGTCATTTCTAAATTTATTGGTGCAGCCTCGACAGAAGCCTTCCCAGACCCTCAAGCTACGGCGCGTCATGCTTCCCTATCAGGAGCCGACCTTGGCTTCGCTGCCCTACTTCAGGAACAGATCACGGAATGGGAAATTGTCATGCCACGACACTCCGTAGACAGCTACGTTTATCCTGAAAATCAGACGCTGCCAACAGACTTCAACATTATTCACTTACAAATCACTTCCGTGACCAATCCTTTCAACCTCCTCCAAAACACAATCGGCGCCAATGCGATCAAAGCTGCTGGAAATAACACCAGACTCGATGTTTGGAGTATACCTGTATGTGGCCTAGGGTCGAGTTGCTATGCAGGTGAAATCTTTTGGGATGCGGATGTTTGGATGGCACCAGGATTGATGGCCTCTCACCCGCAAGCTTCTAAACAAATCGCCAATTTTAGAGTTGAACAGTTTCCACAGGCCCAGCGTAATATCCAGAACACAGGATCAACTACAAAACACGACACCAAATTCACAGAAGGGGGGGCCATTTTTCCATGGACAAGCGGCAGATACGGTAATTGTACAGCAGTCGCACCATGCTTTGACTACGAGTATCACATCAGCGGTGACGTTGCTCTCAACTTGCTCAATGAGTGGATAGTAACCGGTGATGTTGACAACTTCCGCAAACTTCATTTACCAATCTACGACTCGGTGGCATACATGTATGGAGACATCTTGATATTCAATCAGACCCTCTACGGTGGCAAGGGCGGGTATTCTTTGCTCAACGCGACTGATCCAGTGAGTAGACTTGCCATCTAGAAAACAAAAACAAAGTGCTGACCGGACATAGGATGAATACGCAAACAACGTAAACAATGCAGCATTTACCGTGATTTTGATGAAGACACACTTGGATATGGCCAACTATTTACGAAGTCGTTTCGGTATGGAGCCTAACCAGAATTGGACAGATCGAGCAGACAACATGTACATCCCTATTGATCCCTTCTCGAATATCACAAAAGAGTACGAGGCCATGAATGGCACAATATCGGTCAAGCAAGCGGATGTGGTTTTGGTCGATGACCTTTTGAACTATGACAGCCCCAACGCTCAGATTAATCTCGACTACTACGCCAGCAAACAGTCTTTGAATGGGCCCGGCATGACCTACGGTGTTTATAGCATCGTTGCCAATGAGATATCTCCTTCGGGTTGTTCTTCGTATACCTACGACCTTTACGGCTCTTTGCCATACATCCGCCAACCTTGGTTCGAGTATTCGGAACAAACCCTCGACAACTACAAAGCCAATGGTGGAACCAATCCTGCCTTTCCCTTCTTGACCGGGATGGGAGGTGCTGCCCGCGTGGCTATTTTTGGATACCTTGGTCTGCGCTTGAGGCTCGACTCGCTCAATATCGAACCCGACCTGCCTCCCTCGATTCCAAACCTGAGCTACCGCGTCTTTTTCTGGCAAGGCCATGCGATCAACGCGACCTCCAACCAGACGCACACGCGTCTGGCACGCCTCCCTTCGTCTTGGTCGCTGACGACGGCGAACCCAGCCTACGTCAACAGCTCAATTCCCATCACGCGGGGCATGAATACAACAAAGGCTGCTGACCTGCTGCCAAGCACCTGGTCTGATCCAGGCCCGACCCTGACCATCCGAAACCGGGGAGCTCACAGGAACCTGACAGCTCCAGGGAACATAGCACAATGTCAAATGGTCGAGTCGGAGGAAGCCTTCATGTCCGGACAATTTCCTCTTTCAGCAGTCGACGGCGCCGTCTCTACCAAATGGCAGCCCGTCATCGCCAACAAAACAGCCACGCTCAAGGTCGAAATGCTGGCGAAACCGCAACCGATTCACAAGCTCTCTTTCGACTGGGGCAACTTACCACCGATTGAATACAACGTCACCTTCAGCAACACCACCATTGATGAGGATACCGGAGAATCCTCGAAACCCATCACTGTCGCTTGGGACAAGAACGTCACGGTTTCGAATCCGTATAATGCGAGCGAGGCGCTTTGGATCGTCAAGTATCAAGGTAATACTACGCATGTCATTCTTGATCCGCCGGTATGGAGTGGAGATATCGCTACACTTACGATTTGGGGCGCGCGGAGGCATGATTGGGATCAATGGACGAATGGGAGTGGGGCGACTGTTGCTGAGTTTTCGATTATTGGGTCGGAGGGGAGAACGGAGGTGGGTCTGGCACAATGATGATTATGATTATGAAGAGAATGGGATTCTACGAAATCAAAGAATAGTAAAGAAGGGGAAGACATTTGTATATAAGAGGTGCTTGAGAACTTTGTGATGCACCAATTAAAAGCCAATGCAGAAAAATTGGCGTCGATACTCGGGATAAAGAACCCGAGGGCGTCCAAGATTATCCAGAAGAATAGTATTACCTATAATAAAAAGGATTCGGGACCCGTGACGGAAAAGCATCCAAGAAAATCCCTGAATAGGAGGACTGTATGATCAGTCGGCGTTTTGCTTTCGTGGTGTTAGTATTTCAATATTAATTCAGAATATTATTTATTATAGTTGGAGTGGAAACTGAATGCAGGAATGTGGCGGGTATATATAGCTATTCCACTATTCCACTTCCCGGGCCGGATCTTACAGAGGTAGAGTGGCGTAAGGGAAGGGCAGTAAAGGCAGAGGAGGTAAGGAGAACTATTCTATCTCTAGACTAAAGATAAATTTGAGATACGAAAGAAGTCGGATTCAAAAGTAATATTCTGAATCAATATCAATTTTTAATTGGTTAGTAGATGGGTGAGTTCGTTGTGAGGAATTGCAGTGCGAGGGGATTTACGGAACTATATCCTAGCCCCGGTCCGGATAGCGCGGTCGGGTACTTCCTTATTTAGATAATCCGAGCGCGAATCTCATTATCTCATCTCTATTCTCTCGCTTAGAGTCAAGTATTCAGAATTTTCCTTTGGCGTAATTGAATAATGGTTCCGCTTGAACGTTAATTCAAGTATATTTATCGATGTTGTTGGAGCAAAGCCCACTATCACGGGGATGTGGCTCAGTGGTAGAGCGCCCGCTTTGCAACGTAAAAATGCGGGAGGCCCAGGTTTCGATCACCTGCTTCTCCAATTCTTTTTGCACTTTTTTGACCTTCAGCCCTGTATCCGGGAGCGATCAAAGCCTTCCAGCACGTCAAGTTCCAAACACTGTCACAATTTTTTCAAGAAAAGACTTAAAATCAGACTGTATATGTATTTTCGCTAGATCGGAAATCAAAGGAAAGATTTTACCGATATTCGCCTCCACAGTCACCCAACAACGCGATCAATTGATCCCTCTTACTCCTTGCCAAAAGCGCATCGATAGCGCTCCGATCCGCATCATCCAACTTCCATCCGAAACTTTTCAGGTTCTCCTCGGCGTGGGCACTGACACCCATTCTCGTGCCAACAATGACCGCACCCACATAGTCGAAATCAAGGACCCATCTCGTCGCCACGTTGGAGATGGAAACACCATGTTTCGTGGCTATCTGCTTCAGTATCCGGAGCAATTGCTGGAACAAATCCCACCCACCCCAATTCAGTATCATCTCGTAGTATTTTCGCTGAGAGGGAGTGATGTCGGTACTGAAGAGTTCAGGCTCGGGTTTGTTGAGCCATTTTTCCGCGATGAAGCCGCCACACAGCGTGCCGTACGTCAGCAATTTGACGTCGTGTTGTGCACACATGGCGCCCATTTTGAAGGTTGGTCGCGTGTCGATTAGCGAGAATTGTACCTGGTTCGTGTGGATTTTGATGCCGGCGTTGATGGCGGCTTGCATGTGTTCGGTGTCGAAATTGCAGAGACCGAGCATGCGGACTCGAGTGTCCTCCTGGAGATACTTTAGCGCAGTGAGGTATTGTGGATCTTCGTAGGATTGCCAGTGAAACTGTAAGAGATCAATGTGGGTGGCAGACATCCTTGCGCATCGCTCGGCAACGTTGGATGCTACGACTTCGGCAGTGACCCTGATGGGTGCGAATACGCAGTATTTCGTTGCGCCGAAGAGAGACTCTGGGTTTGTGCATGAAGCCCTGAATTTCCCAAAAATCACTTCGGCGTCGCCGTAGTGGTCTGCCATGTCGTAGGCTGTGAAACCAGTAGAGACGTAAGCAGCAAATTGCTGTCGCATTTGTACTGGCGAGGCTGTACCCCAAGAGGGACTGGAAAGTTGCCAGAGACCAGAAAACAGACGAGGAAGGACTATGTTGGAGAGTTTGAAAGTTTCGATGTGAGAGGCCATGGGAGGAATTGTTGACGTTGAGAGCTGCTGACTGCTTGCATGCGAGGGGATCTTTGAGGAGTTATTCAGGCCTAGAGATGCTGATGTCAGAGCAGCTAGACTTCGCTCGAAAATGAAGTCCTGAGCAGTTGCATTCCAGGCTCCATAGCATTGCGCGACAGCGTCAAACAAGGATTGAAGGACTAGCTCCTCTTCTTGTGTTGGTGATCGAGTTCCGGCAGGAGTTAGCAGCGATTTTTGTACTGCAGTCAGAGCCTGAATAACATCCCCGTCAACTGTAGAGAGTGCATGAAGCAGGTCTTTCGATGATCTGATAGGGAGTCGAAGTCGTGATGCCTGGCTCACGACTTCGGTAAGGAGAGGAATACTCTCATACCACAGGCCGCAGCCCAGCATGGCACGTATTCTCTGCTGCAGCGCTTGGAACTCCTTTGTGGTCCTTGGTTCCTTTTCGTCGACTGCAAATAGTGCGTCTGAACTCCTCGTGGAAGCTGTCTTTTTCAAGTAATTCCTGGTCCGCTCCTCGAACAGAGTCGTCACCGAAGGGTCTGCTGCGAGCATGGATCGAAGAACCGAGCGGAGACCGTCAGATGAAATATTGGCAATGACAGTGTCAACCATCAGGTTGACGTGAGCCATTTTGGGCTCTAGAGACGACATAGTTGATGCACAAGTCGTGTTCGCTGACTTCGAATGGTGCTGGAGGACGTTGGGTCATGAGATGGTCGCCACGATGTGGGCAGATGATATTTTGACCTAAATGTTGGAGATAGACCGCAGCTCCCGACAGAGTGTCAACCTTCTCCAGATCAATCTACGAGATACGGAACTCGTCACAGGGCGACGGGCGGCCGGTATTCAAATTCGGGCGTCGATATCGATATCGGTATCCAACTCGACGATCGCTGACAGGGTATCTCAAAGCTGTCGTGTACACAGTACGTAGCAGCTTCGTAAGTGGTTACATCTTCCAGGAGCAAATGACAAAGCAAGCTTCGCCTTCATGGCAAAGCTATTGTCGTGATTGAAATTGAGCAAGAAAAGGCACACTGGCAGGTTGTCTATGGACCGAGTTGTCCTGGAAGGGAGTACCTTCTAGCACAGTAGGTAAAAGCTTCTCTGCCGCTAGCTGAACTTGGTGTTTTGTAGTAGCAGCGGAAAGAGGACTCCGCAAGCTTGGCATTAGGAATCCACCTGCAGATACGAGCAGCATCGCAACAACCATCCACCTGGGCCCGCCAAATGAGGTCCGCCAAACGAGGCCCGCCAACTGAGGTCCGCCAAATGAGGCCCGCCAAAAGATGCCCACCAAAAGACGCGGCAGCGGCCTGCAGTCGGGCTGGCATACACACCGGCCTTGGGCGCCGGTACCTAGTCGCTTCCCCTTCTGAAGCCCTCAAGCCTTTGCCGACAACACTTTTCAATCATGAACTCATCTGCCCCAGGAGATTCTGGCCAAGGTAGCAGCAGCAGCACCAACGCTTGCCTGCCGTGTCGTAAGGTCAAGATGAAATGTCGTATATCACAGGATGCTCCCAGATGCGATCGATGCGTACGCAAGTCGCTGGACTGTGAGTTTCAGCAACATCGTAGAGGTCGAAAACTAGGGACCAGATTGAATGCGCTATCCTCAAGCAAACAAGGTTACCCAGCAGATGCAGAGACGATCACTGGACCTCATGCAGGACACACAGCGCCAGCCAGTCTCAGCCAGGGACATGTCAGAGCATCAACTGTAGAGCGCTCGAGACACGAGTCCAACCAGACAGAGCCAGCCCGCCGTGACTTCTGGGCCGACTCGGATGGCTTCCAACCCCCAAGTTTGCTCAATCGGCAGGCGGCCAGAGGGAACTTTTCTCTGCAAAACGTTCTGAGCACGAGCACAGTGCCGACTACGAACACGACTCCCCCGGCTGCGAGTGAGGAAGATCCTATCACCAAAGGGCTTGTCAACCGTGCCATAGCGACTTCGCTCTATCAAGGGTTCGCAATTATCAATCATATTTCAAGCGTTCTGTGCTGACAAGTAGTGTCACAGATTCATGGCAAACCTCAATCCCCTCGTTTGTCAATTCGACCCGCTTCTGCATACCTTCGAGTATGTACGGTCTTCGCCATTTCTGTTCTCAGCCATGCTGGCTGCAGCGGCAAAATCTCTCAACCCTTCTCTCCAATCTGATCTGCGTGATCATGCTGAGTCTCTTTTCGCTCAAACTTTTCGTCGCGGTAACAAATCTGCAAGTCATGTTCAAGCTATATTGATTTTGACATATTGGAAGGAGCCTGATGACACTCGAGCTTTTGTTAACGTGGGCCTGGCTATCCGGATGGCTATGGAGCTTGGCTGGCATAAACTGGCTATTGCTCCTCAAGCTCCTGGGATCAACGAATACGAATCACGTAAAACTCGCAACATCGAACGTACGTGGCTCGTACTGTTCGTCTATGACCGCAGGTAAATCTCAATGAAGAATCAATTGTCCGGTTGCTGACCGGATTTGCTTTAGCATCAGCTTGCAGACGGGCAGACCTTGGATGATTGAGAGAGGTCATTTCGTTGACGCTGTCGAAGAATGGTATAGATCACCATTGGCAACTTCCTGCGATGGCTTGCTGTGTGCTTTTGTATCACTACGTTTGCTTACAGACGTTCCTGGACTTCTCGACCCTAAAGCAGGCGGCCCTCATGGGCACGCCACAAACTATAGTCCTTTGATGAAGACTTTGGAAGACCAGATTCTTCGGTGGCAGAAATATTGGTCAGAGACTCTTGACGGAGGTATGATCTCCCACGCGGCAGCTAGTAGAACTGTTCTGACCAATTTTAGCAAGATGCCATTTATTTCTAATATCATTTTACGGTGCACATACTCTTCTGCTTCTCTCCTCCGTCCCTTTACAGTCCTCTCTTTCCGCTAAATCCTCGTCACTCGATATGGGAGCTCTTTGGATCAGTTACAATGCGGTCATACGGATGCTCGAACTTGTGGCCGACGATCACAACACATCATCACTTTACTTTGCGCAAGACTCAGTTCATGTTATGATTGCGTACGCAGCGGTATTCTTGATTAAGGTACGAATATTTGTTCACTTCCGCCCTTCGTGCCCCTAACCTGCTTTAGCTGCTTTTTTCGGTTCGGGAGACTATACGTCGCGAGATTGAGATGGCGACAATAAGTTCACTACGTACCGCCGCACGGATCTTCTCGCAACAGGGCGCGCCTCTGAATACAGGGTGCGCGCTACAGTCGAAGTTTTTGGCCAATGTAGTACATCTTGTCGAGAATGCGTGTCAACGGCGCGTCGCGAGAGAAACTCTCCAACATGCACCAAGAAATGCTCCCGAGCACCATGCTGGAACACATGGGACACGAATACAGATCACCGATACGTGTGAAGGGTCCTCGCACGGAATGCATCAGCAGACCATACACCATTTGAACTACCACGGCCTCGGTACTGAGAAGTTCGATGATTTGGGCCCAACACAAGATTTCCAAATTTTCGAATTCGACGACAACAAGAAGTGGTCAGATATCTTTGCCTCTGCTGGTTTCGCGATTGACGACGGCACGTTTCTTCCGGATATGCGCCACAACTATGGTTCAAGTTAAATTTCATATCTGTGCTACATAAAACGTGAGTGTCTCTCAGACTGTTCAGATACTATTGGACCAAGCGTCCGGAGTTTGCCTGGATTTGTTCAACACAGCGTCTGGCTGAGCTGAGCACTCTCTCCCGATGGCCAACTCGAAACTCACCCGAGCCACTCATCCACGGCTTTCCTTCCGATCTCGTTACGAACAGCCGATAAGATACAGGAAGCCGGTCAGCTAACACCGCCCCACTTTCTACCGGCGTATCAGCAACTTCATCGACCGCTGCAAGCTTATGCGTGCACCCTCTGAATATAGGCACGAATTCGGGATGTCTCCAGATCGAACCCGAATAATCTTTCAGCCTACTGAAACGTCAAGTCAGGATGTCGTTCGTCGCCTTGACTACCATATTCTTTCTCATTTGTTCAAAATACACGCAAGCGTTGACACAAGTTATAGGTGACCGACCATGGTTAAACTCGACGCTCCTCGACGAAGTGCGACTTCAGCTGTTTCTGGCGCAACTGAACAGCACCCAGAAGTATGCTATGGTCCAGGGCGACACAGAGCTCGATGAGAATGGCACAGGTGTCAACCCTTGTATTGGTCACATCTCTGGAAACGACACGCTTGGAGTGCCCTCAATTTGCATGGGAGATGGTCCTGCCGGTGTGGGAAATTCATTGAACAATGTGACCACTTTCCCAGCGCCAATTGTTGCCGCAGCCTCATGGAACACCTCTCTTGAGTACGCTTATGGTCAAGCGTTGGCCCGGGAGCATATGGCGAAGGGTCGCAATGTGGTCTTGTCACCGACTATCAACATCCTCCGATCGCCTTTATGGGGTCGTGCAGCCGAGACATTCTCGGAAGACCCTTACTTGACTTCACGGATGGCGGTGGCGGGTGTTATGGGCGTTCAGAGTCAGGGTGCTCTAGCCTGCCCTAAACACTTTGCTGCGTATAATCAAGACACGAATAGGTTTGGTCTGGATCCCGAATGGGACACAGTCGACATTCGTGTCGATAAGAGGGTACTTCATGAACTTTATCTGCCAGCATTCAAAGCATCCGTGCAAGAAGCAGATGCCGCTTCCATCATGTGTAGCTACAATAAACTGAACGGCGCCTTCACCTGCGAAAACGATTGGCTCCTCAATGCTACGTTGAAGCAGGATTGGGGATTCAAGGGCTTTGTTGTTGCCGATTGGTACTTTTCCACACGCAGTACCGTTGGCGCTGTCATGGGTGGTTTGGATATTAGCATGCCTGGACAGTCGCTTGAAAAATCTTACAGATTTCCAGCCTATTATGGAGACCTTCTTATTGAAGCGGTCGAGAATGGGACAATACCGGCCTCGCGGGTGGACGATATGGTCGCGCGCCTGTGGCGGTATATTTTCAAACTTGGTATGGTCGACATTCCGGTGACTGGAGACGCTGAGTCTGTGGCGAGAACTCAAGCACATCTGGATCTGGCGCAAAAGATGACCGAGGACGGATCTGTTCTTCTCAAAAACGATAATCAGACCCTACCTCTCTCGTCACGAAAGTATAGCAACATCGCTGTGTTCGGTATTGATGGCACAAACCAGAGCCAGGTCACGGAAAACCATGGCGGCTTTGTCATCGACTCGACAATGGTGGTCCAGGCCCCGTTAGATGCCTTGAAGCGGCGAGCTGATAGGGAACACGATATGACAATCACCTATTCTGAGACCTACCCAGGCACCGGACAGTTTCCAACAGCTCCGGCAAGCTTGTTCGTTGGAGGTGGGCTCAACGTCATTTACTACACAACTACCGATTACTCCGGGCCCATCAATCAGACCGGGTTTGTCAACAATATCACTGCAGCGACCTACCCCCCTGAGCTTTGGGTTTCCTGGCCACAAGTTTTCTCTTGTGTTTACGAAGGCACATTCAAGCCGAATACAAGCGGACTTTACCACTTTTCATTGACCGGCCAAGGAGACGCTCTGCTTTACATCGACCGTGAGCTGGTCTCCAACATGTCAAAGGCGAATTTTGGCAATACGGTTCAAGGAATCGCCAACTTGACTGCGGGGGTCGAGGTATTTTTATCACTGAATTATTCCATGGGCTACTCTCTATCCACCGGGGCATATGGGGTCACCTTGGGCGTTGATGTTGGCAACAAAGTCCGAGATTCAGAAGCCATTGCGGTTGCCCAGCAGGCTGATCTTAGCATCATCTTCGCATCCGACAGGAACTCGGAGGGCCTCGATAACAATCTCGGCCTCTCTCTGACTGGTGACCAGGACGCCATAATTTCCCGTGTTGCTGCCAACTCAAAGAAGACGGTGGTAATCCTGAATACCAATTCCGCAATCTTGATGCCATGGATCGACGAGGTTGATGCAGTGATGGAATCCTGGTACGGTGGTCAGCAAATCGGCCTTGCGCTTGAGAGACTGCTCTTTGGAGATGTCAGCCCCAATGGGAAATTGCCGCTTACATTCCCAAAATCCTTGGATGACGCTATCCAGATAACGTCAAATCTGAATGTGCCTTACGACGAAGGTCTATATGTTGGCTACAAATGGTTCGACGAACATGGTATCGAGCCGCTGTTTCCTTTTGGGCATGGCCTCACGTACTCGACATTCGAGCTCGACAACATCACTTTGCAAGTGTATAATACCACGGATCCGAGAGTCATTGTTTCTACAATGCTAAGTAACACGGGATTTATGGACGCCGCGGAGGTCGTGCAGCTGTATGTCAGTTATCCAAAGGCGGCCGATGAACCACCAAAGCTATTGAAGGCCTTTGAAAAGGTCTACATCAAGACAGGAGACAAGAAGAACGTGTCTTTGCAGGTCACATTGAACGACCTGCGCATTTGGTCGTCAACAAAGGAGAAGTGGGATTTCATACATGGCGAGTACAGATTTCTCCTCGGATTTTCCGCTGGAGATATCAGGTTGCAGGAATCGATGATGTTATAAGATACACACTCCATGGTTGACAGGAAAGAATAGAGAATATATCATCCTATTATATCCATACATACGGAGTCTCTAATCAAGAAACCTTCCACCTACCTCCTCCCTCCCCTTGACCATCAAGAATCCAATGGCACAGCCGTCGTATCCGCATGACTAAACACTCTCTTCCCAACCCTCTCAATCCTCAACTGAGACTTGCAATTCGGATCAGGACAAGCGACCAAAGCATCCGTACTCATCCAATCATTCTTATGTGTCGGACGTTGCTTTGCTGCAAGCAGAGGTAATATGGCGGCTATATGTCCCGTTCAGTTTGTCATTGGGGGTTTGGCGGGAGGAGGTGAAGGGAGGAGGTGAAGGGGCTTAGAGACGCATCTTACATAGACTGTATATACTAAACCCTTGGTTTGGGGGTAGATGGAGCATTTCTCCTTTCAAGAGGAAGTGGTCGCCTTCTTTTGCGCCGCAGAAGATTTTTTCGCCTGGGGGGCATGTTACCTTTGGGTTGTTAATTGGTGTGGGATGGTGTATATATGGTTTAGGATTTTTACTGAGACTTTTAAGTCGTAGAGTTCGAAGGTGTCGGTCATTGTTGTTGTGTTTTTTTATTTCGTGGTTGGTGTTGTTTTGGGGTAGGGTAGGTATGAGAACGGCCTAGAATATCTGAGAATAGCGATTTATTAGATCTTCTCCCAACGAACGAAGCCAAAGTGATGATTTGAAGAAGAATCGTGATGGATTCGCTCTTGATCTGTGTGAGTAATAGCAATTGAATGATTTACAGACAAAAACACTGGAGTAAACCCACTCAGTTCCAGATCAGGAAAAGGGGCCGTTGAACGACCACCGGCGTTCATAAAAAGCGACATCGCTGCACTCGTACTCTATATCTCCCCCGACGCGTCCTTCTGCCTATCTATCAACCCACCGCGTCCTTACCCCCCATGCATCGGCTATCTGCTCCCGTCTCCCACCAATCCAGCATTGCAAAATCGAGGTGCCCCTACCACAAAGACGCCGATAACGACCACCGGCGTTCAACTCGCGATCGCCCCTCCCATCCACTGCTCCCCTACCAAGGCCCCAGTCAAGGATGGATAAGCCTAATCGCACAATTGTAAGCATGCTTTCGGACGACAAAACGCGATCGAGCTATCGTTCTTTAAGAACCATGGGAGATCCACAGCTTCTTCAACTACACATCGTCGCGAGCGTGGTTTTGGCATCCTCACGGACGAGACGATATATATTCGTAGCTGGGAGCGCTGGCCATGCGGGACGATAAAAATTCTGTGGATCTGGGTGTTGAGAGTGAGGGTGTGAGGGAAGGGGAGATGGAGGATGTGATGCCGAGGAATGGGGATGATGTGGTTAGGAGGGATTTGGAGAGGAGGCATATTGTAGGTTTTTTTCTCTTCTCCTGATGTTCGGCGTCGTGGTGAGGATTGTTGCGGCTTTTCACGAAGTAGGCTGGTGGTGCGTTTTCTGATGCGGTTACTCGATTGAGATCTATCCATCTTATGGAATCGTTCCTGGATCTTACTCAAGGAAGAAATGGCAGAACCAGCGATGGCGCTTGGAGTCCTGGAATCACCCAAGACAGCGATGAATCTCGCTTTAGCGATCCCAAGAATATTCTGACACGCGCGTAGAACATGATCGCCATCGCCGGCATGATAGGAACTGGCCTCTTCCTCGCCTCAGGACAAGCAATCGCGACAGCCGGACCAGTAGGAGCTCTGTTTGGGTACATAGTGATGGGTCTTATCACATGGGGCATCGCACTCATGACAGCAGAAGTATCAGCCTTCATGCCAGTGACGGGAGGATTCGTCAGACACGCAACCAAATTTGTGCAACCCGCTTTTGGCGCGGCCACAGGCTGGAATTTCTGGTATACGATGGCGATTACAGGTCCAGCCGAGCTGAGTGCTGCCGCGACCATCATCAATTTCTGGGACGCCTCTATTAACCCGGCGATCTGGTTCACAGTCTTCATTGTGGTAATTATGGTTTTGAACTTCGCGCCCGTAAAGGCTTACGGCGAGAGCGAGGTTTTCTTCGCTGCTTTGAAGATTCTGCTCATCCTGGGCCTGATCCTCGCCGGGCTTATTGTTGATCTGGGCGGTGCAAAGGGTCAGGAACGGCTTGGTTTTCGATATTGGAAATCCCCAGGTCCATTCAATGCCTATCTAGTACCTGGAAACACGGGCAAGTTTCTGGGGTTCTGGTCAACTTTGATCAGCGCGGCGTACAGCTATGCAAACGTGTAAGTCACTACCAAGTCCTATCCCACAAGTTGCAGAATATGTATTGATGTATGCATCCAGCCAAGTGGTAGCCATAGCAGGAGCCGAAACCCGAAACCCGCGGAAAACCATCCCAAACGCCCTCCGAATGACCTTCTTCCGCGTGCTAATCTTCTACGTCCTCTCCATCTTTGTCGTCGGCCTCCTCGTCCCCTACGACGACGAGAACCTCGGCATCAGCACGGGAACAGCAGAACAATCCCCCTTCGTCATCGCCTTCACCCGCGCTGGCATAAAAGTCCTGCCCAGCATCATAAACGCCATCGTCTGTACCTCTGCCTTCAGCTGCGGCAGCTCTTGCATCTTCCTCGCCTCCCGCACTCTACTGGGTATGTCAGAGGAGGGCCACGCGCCTAGAATATTTCAAAAGACGAATAGATTCGGTACGCCGTATTTATCCGTTGCTGCCAGCCTCGTCTTCATGCCGCTCGTCTACCTCGCTCTGGGGACGAGTAGCAGTATCGTCTTCGGCTGGTTCGTCAACATAACCACCGTGGCCGGTTTAATCGGTTGGGTCGTCATCTGCATCACCTACCTCCGATTCTTCTACGGATTGCGGTTCCATAACATCAGTCGTGATCGTACGTCCCCTTCTCCCCCTCCAAAACAAATTCCCCTCATTATACCTGAAGACAAAGCAAGGACTGACTTCTGGAACAGGCTTACCATACCACACCCCTCTCCAACCATACATAGCCTGGACAACCCTCCTCACCTTATCCCTCGTCATCCTGTTCTCGGGTTATACCGTCTTTTTCCCTGGGAAATGGAAAACCGCCACGTTCCTGACTTTTTATATCGATATCGCTATCTTCTTCTGTGAGTTTATCAATTTTCAATTCCCTGTTCTTATCTCTCCTCGTCCTTGTGCAATTCTAATAATCGAATAGTTCTCTGGACCGTCAGTTGGGTTTTTATAAGAGATAACCCGGTGTCTCTACGCCAAATGGATTTCTCAGAGATTTTTGTGATCGAAGAGGATGAAGGGAAAGCGCAAGGAGAGGTGAGGGAGGGGAGTGGTTCTTGGTGGAGGAAGTGGATTATCTAGGGGGTTGTATGCGCGGAGTGATGATAAGATGCAAGACGGCAGGCTGTATAGATTGAACAACGCGATCAGATAAGTGACCCTCTTTCTAAACCATCAAATTCCCCAGTAAATATTCTCAAACCGATCTTCCCCCAGCCTCATCGAAACCCAACCCCGAAGTTTCGTCACAAATCGTCACAATTCAAAACAAAACGAGATCGACGTCATCAGTAACAGACTGCCGGGCATCCAGAAAGCAAAGAAGAAGAATTTGGTAGCACTCCACGTCACGAAAACCCGACACTCCATCAACAAGAGCAAGCCAAAAGAACGCAATAGCAAATATCCATCGACAATCTATGGAAAAGTTCCCGCAAAAGATTGAGTCGAAATCACCTCGAAGAAGTATGGTGAGCTATAAGCTACCTTACTGATCCATATCGTCAAGCTTTAGCCCTCACTCCGAGCAATCTACGCTGTGGATAACCATGATCAATGAACAAATTCGAAAAAAACCATAACTATCGCCACTTGTCTGAACCTTCCAAAAACAGTTTCGCCGAAGGTTCATCGACGTCGATCTGAAATGAAACCAATCATCCCGAACGCAAAATCAATTATCCATTACAGAATTCAAAGTCGTGTGAGAAACTTCCTTCGCCAGCACCGGAAACCCCAAACTCCAAATATTCATCGCTCGTACCCATTGCCCATTGCCCAGAGTATCTATCGAACGCCTCGTAATCGCTAGCAATCAAAAGGAGGAGGAGTCTCAAAGAAGAATCAACCACCAGGAGCTTTGTCAACCACGCAAGTTTTCCCCGCCATCGCTGTCGCAAGAAACACGCTCATCTCATCCTGGCAACGGGTACTCGATACCGGACTGTGATCGTCAGCCCATGGCTCCCAAAGCCTCTATTCATCGTCAACAACGTGATTACCACCACTAAAATCGACGAAGTCCTCCTCACTGAAGGTGCCTATAGCGGTGGTCTCGAGGTCGGTGAACGCGTCAGATATACGTGGACGCTTCGTGCCGCGGACATCGCGTTCGGTTGCGACGTTGCGCTTTGAGCTCGAGGTTCCGCCTGCGCTCTTACTAGCCTTGCCCGCGAATCGCTGACCCCAGGCAGAGTTGTTAGCGTCAGCTTGAGCAAGGCGTATTTGGAGCTCATCGCGTGTACCTTCAGTCGAGGCGCCGCGCTTCTGGAGGAGGTCCTGGAGCTGAGATTCGGGAATGGTGGAGTCATCCGATCGCAGACGCTCAATTAGAGAAATCTTGGTACCTGACTGAGTCAATCCACGTTGGCTGCACAATTCCTTGAGCTCCCTGAGCTGTAGATGGGCGCGTGGACCTTCGTTGGCTTTGGATTTGGCTTTGTTAGGGGCTGGTGATGAGACATCAGAGCTGGTGAGAGTGACGACGACAGCTGGACGTGCGACGGGTGCTGGCTTTGGTCTACCAGAACGCAGGGCTTGTATCTCATCTGCTTGGGTTTTCCGCGCGTCTTCCAATTCCTTAGCGGACTGTGCACGCTTTGCAGCCTGGTCTATCGCAATTCTAGCCTTCTCTTCGGCATCTTTGGCTCGCTTATCGGCGCGCTCTTTCTTCTCGAGGGCCTTTTGCAGTTTGAAGTTGTCACTGGCCAGGCGCTTAGCCTCCTTTGCCTGTTTCTCGGACGCGTCTTTGAGCTTCTGGTCGTGTAGGGCAGCGAGGACGCGGGCAGCTTTCTCTTCGAAACGGCGCGTCGGGTCGTCGTCGAGTTCTGGAGGGATGCTAGCCGTACCGTGCTGGAGAGCCACGAAACGCTTTTGACATGCGCTAGGTGAGTATTTGGCTTCTTTCTTGAGGATCTTCTGTACGTTCCTAGCCACCAGATGCCAGCGCTTGGCCCTAGTGCGTGCGATTATGTCGTGAATCTCTGCCAGGGCGAGCTGGTCGGCCTTGAGCAGTGCCTCGTCCTCACCATTATGCCAGTCTGTGAGCTCACCGTCCAGGCGCTCTTCTTCGCGCTCAAGGATAGCATTCTTGAGGCGCAGATAGCGAGAACCAACCGTCTTCTTGTCGTAATTGATACGTCCCTCACGGACCAACTGGGCGCATACCGCATCGTTGCTATATCCCTTCTCTTTGAGGCTCACAATCAGTTCGTCGGTGGAGTCCAAGTCCGCGGTAATGGGGCGCTGAAGAGCGAAGCTCTGACCGTTTGCTCGAACACGGGCGCCAGTCTCGGATGCGGCCAGGCTCACAGAGCGCCCCAAATTGCCTTTGGTAGGGTTATATGCGCTCTCATCGTCCTACTCGGCATTAACACACGTAGATACGTGACAGTGACGCGCATCAATTCACCTCTTCGCCCTCGTCAGCATTGGACTCAGCGTCGGCAAGATCATCTTCTTGAGTGCTCTCGCCGTCTGACTCATCATCAGCGCGGTCGTCTTCGTCGTCATTGAAAGTGAAGCCTAGGGCGAGGTCGTTTTCGAAAGACATTTTCAATCCGCGATCAAGTGCAATAAATTTCTGACGTCAGTTAGTGTTCGAGTTTTCAGGATTTTCGCAGGCCCGATTCGAATTCCCAAGTGTTCAGGAGTGTTGAGGACATTGTGCTGGTGATGACGGAATTGTGCGCGTGGAAAGACTTGTTTAGATCGCTACGAGCTACGCGTTACAGTCAAGACGTGGCTTTTTGCAGAAAGGTGATGAGCTGGATTTCAAAGATTCATGTTTACCTCGAAGCAACTTTGATGCAAGATGAGCGGGATGCCGTTGGGAGAGAAGCTGTTGTGAGGAAAAAGAGGTCTTCGTTGTGGCGGGCGAGAGCAAATAATCTAAGACGGCGGGGCCAGGATATTTGGGCGATGCGCGTCAGCTTCGCAGTGCTTTTGATCAAGGAAGTGGTTGATTGTTTTGGTTTACTGGGAGAAGGAGGCCACGGGCTGTGACTTATAATTTGGTCGCAACTTGGAAGTTGTTATGGCAAGCGCGGACTGTTATGGGTAGCGACCGGCTGCCAATCGTGTCGACACTCAATGTTTTATGACGGTCGAGTTGGACTACGGCGAGAGACTGCGATGTAGTTTTTATGGAAATTTACATAGCGTTGATTCCCGGGTCAGTCAGTCTTTAGCGAATAGCCTGTTCGAGTCTGTTGAGGTTGGGTGCCAATGAAAGGGTGTGTTGAGATTTTCCGCCTTGTGGTCGACCGATGTGAAGGATGCCCCGTACAGGGCGAAAGAGATCAGGGCTGAGAAGATTAGCTTTGGGCTGATTCAAATCACTTATTGTTGGTTCCCTTTAATATGTTAACAGAGGGATGGAGTTGCAGGTCACTTGAAGATTGGTTAGAGCCGAGTCGAAAATAGTTCCTGTGCATCTCATTGTGATGTTCGTGGGTCCCACAGGATCGATGGCCGGGTCTTTGGTGTGCTCCGGGTACATTCATCAAGCGATCGATCCAGCCCCTCTATTGTGATGAAATCTCATTGCACAGAATTTCCTGGACCTTCAAGATCACTTCTGATAATACACAATCGTCCCTGAAGGTCGATGACGATCTGGTCTAATAACTGTTTTTATCTGTGTGATTGAGTGGAGGAGTCACACCCTCAGGTCTTATTCCATACTCCCGAGGCAGATGAGCAATGGCGGGGTGGACTGTCCTTTCGTGTAGTTCGCCCTTTGGAATTAATGCTTGAAAGGACGTCAAAAGTAATCGTTTAATTCTGAGCCGAAAATGTATCGATCCCGACGAGCGAGTATTCAATCTTAGCTTCGAATTCTCGAGACATGGCTGGGTATTCAAGATCCGTGGCACCACCAAATACTTACATCCAGGCGCAGGCTCTTACCCTTCTGTGGTTTAGAAAGAGCTATGCGCCTCCAGACACCTCTATATCCTACTCCATGCTCCTAACGCTGTCAAAAACCAAGTGAGTGGACCTGCATTGAAAGTGAAAGGGCGATTGTTCGGCACTGTGCTCACATCCATGTCAGCGGCGAGGAATATCTGGCCATCTCGAGAATCGATTTGCTAGCAACCCATCGTTATCTATGATGGATGGATTGGACGACCGCACATGAAGCAGTAAATCAAGCTTCCGAAAAGATGATAGAGGAGCCCGAGGTCAGTTTTTCGCCGCGCTCTCGAGCCAGGATGTTGGACATTCCTTCGTACATGTAGCGAACGCATGCTTGCTAGCTTGAATCTAGTTGCTCATGACGGCTGCCATCAAAGTTAGTATTTCCGGGCTTAAACCGTGTGATTGTCATGCTTTTCTCCCTCGAAGAACGAGCGTTTGACAGCTTAAGCCCTGCGTTGTCCGGCAATGATCAGACGCGGCCCGAGGTGAAGGCCATTCTTTGACTTAGACTCACCTTTTGTTCAGGTGAATTGGTTGTCGAATGACTTATCGTTGACTAAGATCTCATGGAAACTTCTCTGGTAGACTCACCAAGATGTTCTCCGGGAAAAAGTCAAGATATCTCGTTATGCGAAACACACAGTTAGGCGTTGAAGTGGAATCCGAGTTTTGCCACATGACGTCAAGGTGTGGCGCAGGGCAGCAAGATCGATCGACCAACAGCAGCGGAGGAGCGACGGGCATAGCCAAGAGGAGTCGTCATTGTCGGGTCGTCTTCAGGAATCTTGAACCAACGTATATTTCCCCTAGAACTGGATTCAACGCCTAGAAACACCCGTCAGCTATTACTCCACGCGCAAACTTGTCGCCCGATACCCCACATTGCAGCAACCATGGCTATGCAGTACTTCAACTCCCTCAAGGGCAAGATCGACCATAAAGTTGAGCAGAAGAAGAGTCACCCCGCCGATGCGCAACCAGTCCTCAACGACGAGGACGAGAAGTTCCTCGAGAAAATCACTTCCGAAGAGGCGCCACCTCCACTTCCTGAAAGGCCAGTCGTGATCCTCGACAATGGTGACAAGGTTGTCGGTAGATGTGCCCAGACAGCCTTGATGGCTGGCGCGAATGAGATCCCACTACCCACTTCTCCTCCTGTAGAAGGCGAATTGAATGAGGGCAAGATTGACGAATCCAAAGATGTTGATATCGACGAGAAGAAAAAGAAGGACTACTGGTCGTATGTGCCAAACATCCGATTTGGAAAGGTAAGCATCCAAAAGATTTCGAAGGCGTATCTGACCAGTCACCAGGGCAAGGGAAAGGAGGTCGCAGCTGCCGACCTACAATCAGCCGCCGATGCTGTGAAATCTGGTGACAGGACCACAATCGAGGAAGACATAGCTGCCGCAGAGGCGAAGAAAGAGCAGGAAGATATGGCGGCCATCCTCGACCAGCTGAATTTGTCGGCCGTCAATAACCGGGCATTCAGTTTCTCAAAAGAGTCCCAAAAACTGATGGAAGAGTTTACGCAGATACTCAAGGATATTGTGAATGGCGTACCCACGGCCTATGACGACCTGGAGAAACTGCTCACACGGAGCGAAGGACAATTGACAAAACTGTTCGCAGCAATGCCCCCGTTTCTACAGACCTTGGTCAAGAGTCTGCCAGCCAAAATGACAGCTGGTCTGGCCCCTGAGGTCCTGGCAGCAGCCTCCGAGAAGCCTGGATTTGACGCAAAAATGGCGGCGGCAGGTAGCGCTGGCGCGAAGAAAGCGAGGTCCAACTTGAAGATACCGTCATTGAAGTCACTTGTTGGTCAAAAGGGAGCTGTTGCGACGATGTTGCGAAGCATTCTCAATTTCTTGAAGCTTCGATTCCCTGCTGTTTTGACTGGTACGAATGTGCTGATGAGTTTGGCCGTGTTCCTCCTCCTATTCGTTTTCTGGTACTGCCATAAGCGTGGAAGAGAAACGCGTCTTGAGAGAGAAAAGCTTTCTGCCGAGGAAGCCGGATCGGATGGAGAGTCCAATTACGCTTCTGAAATCGAGGACACCACAGGTTTGGAGAAAGGGGCAGATGGCGTCGAGCCTCCAATCAAGCTCAATGACTCTTTAGCCCTCGAAGAGAAACCCAGTGCTGCTCTGGAGAATCTCGGTGATGTGCTTGGCCAGCCAGAACCCAGCAAGGTGCCGTTGCCGGCAACACCCAGCGAGGCAAGGAGATAGGAGGAAGTGGAAGAGTGGTCGAGAAAGATCTGCTACAAGAGACTTGGATCAATTTGTCAATTCTCCAAATGTGTTATTGAGTGTCCTTTGGGAGCGTTGCTATGGTAGTAAACGGGAAATGACTTCACGGCATTGAATGTCGACGAGAACATGAAGCAACCTTAATGTGGCGTTCCGGCAATTGAGCGACTCACCTAGTTCTAATGATACCACCACATACACACTGTATTTCGTAGATGCATTCAAATGAATACAAACACGTACCTGCGAGATAAGCCATCCAGAAGCGCGTCATGTAGAGCAGTGTACTGTGGTAGAGGAAGCTAATTTTAGAGTCCGTTGGTGAGCCAAGGAAGTGCCAGGGACGATGTGACTAGCCTACCTTCAACTTTCCCGTCGATTTTCCATCTCTCCTCCTCCAACATCAAGCAAACAACTCCACAATACAGATCATACGCACCCTGTCGCCGGCTTATCACCTGGCGAATATAAACGAACGTTCAATTACCACATTCATAACATCCATGGGCCCTTTCTACACCTCCGAGACCACCTTTTCTGCTGACGCTGTCTGCTCTGCTTCGGACAAGCTCTTCCTTTTGGACATTCCAGACACCAATTCACGCACCGACCGAACATTTGCTGCGCTCGACCCGCCAGTAGTCGTCTTCTGCCCACCGTGAACAGGTGGGCATAGTCAGTAGGCACGCATTGGTCGATCTATGGTGGTGCGGGTGATGCGATCAGTCTTCGCAGAGTTGCTTCGTCTGACAGAGACTTTTTGAACCAAAACCTATGAGCGCATTTCGATAAGAAGCTCGAAATCGAATACAAATTGCCATCCACCACGGTTGCGACGAAATCTACACGATGACCGTGTTCACCTTCGACGAGGGTGAGATTCTCACGGGTGCGCTCGCGGGCTCAAAAACAGCTGGCACTGGCAGCATGATCGAGGGCTCTCGAGTTGGAAGCCCAGAAACCTTGAGACCTTCCTCCAGGACTGTCCACGGTTTACGGACCAGCGCAGCCAGTCCGCCGATTCGGATCGCATCACAATCCCCCATGCGACTGAACAGCCTCACTGTTGAGGATGATAACGACGTTGTCAAACTCGATCTTGAAAAGGTTAGAAAGAGTGCAGCGAAGAAAAAGAGAAGGAATCAGTCCAAGGGTCCAGCTGCACCAGCCGCGCAGACGATTCGTGGATTTCAAACACCGTCAGGATCAGGTGGGGAGGAGTCCGACTTCTCAGTCGCCAGTACACCAAAAATGGGCCCACGAAGGGACTTTTCTAGCGTTGCCAGCAGTCCAGCCATGCGACCAATGACGCCTTCTGGCATCAGTGCTCTGAAGCTCAAACTTGACTCCCTGAGCATCGGTTATCGCTCGCCATGTGCCACACCTCCAGCACTTCGCCGCGAGTTCTCAAGCAATGGGTCAAGCGGCAGTGATAGCGACAAGACCGAAATGGAAACGTACGAAGTTCCTCTATATCAAGACTTCGTCAGTCCTGATGTTCGATCGCGGTCTTTTCTGGGGGCTATCGAGGGCGGCATAAAGCGAGATACGATGGTGCGCAAGATGGCCGCCGAGGATTTCGAGCCTCTGAAATGTCTCGGCAAGGGCTCATTCGGGACGGTCCATCTTGTACGTCAGCAGAACAGTGGACGGCTTTTCGCGCAGAAGCAGTTCAAGAAGGCCTCTCTGGTTGTGCACAAGAGGCTTGTGGAACAGACCAAGACAGAACGACAGATCTTGGAGAGCGTCAATCGTCATCCCTTTGTCGTCAAGCTGTTCTACGCCTTTCAAGACCACGAGAAGCTGTACCTGATTCTTGAGTACGCGCAAGGCGGAGAATTGTTCCACCACCTAAAAATGGAGCGCATGTTCGATGAGCCCACGGCCGCGTTCTATATGGCTGAGATGATTCTCGCATTGGAGCATCTCCACCGCAATCTGGGAGTCGTGTATCGAGATCTAAAACCCGAGAACTGTCTCCTCGACGCTGAAGGTCATCTGCTGCTCACCGACTTTGGACTCTCCAAGGTCTCAGTCGATGATGATGCCAAATGCAACTCGTTTCTTGGAACGGTGGATTATATGGCACCGGAGATCATTGCTGGCAAGGAGTACAGCTTTGCCGTCGACTGGTGGTCCCTTGGTGCCCTGGCCTTCGATCTTCTTACCGGAAAGCCACCATTCGGCGGTAACAATAACGCGAAAATCGAGCAAGCGATTGTTCACAAGAAACTCGTCGTACCTTATTTCTTGGGGCCTAATGCTAAGGATCTCCTCATCAGGCTCCTGCGCAAAGAACCACAGAAACGACTGGGCTACAACATGCCGAAAGATCTGACAAGTATGAAATCCCACGGCTTCTTCAAAGCTATCAACTGGACAAGATTGGCGAAGAGGGAGGTTGAGCCTCCCATCAAGCCGCTGATCACAGATCCAGAGCTTGCAGAGAATTTTGATTCGGAGTTCACAGATCTGGCCGTCAGTACGGTCCTTTCACGGAAGAGCTTTCCGGATGCCCTGGAGGAAGGTCAAGTTGATCAGCAGGCGAATCCTTTTGGTGGATTCAGTTTTGTGGCTAGTGAGAGCTTGTTAGCCTCGGAGGATTTCCTACTATGATTGGATTGATGGTTACAGAGAACAGGGAAGGTGACCTTTTCGGCTTGGTTTAGCCTACGGAAAAGCTACTGCAGGAAAGTGTTTCCAGGATGACGGATATTTCGGGTTCTGTTGCTTCATTTGCCTATTTTTTGTCGCTTTGGCGGACTGTAATAGGTTCCTACTCCATATCGCGCTGTTTCTTAGATCTTGGTGAACCTTGTATTATGAAACAAACGATCGTATTCTCAATCAATATCTTGGATTAGTGAAGCCATGGTCCGGATTCAGCTGGCTCGTGGAAGCCTTCTATCGTGCTGTGGCCGAAGGAATGCTATAGGTAACTAGGTAGTAGGCCACCCGCTTCAAGTTGCAATTGACCACTCACGAGTCAAATCTTGTTGCCACAAGCAAGTTCCAACTCCATTACCATCTGGATTACAATTAAATATCGCTCCTTTTCGATGCTCGATTCCCATTCGTCTTCTTGGGAAATGTAAGATGTTTCTTTCCCTCCCTGCCAAAACAAGTAGATGCAGCCAGAGCCGGGATTCTCCACCCTTGGTAAGTGACAGGAAACAAACCACCAAACGACGAAACAAGCCCTTGAGTTCCTTGGACAATACTTTTCCTTCGCAAATTTGACAGGATCGGGCCTACAGAATTCACTCTCTCCGACCTCAAATTTTGCCTCCGTCTGTTTACCGCTAACTACGGAGGGACCCTGTTTCCTCTACTGTAGGTTCCGAATCTGATCGGTTTCCAGGCGCGATGGAAAACCCCTACCGTTGCCCCCCGGATCTCCATGCATGCTTGTCTACCCCTTGCGCAATATCACTGTCTTTTTGGCTCTGGGCGGGACCGATGCCTGACATGCGAGGCAGTGTCCAGATCGGTGCAAGTGTCGCTCTTGGGTAGAGGCTGTCTCCCAATCGACGTCTGGCACCGACTAACCACCGGTCTCTGTTTCCACCCACCGAAGTGGAGACGACATTGGCATGGTCAAAGGGGGTACGTATCTGGTTGACCAGATCTCGGCGCAAGCAAGCAAGTGGAGCAAACAGAAACCATGGAGTTGTGAGATTCGAAATGCTATTCTTAGGACAGCGTCCAGGTCACGGTGATGCGCGAAGGTTTGTTACGCTCATTGACATCGAGTCGGAGGTATACGGTTTGGAAGGAAATTAACAGAGCGATGCGCTGACTTTAGTTGAGCGTTTGGAGACCCTCCAGTCCTCCACACACGTTACGAGAGCCGCAAGATCGGCCAAGCCAACCGCCACATGCTGGCGCTCATGGCCGCTGTGAGACGGCAGTATGCCCCTTTGGGTCGCAGTGGCGCAGACCATTCTCAAGCGACCATTCGCTTTCTTCAAACCCCTGGCCGTTTCATCCCTCCGTCCCTAAAAAATGGCTGACGGACGGCCAACAGCGCCTGCATGTCCTTCCTCACCTTCTACGGGCAGCACCCAGGCCTCAGAACAGACCTCTTGGTAGCCCAGCTATACCGTTATGGAGGCTGTGAGTGGACCAGTTGCCTTGGTGCCGACTCCTCGCGTTTCATTCTGTACCTGAACCGAATAGTAACGCCAAATCGACATGCTCCACTTCCCTCTATGCATCTCAGGAGTTATGGATTTGTTTAAAGAGTACTGCTTTTCCATGCTGAGATGATTTTTTCTCCATCTGCACGCTCACTCAGTAGTCCGGTTATTGTTTCCTCAGTCCAATCTTCACTCTCGTTTTCAGCTTGCTGAACCACCGTCGCTTCGATAGTCGATCTTTTGCTTCGTATTTTTTGCTGCCCTTTGTACTCTCTCTTATCTTACTAACCCAAACTTCACTATGAAGACAAACGCAGCTTTACTCTTCGCTGGCACGGCCAGCGCTACTGTAAGATTTTTGGTCAGCTACAATCGAGCGCTGTACTGACATTACTTAGTTTTCTGGCTGGACCAACGCCCCAACATACAAGACACCATCCAACAATAACAATCAATGTACTTCCCAGGAACAGACTGGTTTCGACTGGTCCAACCTGAACCCAGGAAGCTTCAGCTCGTATGATTCATACTCATTCAGCGGATTCGAATGCACATCGAGCCTTGGTAAGAGGGACACCCTTACCAAACGCACCTTTGGTAGCAAGACGATTCAAGGATCTATGAAGGCCGGATCCGGACCAAGCCTCTCATGCGGCGAAGATAAGGACTTTTCCATCGAGGAGTATCAGATCTCCGTATCGAAAGATGCGGATGTTGAATTCCATTATAAGATGGAGGATGGTTCCACCTGCAAGCAGACCACTCCTTGCAAGTCTGGCGGAACCATCGTCAAGAACACCCAGTGCGGTGGTGCCAAGGAAGTCCAATTCCAGCTTCCTCAGGGATCGAAGGATGACTGTGATATTGGTATTCACTCCATCGGATTCGATTGCAACCCACCTGCCTCTGCCCCACCACCAGAGGCTAAATCGAGCTCTTCTCTTTTTTCGATTGTGCCAGATGTTCCAACATCGATCCCAACCTCATCTCTAGCAGACCCAACCTCATCTGCTTCTCGCTCAACCTCCAACAGGCTGGTGCCCGATGTTCCTCTTACTTCGACGTCAGTGAGCCTGGTGTCCAGCAGTTCTAGCATTGAGGTCCCACGTCCAGATGTGCCTACATCTACTAGCTTTTCTATTGCACAGATTCCGTCGCCGTCGTCGACTGCTCCAGTCAATTCAACCTCGGGCGGCTTATTCCCAGACGTGCCAGCTTCAACTAGAAGCTCTAGCTCCAGCTCAGTCAGCCCATCAGTTTCCTCAACGAAGCCTGACGTGCCAGTCACGACGGCGCCGTGCCCTGATGTTGTTCCCCAGTGTCTCAACACGTGGATCACTCAGACCGGCTGCAAAGACAACAGCGACAAGCAATGTTACTGCGCTAAAGCTGACTTCACCAAGAACGTCATTGAGTGCATCACTGCTCGTGGTGCAGATGAAGCTGAAGTTCAGAAGGCCCTGAGCTACCTCATCGGTATCTGCGCTGCTCAAGTTCCCCAGAACCCTGGTCTAATCACCAACTGCCCGAAGTCCATCCCATTGACCGCTGCTGCCGCCCCTCCTGCTTCCACCCCAGCTCCAATCCTCCCAGACCAGCCTGCGCCAATTGCAAGCACAGTCACTGAAGTCGTCGTCACCACTTCATACTCCATCAACCAGACTGTCGTCGCCGCTGGTACCACCACTGTCCTCCAAGCTCCTCTCCTTTCAACGCTCACTATGACATCTACGCAAACCATTCCTTGCTCAAAGTGCGCTGTCGGTAGTCCATCGGCTGCAGCAGTTACCGGTCTCATCTTGTCAGACATCCCACAAGCCGCGGTCCCAGTGACAACTATCACCATCGCCCAATCCTACACAGTGCCCTGCACCTACAGCACTGGTGTCTCAGCTGGCTTCCCCATGCCGTCCTCCTCCACAGTCACATTGCTCAACACCGCCGTCACGGTCCCACAAGTCGCCTTCACGACTCTCCCCGCTGTCGGCACAGCAACTGCTGCTTCTGTCGGTCTCGCACCTGTTATATCCGTCGCCCCTGATGTTGTTGCTGCGTCTGTGGCTCCTAACGTTGTTGCTCCCTCCGTCGCTCCTAACGTTGTTGCTGCGTCCGTTGCTCCTGATGTTTACCAGCCTGCTGCTGCTACTGGGCTCCTCAATGCGTCGGCTGCTGCGGCGTCGTCTACCGGGTTTGGAACGACTTATATCCCTTCTTCCACCAGGACTGGAGGACCGCTTCAGGTCACCGCGAATGCTGGTGCCAGAATTGGTGGATCAGTTGGTGGACTGGTTGCTGCCGCCGTTGTTGCCGCTTTGGCTATGTAGACACAGTTTGTGGCTGGAGTGCTTTTTATGTATACCTAAAACTTAGAAGGAAAACAATGGGGGAATCTTTTCTTCTTTGTTAATCTTTTTGGGAGGGTGTGGAGGAGTGGTATTTCTTGGCGTTTTGAATACACTTGTCCATGCTTGTGAGGAATGGGAAATCAAAACTCTTTGCGAGTGGCTAATATATAAGAATAATGAATTGCTCTCAGCCATTGCGTTCTTGCCTTTTTAGATCATTCCGCGTGCGTGTGTGCTCAATAGATAATACTCCATCTTGTTGTGATTATTTCTTACTCTTGTATTCGTAATATCTATAATGGAGCTTAATCAATTCGCTATTCCGTACTTCTTTACTGTATCTATTTTTTTGGGAAATGTTTGGTGTGTTCTTCTTAGATTACTCTTAGATATATAAACAGGGAGAGTCAGGATGCATTAGAAGGGATGTTGGACATGGACCAGATTGATTTTTAGGTAGTCATCTTAGGCTTTGGGGAAGATCGTGAGGTCTATGGCGAGTTTCTGAAAACGAATCTCTGAGGTCGCTGTAGGAGCTGAAATTCATTGCCTCCCATTCTTGATTGGCAAGTGTCAAGCTGACTCTGTGCTCGACTCTTCCATCTCCCATCACAGATCGTCAAACTCTCCGGCGAAATTCCGAAACGATTCGTGAGGACTTGTAGGATTCTATTTCGAACTGGAAGACTGCTATCTGACAGATGGCTCGGGGCTCTCCCGGAAGATCTGTTCGGTATAATAGCGCATTTCAGCTATGCTTTCGAGAATATCCTCCATCGCCGTATGAGCCTTTTTCTTCTGCGGTATCCGCGCCAATACATCTTGTGGTGAAAATCGTCGCGCAGCCTCCTTTATCGAACTGACATCGAGGATTCGATAGTGAAGATGTTGCATGACTTGCGCGTATGCCGGTTCTGCATTGAAGAAAGCCCGATCGGCATGGACGGAGTTGCCTGCCAGCAGAGCTGTTCTTGGTTTGGGGACACGGGCTTGTATGTATGCGAGGAGTTGATCTGCTGCTTGTTGATGGGTTGTTTTGGATGCGATGACTTTTGCTGTTAGGCCTGATTTTCCGTGGTGTTCGATGCACCATTCGTTCATTGAGGACATCTTTTCTTCTGGTTGTCCGATGATGGTTTCGAAACCTGGCGGCGAGATTGGCTCTAGATTCCAGTTGGTGACGATGCAGGCGATTTCAATGATTTCGTCGTTTTCGAGGTCAAGACCGGTCATCTGGGTTTACTTAGGACTGTGTGCAAATAAGCGGTATCGGGAAGAGATCAGTTTCACCTCGCAATCGATCCATACCAGTGGATCCCTTGATTGGGTTTCTGACATTGTTCTCCTCTTTGTGACACTCTCGACTTGATATCGATAATGCAAAATTTCTGGGATTTCGATTTTGATGGTTTGCAGAATTTCTTCGCAATCTAGGTTTGATCGAAAACGATGGATGACTTCTGATGGGAACTTTAAATCCCGAGATTCAAAGTCTACGAGCTCGACTCTTCTGATGGTCGATTTAGGTGGAGTGAAAAGGACCTCCCAAAGAAGATTAGTCCCAAACGGCAGAACACGCTAGTGATTGGCTTGGCATTATAACGCGACGCGTTCCATGCATCTTGAAAGTGGTTCTTCCTTACTACTTTCGACTCGCGCACCTTACACCAACACAACGTTCACCACCCACATTGCCTCGCCTGCTGTCTTTTCGCCTTTCCATGCCATCCATAGTCAAATTCTTTACTTCAGAGCGAAATGTCCTCCAAACGAGCAGCCCGTCTGGCCCAGCTCGAAAAGCTCAAGAAAGCCCGATCAGGAGGGAAACGCGATCACGATTACGAAGTTGAGGAAGAAGTCAACATTTATGATGAAGTCGACGAGGAAGGATATAAAAAGGTCGTAAGAGGGCGTCTGGACCAGGATGACTTCGTTGTTGACGACAATGGCGAAGGGTATGCCGACGACGGGCGAGAAGAGGACTGGGAAGATGGCCGTCGCGCCGAATACTCAAGCGAGGAAGAGGACACTGCTCCTCGGGGCAAGGCTGGTACTTGAAGTATCATGCAAGCACGATTGAGGCTTTGCTAACGCGTTCTGACAGCCAAACGAAAACGAGAAGAAGATGATGAGAAGAAGAAGAAAATCAAGCATGGCATCAGCAACTATTTCACGGCGAAGGCCGCGACAACTGCACCGAAAGCTAAGGTACAAAGATCACTCAGGAGTGTGGAATATGAGCTGACAGGCCAGTAGCCGGTCAAGACTGCCGACGACGACGCGTTCATGGCCGATTTGCTCGGAGAGGTCGACGTCAACGTACCAAGCCGCCCTGCTGTTCGCATGAAGCCTGTCAAGGACGAATACAGACGCAAAACTCGAGTTCTGTCTCCTCCCATATCGAAACGCCAGCCGAAACCTGCATCTCGAATAGACTCAAGTCAAACGGCCGAGGACACACTTCCCACCGAGGTTCCAATAACTGAGGATGGCGGGTACACCCAAATGGACGACGATGTTCTCATGAGCGATCCACTTCCCTCTTCTCCTGTCATGAAAGCAGTGGAGCGAAGATCGCAACCTGCTGTCAAAGTTGAGGAAGAAGAGGAGGACGATGATCTAGACATTGCACAGCCTATCGGGCAGTCAATATCTGCTGGGGCATCAATTAATATGTCGGGAAAGCGACCTGCGCCAAAGTTCAAAGCTGCGTCCCAACCGACAGCAACCCCTTCTTCGCCTGCGAGACCAGCTGTCGATGCATCCGCGTGGAATCGTTTGAACGAAAGTTTAAATGTGATGAGCAGTCCTGTTGGCCCTCAAACAGCCACGAAAGTAGGAAAGTTGGACTCACAACATGCCATAGAAGAAGACGGCAGTCTCAATTTTTTCTGGACTGATTACACTGAGATTCTTGGGAGCTTGTGTCTTTTTGGAAAGGTCAAGGACAAGAGCACGGGGAACTTTGTCAGTTGTTTCGTTAAGATCGACAACATTCTGCGGAAATTGTTCTTCCTCCCACGAGAGTTTCGACAAAAGCATGGACGGCCGACTGATGAGGAAATTGGCATGAGCGACGTTTACAATGAAGTGGACGGCATAATGAGCAAGCTCAGAGTTGGCCAGTTCAAAATCAAGCCTTGCGAGCGGAAGTATGCATTTGAGATACCTGGAATTCCAAAGAAGGCCGACTACTTGAAGCTGCTCTATCCGTACGATAAGCAGGGCCTCTCGAATGACCTCACGGGCGAGACTTTCTCTCATGTCTTCGGTACGAACACTGCCCTTTTCGAGCAGTTTGTTCTCTGGAAGAACATCATGGGCCCATGCTGGCTGAACATCCAAGGCGCCAATTTTCAAGTTCTCAACAACGCTTCCTGGTGCAAGCTGGAACTTGTGGTTGACAAGCCGCAGAATATTTCCACCCTGGGAGACTCAGACAATATGGATGTGCCGCCTTTGACCCTCATGAGCATTGCGCTACGTACCACTTACAACCCAGAACAAAACAAACAAGAGATTCTCATGGTTAGTGCCAGAATCTACGAAAACCTTGTCCTCGGCGACACGACGTCGCCAGAGAAGATGCCATGCAGAAGTTTCACCATCATGCGTCCTATCGCGGACGCATATCCAACGGGGTTCGAAAAGCTTGAGGTACCTAAACATAAGGGAACAATCATGTTGGAGAAGAACGAGCGAGATCTTCTTAGCAAATTCATGGCAATTTTGGGCAAGATGGACCCGGATGTGCTGATGGGTCACAAGCTTGACGATGTCGATTTCGGCATTCTCCTGAGCAGAATGAAAGAACGAAATACCCCAGGCTGGCATCGCATCGGTCGTGTTCGAAGAAGCGACTGGCCTAAGAACTTTGGACGTGGAGGTGGCAGTTTCTTTGCTGAACGGCAACTGGCCTGCGGTCGACTTCTTGTTGATTTGGCCAACGACATGGGCAAATCACTCATGATGAAGTGCCAGTCGTGGAGTTTGAACGAGATGTGTGAACTAGTCCTTGGAAAGAGTCACGTTCGACTCGAACTCGACAACGAAGCTGTTCTCAAGACATGGGCCTTGGAAAGAGAGGGCTTGATGAACTATGTTCAGCACTGCGAAGCCGACACTTTTTTCATTGCCGCCATTGCCATCAGAACACAAATGCTGCCTCTGACGAAAGTCCTCACCAATCTTGCTGGCAACTCATGGGCGCGTACACTGAGTGGAACCAGGGCTGAACGGAATGAGTATATCTTGTTGCACGAGTTCCACCGCAACAAGTTCATCTGCCCAGACAAGATCTGGGGCAAAGGAAAGCAGAAGGTCGAAGAAGAGCCTGCCGAGGGCGAAGATGGTGTTGACTCCAAGAAGAAGGACAAGTTCAAGGGTGGTCTTGTCTTTGAGCCTGAAAAGGGTCTGTACGACAAATTCATCCTCGTCATGGACTTCAACAGTTTGTACCCATCGATCATCCAGGAGTACAACATTTGCTTCACGACGGTGGAACGCGCGAACCTGCGCGAGGATGACGAACGAGTTCCAGATGTTCCAGCGGATCAGGCATTAGGGATTCTACCGAAGCTGATCGCCACGCTCGTCAATCGTCGACGAGAAGTCAAGAAGTTGATGACGGATAAGACGGCCACTCCGGACCAGCTTGCGACCTACGACATCAAACAACTTGCCCTCAAACTCACGGCTAACTCTATGTACGGTTGCTTGGGGTACACCAAATCTCGGTTTTACGCTCGTCCGCTGGCTATGCTTACCACCTACAAGGGTCGTGAAATCTTGCAGAGCACCAAAGAGCTTGCTGAGCAGGACGCTCTTCGCGTCATATATGGTGATACTGATTCGGTCATGATCAACACGAATAAAGACAATATCCAGGAGGCGCTCGCGATTGGAAGGGGCTTCAAGAAAGCTGTCAACGAGCGCTATCGGCTTCTTGAAATTGATATCGACAATGTCTTCCGTAGGATCTTGTTGCATGCCAAAAAGAAGTATGCTGCTATCAACATGGTCGAGATTGATGGCAAGTTTGTTGAAAAGCTGGAAGTCAAGGGTCTTGATATGAGACGGCGAGAGTACTGTGCTTTATCGAAAGAGACATCATCGTGAGTAATCACCTCATTCTGTAAAGGCGACACTGTTTAACAGCTCTTTTAGGAAACTCCTGGGCTTTCTTCTCTCCGGCGACGATCCCGATACCGTCGTCGAAAATATCCACGAATACCTCCGAGCACTCGCCACCCGCATGCGCGACTACCAAGTCCCAGTTCAAGCCTATACGATCTTCACTCAACTCGGCAAGGCACCTAAAGAATACCCCAATGGAGGATCTATGCCCTCCGTTCAGGTTGCCCTGCGCCAAATGGCCAAGGGCAAGCACATCAAAGCTAAAGATGTCATGTCCTTCGTCATCACAGGTCAAAGCAATGGCTCTGCTGAGACAGCAGCAAAGAATGCATACCCACTCGAAGACATACTCAAAGCTGAGTCCGGGCTGAAACCGGACATTGACTACTATCTCCACAAACAGATTCTTCCGCCAGTCGAACGTCTTTGTGCACCCATCAGTGGGACGAACATCACCCGATTGGCAGATTGCCTCGGTCTAGACACTAGTAAATACCGCGTCAGTACTGTCGCTCAAACCTCATCCAGCCGAGCAGACGAACTGCAACCACTCGAAAGCCAAATCCCGGACTCTGTCCGCTTCAAAGAAGCATTGCCCCTACAATTACGATGTTTGGCCTGCAAATCCTCGTTCGACTTCCGTGGTATCGTGCCACCCACGACACGAAAGGAAGACGAACGACAGGAAGCCCTCGTCACGAATGACGGGCTTCAGTGTCCCAATGCTGCGTGCCAACGCCTCCTCTCCACCATCACCATCGTCGCCCAACTGGAAGCTCAAATCCGCCAACACATCTCCCGCTACTACGCCAACTGGATCCTCTGCGATGACCCCCAATGCGGCAACCGCACGCGTCAAATCTCCGTCTACGGTCATCGCTGTCTCGGTCCCAAGGGCCTGGGCATGGGTTGTCTGGGACGCATGCAGCAGGAATACACGGAAAAGGCGCTTTACAACCAGCTGCTGTTCTTGGCCGGTATGTTTGATGTGGAGAGGGCTAGGGATAAGATCGAGGCGATGGCTAGGGAGGGTGTTGTAAGGGGGGATAGGAAGGATCAGGTTCGGTTGTTGGCTGAGTATAATCGGGTTAGGTTTGGGACTGTGAGGGCGGTTGTTAAGGAGTTTTTGGCGAGGAATGGGAGGCAGTGGGTTTCTATGGGGAATTTGTTCCGCTTTGCTTTTGTGTAGGTAGGGTGCTTCTCCATACCACGAAATCGTTTGTATATATAATCTCAAGATTTTTTTGATTATGTGAGGTTGCTCCACGCTGCTTTCTTGCCTGGGCCATTGATCATTGTGCCGCCAGCGTCCTCATCTTTCGATACGCCCAATGTGGTTTTCTTGTCTTTGGCTGCCTTTAAAGCTTTCGCGAAGATGCTCATGAAACGCCATATATCTGCGTAGGTGTTGTATAAAGGCGCCGGGGCCACTCTTATGACATCTGGTTTGCGTTCGTCGAGGACTACGCCTTCCTCTTCCAGTACCTCCATGACTGTTTCTAGTAGTCCCTCTTCCAATCGTATGCTGAGCTGGGCGCCTCTTTTTTCTGGGTCGGAGGGTGTGAGGATGGTATAGCATCGTAGGCGGTCTTCCAGTTTCCAGTTGTGGAGGAGGTGTTCGAGGTAGGCTGTTAGCTTTAGACTTCTTTCTCGTAATGCTTGTATGGTGGTCATGTTGAAGACGCTTAGAGAAGCCAGGACGGAGGTGCAGTCGAAGACGGAGGGGTTGGAGAGTTGCCAGCCTGCTGCTCCGGGGATGGGGAGGAAGTTGTTGTCCATTTGGAAACGGGTGGATTTGGAGGAGCCCCACCAGCCGCTCAGCCGTGGTGTATATTTGCTGTCTTGTCCTGCTGTGGAAACGACGTTTCCATGCCGTTCGTGCACAAATAAACCGGCTATACTCCCTGGTCCGGCGTTTATGTATTTGTAGGTACACCAAGCCGCGAAGTCGACATTCCAGTCGTGGAGCTGTACTGGTACGTTTCCAGCTGCATGAGCGAGGTCCCAGCCAACTATGATGCCTTTTGATTGAGCGAAGGACGTGATGGCTTTGATGTCAAGATATTGGCCTGTGTAGTAGTGGATGCCTGGGAGGAGGACTAGAGCGGTGGTATCTGCGTGTGCGGATATGGTGTCGATGATATGCTGGGTGGAGAAAGTGTGGGTTGCTGGATCCGAAGGCTCAATCATGACAAGGGCTTCTGCAGGAGAGAGATTGTGGTGGGCAAGTTGGGAGTAGACGGCGTACTTTGAGCGATGGTTAGCTCATGGAAGGCATGGGAAGAAGTTTCGTACGTGATCACTTGGAAACGCCTTTCCTTCAATGATGATCCTCCATCTATCCTTTGTCGGCCGGTAGAAACTCGCCATGAGTAAATGTAGATTTGCTGTGAGAGTTTGCATGACCGCTACTTCACTCGGGTTTGCGCCCACAATCTTTGACATGGCATCTTTCGCCTGGTCATCAATATCAACCCATGGTTCTGTGACTTGATCTTCCAAGGGCTTGAAGTGACCGTAGACTCCCAACTTGCTCCACGTTGATAGGTACGAGTCGATGTAGTCGCGAGTTCGTTTTGGTTGTAAACCAAGAGAGTTTCCGCAGAGATAGGTTGAAGGAAGGCCATTCTCGTATGCTGTATCTAGATCATCCTTCACTCTTCTTCGCTTCAAGTCTCCTCGGGTCGGGATAGTGAACTCGTTCCGTAGATGTTTGAGAGGATCGTTCGCGTCTTGCTGGCGGGCGTAATTCTCAGTGAGGATATTTGGTCCATCCACCAGGCTGGACCGATGTTGGTCTGCCATGATTCCAACCGCTTACTTCGGCTTCTCTAAGGAGCAATCTGGGCAAAAGTTATTATAGCTTGAATGGTGAGAAGCCTGGAATTGGTGTCAGTCGGAATATGTCTTGCCGAAAGCGGAACGGGCCGTGACAGTCCACGTCTACCAATTCAACTCATCGTGCTGGTGTTACTAATTCTTGCAGTCTACACCATCCTGCCGCCCAATCGCAGATCACCGGAGGTGACGATCTCGACGAGCTCTTTACAATCTCCGCGATTGAAGAACTGAGCCTCCTGAGCCCCCTTTCGCTGTGAATCCAATCCTCGAGAGTGACGCTACATCAGCACTCACTTTCATAGATTTAACTCTACTACCTGGCGATTGGGCCGATAGTTTGAATAGAAATCTGAACACAGTGCTTCTTGGACGGGAGGAAACCCAATGGCAGCACGGAAAGTTCATGCGTACAGCCCCTTCGTGCAGCCACCATGAATTTACCATCGAACTCTGAATACATGGATTCAAGCTCAGAGGGTAACCGCAGGTGCCAGTGCTTTCATTGCCTGACGCGCCAGCGTCTGCCGACATGGCTTGAAGGCTTTGATACTCATCCGCTACAAATCGATTTCAGCATCTGGCGCCTCGATGCTCGACATCCACGGACGCGACAGGAGCCAGTGCTGGTTGGTAATGGTCGCCGATGCACCTCGCCACCCATGCTGCATGCATATTGACAGTAGCTTTGCGCTGACCGGTTGAGAGCTGCATCAACCAAGCAACGAAGATACTGCAACCTCGCACCTTCGACTTTTCGCCTACTCGTGCACCTTTCATATCTCGCTGTCAACTTGGCCAGTTCGCTCTCATTGCAGTAATTGCAATAGCCCGTTCAAGCTGCCATCGAATATACCAGTTTAATCTTGGAAGGCTATCATGAGTTTCATGCCACAAAGCTCATCATGAGCGATCCATTCTCGATAATTGCTGGCATCGCCGGTGTTTCAGCAGTCGTGGTTCAATTGTCTAATTCTTTGTACGATATCTCGACCAGACTCAGCAACGCGCCTAAAGAAATCGCCGACATAGCGTCAGAACTCACCAGCCTTGCCGCTATCTTCGACCAGCTGAAGATCATTCTTGATGATAATCGCAAGCTTGTACAAGTTCAATTACTCGTTACAGCTCAGGAGACTCTGATTCGATTCGACGCTTTGCAAAAGGATGTTACCGATATCGTTGCCGACGTGGGCAAGTGTGACAAGCCATGGGAGCGCCTGAAATGGTTGTTCAAAGAGTCCCGTGTTGCGTCTTTGATGGCAAAGGTCAATGCAGTGAAGGCGAGTCTCAATTTGCTGGTGTCTATCATTCAGATAGCTGTCACTGTCAGTGTTGGCATCCGAAAGTAAGTTGCCTACTTCACGATATAGCCGAATCGGTGCCTTCGAGTCTATTCCCCCTTGTCGAGCCTTAATACTTGTTCGCTGAGTGTCATCCCAAATTTTCGGTTGTGAAAACTCTTGTTACATTTCGTATGGCGGAAACTTATCTCTATTGGTGTCGATTTGGGCGTTTCGTTTCGAAACGAAAGTACGTGGATGGACAACAACTAAAAGTAGAACAGGTCAGGCAAAAAGCGGCCAAAAACTCAAATGGAACTTGAAGCCCACCATCGTCGTTTCGCTGAAAGTCGTGCGGAAGCAGTTCGCTACACACTGCGGGAATTGATAGCTCTCAGTGTTCGTGAACAGGAGACCCCTCAAACACAAGAGATGCTCAGGTACCGTCACTGGAAAGAACCAACAAGCGAGACGATATCGTGGCTGTACTATCGAACACTAGGATCGACAGTCCAACCCAGCCGCTCTCGATCATTGGGACGTACGCCCGGCGTTGCAAAAACTGTCGCGACACAGAACGCTGATGATAGTGCTTCGCAAAGTGAATATGCGGATGACAACTTTCCTAACGACAGGGAACGGAGAAGGCTCTCCACTAGGATATCTGCTCCTGTGGAAGATGCTTTCTTGGTGGAATCCGGATTGAAATCAAGGGTGATAGACGAGCTACTTGGAGACTGGACGAAGATGGACAAGAAACACATCAGAGAAAATGCCGCCTTGACTGCGTCATCAAAGCTCTTAAATCATCAAGGCTCATTCGAACGAACCATCAAAGCCACTCTCAAACAGATGAAATCGCAAATGGACCTCCCCTTACTGAACGGCTGCCGGATTCAACCATGTGGCGACATTTTGAATGATGCTGGGGCGGTCATTGGAGAATTGAGAAAAGGCGATCCAGAGAAATTGAGCAGAATCAGAGCTACTTGTGATGAACAAGGCAATGTCTGGTCAGGCCGAAAAAGGGTTGGCAAGGCCATCACTGTGGCACGAGCGAGCACCCAAGGCTTAGTAGAAATCGCTCAAACGCCGCCTGCACCAGAAACCCCAGAAGCAGTCCCACCTGCTCCATACGTGGATGCCGTATCAGACAGTGAAGGAAAGGAGAGTGTAACGTTCGACCACAATATCCCACAACCCGAAAGAGAGAATTTTGAGAAGCAAGATGGGAGAGGACAAGAAGTGGAAGAAATGACGGGTCTTCCCCGAGATTCTGATCTCCAGACGAGAAATCGACTATCAACCAATCTCTTCGAAAAGCACCTTTCTGCACCTCAAACAAACATGGCAGATTCAAGATATCAGAACAACTCGGCAGGTGCGAACAATTTTCCTGAAGCTTCGAAGAGCTCTGGCTTCTCTGGCTCGACGGTTATAGACGACATCGGAGACTTTCTAAAACCTGGCTTGGATAGTAAATTCCCACAACATTCGAAGCCAGGCTCCACCAACAATGACTCCGCCCCCAGTCACAGGAAAGAGGGTAAGGATGAGAAGGATGGGATGAGCAAAAGCAGGAGTCTTGATGATTGGTATACAGACGAAGACGATGCTCCGCAGAGCATTGAAGAGGACACGCTGCTCTCTCTCAAACCTGTCGCAGGTGTTGGGAGGAATATTTCAGTGCCCGAAACTGAGGAGACTGTCGACTCGTCAAGCGTGGCACCTTCTGTTTTCGGGGTGAAAGGTCTGCCTGTATTGGTTGATGGGTCAGTCGAACATGTCACAGGCAATGTCGCCGTACAACTCGTCGAGGACTTTGAGATTGCCACCAAAATCGTAGCGAATGGAAAGGGCGCAATAGAAGAGACCGGCGACGAGCAAAGAAAATCTGGCCATGATCGCGGCGAATCTCACAGGACAAACGAGAGTCCATGGTCTTCAGCTGCGACAGCGGGAAATGGCGAGGATACTGTTGACATGGCCACATCAAGGGAGCCATTGGAAGTGATTAATATTAACGCCAGCAATGACAGAGAAGCAGAACTTCCAGGCGGCAAGAAATCGGTGTCGTTCAGAAGAATGCCTTTAAGTGCTCGAAAAGTGCATGCCTCATCACGAAACCCAGCTCCTTCTGTCTCCATGCGTAGCGTTTCTACGTATAGCGGCATCGACCAAATAATTCACGGGCCAGATTCTGGACAGGATTCCGCAGAGCAAGCAGGAACTTCTTCTCAATCTGACTCCGAACGCTCATCTGAAGATGGATCTCAACATAGAGATGAGGTTCAGGCAGCAATGTTTGCAGAAAGAGAAAACAACAGACTCAACATTGAGGAATTCGGCCAATCTTCTCACCAGCACCGTCCATATCGAATGCATGACAGGTCTCTGGGATCCCGCGCAACAAACCCCTTCGATCCTTACTATGCACTCGTGCCATATCAATCATCTGGTGTCTATCCTCCAATGTCAAGCTACTATGGACATCATTATTCTCCGCATCAACCCATTTCAAGCTCTTATGGATATCAGTATCCGTCTTCTAGAAGTGATCCAGAGCGCAATGAGTTGACCGTGGCGCCACTACAGGCAGAAGTTCGGAAGCTGCAACAGGAACTCGCACAGCAGGAGACCATCAGGGTTGCGGCAAAGTTAGAGGAACAGTTCGAGTCCAAGGTCAAGACTATGGAAGAAGAGTTCCTGGCCAAAAGGCGCGCTGAAAATCTCGAAATGGTTCAGAATCACATTGTGAGGCAGAATGAGGAAAAACTCAAATTGGAGAAGGATTTGCTCGCTGCACGGGAATCAGCAGATGCACGCGCTCGATCATTGGCCGATCTTGAGCGCAGGTCTCAAGCTGAGACAACACAGCAGCAGCAAGCCTTGAGACTTGCCCAAGAAGCAGTAGAGAGAGTGTCCAGTATGATGCTGGAGGCGGAGAAATTAGCTGCTTCAAAGCATGAAGAAGCGATAAAGCTGAAGCAGTTAGAAGTCGAACAAGGCGCGAAGTTACTTGCTGAGCGCAATAAAATGCTCGCGGAATATCAAGAAAGACTTGATGCCGAAATCAAGGCCAAAGAACGAGCCGAAGACGCACGGAAATTGATGGAAGCTGAGATGCAAAAGTCTTGTGATGCGCCGCCGCAAATTATTCCAAAATGGGCTGAAAGTTATTTTGCACCTGTACAGAATACCAACGCTGCGCCTGCCCAGCCCGCAGACGACTCCACAAGCATCGCCACAAGCCAAGATTCAGGTAGTGCCATTACCGATACAGCAACGCAGAGAACAGGTTTGACCTCTCCAACAAGATCGGGGATCGTCAACGTCAATCAACAGGACCTAGATTCAGACACATCTCAGATGGTCATTTTCCCCAGTCGAATGGGGTGGAAAGACCATGAGTACAAGACATTGACCAAATCGATGCTCAAATTCGGATTCAGACCACTTGTGGAAGAGGGCGCAGAGACGCCTTGCGTTCCAAGTCAGTTCTATGAGCGACCTGGATCTGGCGGATGTACTTTGAGAGGAACAGCATTGTGGCATCCTCCTGGTCCTAGCCTCGCAAGTGACGTATATACCTCGTTCCTGAGAAGCGGGTGGAAACCCAGCTATGTCAGATCGAATGGTAAGCATCAGCCAGTTGTCAATGAAGCAAAGGACACAATACTAACAGAACGATCAATAGAGTACGGTCAAACATGGTTCTTAGGTCGACAGCCGGTCCATGTCATACTCTTCAGTATCAAGTACATCCCGCAAGCAATAATCGACGACCCATTTCAGCTGGACCACCAATACGCAGAAGAAGGAAAACTTTACATCAGCAAAGAATTTGTCGAGAAAGATGTGCTCGACGAGGTCGGATACAAGCACACCATGATGGATGATTGGCGCGTCTCACTTGATCCCAAGTTGACTCACGCAGATATCGAGAATGTGGTAGCACGATCGTTTTTGATGAGGGAGACTAATCTTCGGAGACGCTATCGCGACTCTGCTGCTCAAGGGGATCCCTCCACTGGACGGATTGAGGATTTAGGAAGCAATGCTGGTAGCGTAAGAAACTCGTCAGCGTCTCTGCTTTCCATCAATAAGCCCTCCAGGTTTCGTTCGTTCATCGCAAAATCGAGCTCCAGGAATAGTGGCGGTTCCTGATAAAGACCATGTCTGCGGATTATTGTGGCCTTTATGCGGTCTCACTGGCGAGTCCTCACCTCATGTTACTTCGCCCTTGGATGCCGATCGTCGGCAGGACTCTCCAGGAACAAATCACAAAGCTATCGGTGGGGACCCTATCATCTTCCAGTCGTCTTGATTCACAAACTTATACTTAGCTTCAAAGAAGCTCAAACATGAGCTTGAAGGCTCAACTGGCTACGTGGACGGGGATCGCCTACATGGGAACGGAGTCAAGAGCGTATAAGATCCCCATACGAGCGATGCACAGCTCAGCAAACTGTGTCCATCCTCACGTCCAGACACAACATTTAACACTACGTATGTTTAGCACTCTTAAATGAATCGCGGGCTAACCATCTGCAGCCTGCCATCCCTGCAAAGAAAAGTGAAGACATGGAAAACCCCAGCCCAGCTTCGTCCAAACGCTTCCATCGAGGAAACTAAATCATCATGATCAAACATGTACATGAGAATGCTGGAGAGGGATGCAGGACGTCCATCGAGTTTCGCGCTTGCTCGCACCCCATGCAACAACTTTTCGACTCTTGAAAAGCCTCGAGAATGTGCTGGCTTCGCATCGCAGCAACCGGAAGACGTGGTGGCGCTTTCTCTGCCCATTTGAATGGTGTCATTGAAGTTGCCAGCGCCGACTGGTTCCACACGACATGTCGCTGCAGTATTTCTGATATTCTCGCGCAATTTCATCATGTATTTGAGCCATCGCGTGTGTCGAGAGTCCAAGAACGATTTCTTCGAGCGAGCCGTCCAATGGAAACACCTTCAGAGCTGAGATGGCGGAGCTCATTTCTGCATTGAAGACCGAAGATTGGCTAAAGGCTCCTTCTTCACTTTGTCTGTCTTATCCACAAAGCGCTGGAAGAATTATGCGACAAGGGCCGCTTCACGATCAGTGTGTCGAAGTTTCTCGTCTCTGTACAAGGCGGAGGCGCGGCAGATCAAAAATTGATTCCCAGGAGACCCGACTGCAGGTCGCTCAAGCTCCTAATCAGACTGACCTCCTTCTCTTCATGCGTAACAGGATGAATGACAGGGATAGTCAAGTTCTCCTGTCTGTCCTCTCCCTTTCCTTGTAGATATTTGCCCTCCCTGTCAAGAAAGATGGGTGTCCAGCCAGCGCCCAAAGCTCCAAGAGCATCCTTTTCAAGGTCGTCGCCAACATGAATCTTCACGACATCGGCTTCGGAAACTCCTGCCGAGGAGGGAAGTTGTGCAAATGCGTCTCGGGCTGCGTGAAAGATTCTCGCGTTTGGCTTCTCGATGCCAAACACGTAACTCGCTATAATGAAGCTGATGTCGGAGCTGATATTATCTGCTTCATTTTTTGATTCATCGCGGGACGTCAACCCAAGAGATGTTAGGATTGTCGCGACTCGATTGTCAGAATTAGTGATGATGCCCACTGTCGTCGACTTCCATGGCCATTGCGGAGGTTGAGCACGCATGAGTGTCTTGCCATTCATGTCCTTTAGAAGTGCGAAGAAAGGCAGTACGTCATCGAAGAGGAAGTAGGCCTCTTTGCCGCTGAAATGGCTCATCAAGCTGCGAATCATGGCATCATCAATAGGTCTCGATGTCACTGGCTTGAAAGAATCTCGAATAATCTGAATGTGTGTTATGACTTGTCACCCATGGGATAGAATGAAAATCATACACCAGTCCACCACTCGTGAAGCGTCATTCCCAACTGCGAACAAGACTCATTATTAGTCTGTCTTATCGGTTGCAAGATGTTATCGGTGTAACCTACAGCCTTGCCATAATTAGGAAACCGCGTCGACGTCGACTTGAAAGCTGTGGAGCTGTTTAGTGTCAACCCAGAAACGTCTTTCGCACGCACAACCTTTCTTGAATGCGACCGCAAGTTTCTCTTCGTTCACATCTTGGATGCCATAGTTTTCCGCGATTCTTGCATACGTAGCCGAGATGGAGGTCCGAGGCCGGTAAAGCGTGCCAAATGCGTCCAACGTGAGCAGCAGATGTTTGTTCTTGGGATTGGTCACCAGTCTTGATGACATTGGATTGTCTTAGGTTTGATGAGAGTCGCAATATGTAGGACCCGGAGGTTCCGAGCTGACTGCGGACGGAGCTGTGTATTTGATCACGTGATGTACATTTGGCTTCAAACCAGGTACTTGGGTCCAAAAAGGAGGTCAGTAAACAGACGGTGGTCACTGATCAGGCAGGACAGGACGCGGGGGTCGGGATCAGGGGCATCACGAGTTCCAGCTACGTATCGTGAGGATCGGTGCTTTCGAGGGGCTGGCTGTATCAAGGTAGGCTAACTCTCGGGTTTCCCAAGCCGGAACCCTTTGCAGTGCCTGCTCTCTCCACCAAGGAGCTCGAGAACTCGATGGACAGAGCCTGGATGACGGGTGCTCAGGTCTTATTCGCGCACAGTGAGGAGATGCACAGCTGTTGCCGTCGCAGCGTGCATCACATGTGGACAGTTCCTTGTTCCTTTGACGTTGGTTCGCCCCGTCTTCTCATCTTGCTTCAGCTTAGGTTGGGTGCTAGGTCACGACACGCCCAATCTCAGAGATGATGCACGTTGCGGGCGAGCATGCAGTCTGAGCGAGCTGGTTGTACGGCACAGCCACGACGATGCGTGAAGATAGGGGAGACTAAGGGACACACGGCCGCCTCGCCCTTTGGGTTTTATTGTATGGCGGTTGGTATCATTGTGACAATGTGACAAGAGAGGCTGACACTGACACTGTTCATGTTGTGATTTGCGGCAAACAGATTGGACCGAGCAGTAGAATACCGGAGCGACGTGAAGCCTTGGTAAGCGGTATACTATCCACACCGTCTGTCTCGGAGCAGAGAGACAGTGGGCAAGCCCTCTTGACCGGGCCTCGAGGGTTTCGTGCGGCAATGAGCACGCATTCAAGGCGAAGCTTGGAGAGAAACGAACAAGACTGCAGATGGCCGCATTGAGACTGAGCAACGTAGACATAACTTGCTTTCCAGAGGCCGAAAAGTCCAGAGAAGAAAGCCGAAGCAGTGCGAGTTTGTAAACAATGCCTTTCCGCCAAGCACGGCAGTACGGTACGCGCTAGCGCCAAGCCCCCATACTAGCGTCAAATCAGGGCTGCTCACTCATGGCAGTCGCCCGCCCGCTGCCTTTCCACAGCTGTCTCTACTCTTTCCCTCACCAAAATCCTCTCCCTAACAAACTCATAGAGAGAGCCTTCTACTACCACTTCACCTCTACTGTAAGTGTACCTCCCATACACAATTCCGCAACACCACCACAATCTCGAATACGCGTTTTTTTCTTGCAAATCCGCGCGTCTTTGACCCTCTTCTCCTTCATCCTGCCTGTCTTTTCCCAAACTTCCTTCACCTTCGTGTCTTTTCAACTCGTCGTCGTCGCGCCTCACACACAGCCGTTCAGCCTTTCGCAGCGCGCAGTAGAGCTGACCTTCAACGCAACAGTCGCAAAAATTTCAATCATACAAATTCACGGTCGCGTAACTTCGGTGAGTGCATCTCTTTGCAATTGGCCCCAAAACTGGTGATGTGATGCGACCGGAAGCTTGTTTGGCTCTCCAAGTCACTATCAACACGGCCTTGTCGCGCTCCTTTGCTGCTGCGCGTCTTCTACACTTCACTTCACTTCCACCACCAGGCGCACGATTTTGAACTTACCTGCCCATCGCGCTCATTGTCACGAGCTGTGCTTTGTTTTGGCGCCACTTCAAAGTCGCGCGCCCTTCACCCACCATCACTCTGCGCCCAGCACCCGCTCCATCATCTCTACCACTCAACCTGCCCCAGCACACAATCGTTGCATCTCTCACCCACACCACATCCGATCTTCCACTGACCACTTATCGTCTCAACAGCAGTCATGCCTAAAGAAGTGAAAGCCCGCAAGGCCAAGTCCAAGGTCGAAGGCAAGCGCAAGAAGGGTAAGGTTTGCAATATGCCTCTCTATCCAGTCAAATTAACACTCTGCAGACCCCAACGCGCCAAAGAGGGGATTGTCAGCCTACATGTTCTTTGCAAACGACAATCGCGACAAGGTCCGCGAGGAGAACCCTGGTATCAAGTTTGGTATGCTACGCTTCCTCTTTCCAATCTACTCGAGTCAATGCTAACATTGTCTAGGTGAGGTTGGAAAGGCCCTAGGAGAGAAGTGGAAGGAGCTGAGCGCCGAGGACAAGAAACCGTACGATAAGAAGGCCAAGGAGGACAAAGAGCGCTACGAGAGAGAGAAGGAAGAGTACGCGGTAAGTTCGCTCAACTTCTAGCCAAGCCTCTGACCATGCTGATTGTCTCTTAGACCAAGGGCGCTGTCGACGAGGATGAGGATGACGAGTGAAGCAGTGTGCACATTCACGGCACGAATTGGCGCTCCACTATAACACCATAAGAGCGGACGATTTTCTACTATCATATACCTCTCTCCATATTTGCTGGCAAGCGGGCACAGCGAGCATGATGGCATACTTGCTCCACCATATGACACAACCGGGTGGGCTCCGTCATGAGTTACGTGCGGCAGGGGTGTGGGTGTCTTTGCCGGCAGGATTTTACGTGTTGTAAGATTAGCGGATTCTTTAATCAATGGCTTCCCGAATTCGTTCTCTCACTGTGATTATTGCGGCTTCTCGTCCGGTGCTAATTCCTTCAAGATGTACCACCACTCTATGCTAAAGATCAAAGCCCAAAGTGAATGAGTGCCTGTCGGTCATCACGTCTTTACCATTCAATGAGCTCAGCCTGCCTTCATCAGTTTTCTCACTTCCCTACTCCCTCCTCCCTAGATATCCGTCGCGCACGTCCAGGTCACTCGCCCTCAAACTTCTATCAACATCACCATTTGAACTTCTCCCACTATTCCTCCATCCCACCATCCCCCAACCCCTCTCTCCCCCGTCCCCCCATCCCTACAAATCCCACTCCGTCCCCATTCCGCCAATACACGCAGGAGTGGCCTAGTGGTTAAGGTACCCCGTTCCCATGAAACTTTTCGAGGGTAGTCACGGGGGGACATGGGTATGTACTCCCACTTCCCTCTCTGTCTTTGGGTTTAGCAGTGGTGCTGATTCGTGGGTGTTTGGGTGGGTAGGTTCGAACCCCGTCTCCTGCGATTAGCTAGGAAGGGGAGTTTTTTTTTTTTGTTTTGCTGGGGAGGGGGGAGGTAGGTGAGAGTGGTGGGGTAGGGGTTTTGTGCGGTGGGTGAGGATGGGAAGATGGGTTTGGTGAGTGGTGAGTGGTGAGGGAAGAGGAGGGTCGGGACGGTGATTGTCTTGACTTGGTGATGACGCGATCGTGTCGGAATTGAGGTTTAAGAATTTTTGCCAGGTGAGGTTCATGGCACAAATCACTGGAACTCGGCACCATCGATTTGGATCTGGAGATCAGGAAGGAAGTTGACGTGGTCACGAGTTCGAGGTGGATAGAGAAAGAGATGTCTATGGTATGGTGAAGTATGGATGTACTTTGTATCATCTGTCATAGAGCCCAGCTTCCATCACTGACGCTTGTGTAGTTCGAGGTCCTCAGATGTGATTTCAATTTGCATCTAGATAGCTGTTTGCGCCATGCTCCAAGCTGTTGGTAGCTCAGGATAACTTGCACGCCGAACTGTTATGACTTGCTCGACACTGCCAAGGAGCACCCACCCCAACAGAAGCAATCCCTCCATCCAATCGTCAGGACCTTCGTCAAGGAACGCGACCTACCCAAATCTTTTGCGGTATGAGAAGAGCGCATTCTCTTTGAACAACAGATGCTGCTCTCTCACCGCCCCCTTGCCCTTCTCAGCAACCCTCTCCTTCTCACCTCTCCTACGCTTCTTCTTCCATGTATCCACCCCTCATCCTCTTCTTCCCCTTCTGCTCCCTAGCCAGCTCTTCACTCCGTCTCACGCTCTGCTCTGGACCCAGATCATATCCTGCGCCATCCCCGAGCAGATACGGTAGAGATCACGGATCCATTTCTGCGTCTGCTTGTGCGTGAGTGGGGACGGTATTTGCAGTCTACGAAGGCGGGTTTGCAGGCGATGCGGAGATCGTAACCTGAACTCCAGTCATATCCACCCAGCGACAACAAGGCTCACAGATCATCAGTGTTCGCCATTTCTATCTCCAATCTTCTCCTCTTTCGACAGGTGGAGCTAGCCTTAATCCAGGGTTTACAAGCTCACTCTATCGTTAAGAGATTACATAAACGACTACTGCTCAGTAGAGCCGAGCGGCTCCGTTGTACGAGATAATTGGTATCTCAATTCTCTTTGAGTTTCCACCTGAACAAAGAAACGCCAACTCAAAGTCTTCAACCACAAACCTATACCCAAAAATCCCTAGCAGACTATCTTGCCAAAATCTCCCGGGACTCAATTATCTCGTATGCCCGACTCAATTGATGTGCTAATCACCACTGGGAGTGAAGGTACCAGACGCAGCATCGATCCCTAATCCTGAAAACGAATACGTCTATTAGCCTGAGTCTAAAATCCCGAATGACTGCCGCAGCGCCCAATAGGACAAGGGATGCGACGTCGAAGAGCCCAAGCATGAATCCATTCATCGATCCATCTTGACCACGTCCTCCTCAATGTCGCTATAACAGGCAGCAACACCCTAACCGCCTTCATCTTCTTATACTACTTTCCTACAGGAGAATAGAACGTATCTCGATGGAATCGAAGACGGCGTAGTGCCGCAGTGACTCCGATGATGTCGGGGGCACGAATCTGGTTTGAGTAGCAGCGGAGGTAGCGTTCTACTTCGTATCTTGTAAAGGTCATTTCCAAAATGACAAGAATCAGTTCCATTGGCAATTTGCCATAGAAGTTTTTGAGCGAGACTGGTCCTTTTCTATCCCTCTCACGTCTCTGAAGCCTCATTCGATGCAAGATTTGGTGTTCAAAGTCATCTTCTGCTGTGATGGGCTCTCGTTTGCATTCGTTGATATTGTTTCGTCGAGCATGCCGCGGTGATGAGAATGTACACGATGAGACCAGCGCCAGTGGTGGTTTTGGTCGATAGAAGTGCGAATTGAAGACGGCTTCGATTTGGGCAGCGGAACCGGACATGGTGATTGTTTGGGTCCCAGTGAGCGGGATCTAGGGTATATAATGTGCTCAAGGTTTGTATTTGGGCGACAACTCTTTGTATCAGTAGTGAGATGAGTTTGTGAAGTTAGCGGGGCCAAACCTTGACAGCACCTCAATCCTCGCTCGCTGGGCGCGCTCATCTGTTGCTCATCTGCGCACACGACCCTACGTCTCTCGCCTTCCGCTCCACACAGATCCATTTCCAATCACATCTTGTAAACGCCAGCCCATCCTGTCATCATGTGATTGTGACTGTAGTTGACGTCTTTGTGGAAGATTTGCGTCGTGTGAGATGTATGGGAAGTGTGGGCGTTTTGGGAAGACATCTGTGTTACGTGGGTGTAGTGGTTTGCGTACAGTCCTTTGAAGATACGTTGGCTGAATCGGAGATGCCTGCTCGATGATTTGCGTCTGATCGATGTTGTTCGATGGTATGAGCTTATTCGTTGGTTTGTGTTTGTTTTCGGCCACAGAGCCTCGATCAGCAAGCCGAAGCTGGCCAATAGTTATCCTTTGGACCTTGCCAGTCCAAATACTGAGATTCTTCCCCCTTGCCCTTCAAGCACGTACCTACACGTTTTGTTGCGGCATCCCCAACAGCTCGAAATGTCGGAGTTCACCTCCACGTTGGTTCAATTCGGTAAGGGAAATTTGGGATGCATTCTTGTCAGTATCTCTTGCCTACATTCGGACACCACGCGCATGGAAAGATTCGATCTATTTAGTACAATAAGAAGCTTCCTGTTTCCAACTCGAAATTAGAAGTTCCTCACCTCTGGGATGCTTGATTGAAACATAACGCCAATCGCTGTCTCGTGATTTGTATAGCAATGTCAATGTCGATTGAACTTGGGTATCAATAATTTTCCCATCGCAGATGACCTGCAAGCAGATCGTGCCTCTATAGCCTCCATGTGATCAGACGTACCCAGCTGCCTCTGAAGCGGAGCAGCCATTTTCCTCGGCCACTTCCGGACATCCATGTAGTTGTGCAGTCCTCTGGCACCTGCGCCGAATTTTGACGATGATGCCACGTACCATCATGGAGAAGATACACCCGCTCATCATTCCCTCTGTAGAACGACTGTTAGGCCCATGATGCCCAGCATTGCTGTCTTTAACCATGGATACTCGCTTAGTAGGATCGTGACATATCCAACCATCGGCACGTATCCAATCACACTTCCAATGACGTCCGTCTCTCGTGTAAGGTAGTTCTGGCCTTGGGCGTAGAGTTCAGTATCGTCAGCAGCGTTGTTATCGCCCTTCGTCAACAGCTGGAGCGGTGTCTCTCTACCGGATCATCAGTGCATGTGAAAACAAAGCTCTTGAGCATAGACTCACCCTCCACCAAATCTCCGCACGACTCTGTGCACAATTGGAATGTCCTTCCCTCGCACATTGTAGACCACGACTTCTCCAATCTGTGTATCCATGCCTCGATTCCAGAGGAATAGTAGATCGCCGCGCTCGAAAGCCGGTTCCATGGATCCGGAAAGGACGACAACGATGGGGGAGGGCGAGTTTGAGACGACGGAGAGACCCTTCCATAGCATGAAAGCTGTGGAGAGGACGAGAGCAAAGTTGAGGATTTGAGCAGCCAATTGGCGAGGCCGCATGTTGCCCAGCATTTTGGCAGTGGTTTCGGGGGTGTCGCTGTGGATTGTACACTGGTCTTTGATGGAGGGCGCGAATCCTGTGGGACTTTTGGTAATTGGGCGGTCAGACGTGGCAAGATTTTATATCATCATCGTTGGCTCAAAATGTCGCTTTGGAGAAAGTCAAGACTGCCGCTTTGGAAAACCTAACGTTTTGGAACCACTGCAGTCGAAGACAGATCGCAACAAGGCCGGACGCACGTGATACTGACCGGGATTCTCCCAAAAATGGAGTTTCAAGTTCGCGTCGTCGCAAGGAACCTTGAATTCATCAACAACATCGACCTATGCTCATCATTGCATCGTTTTCATGCTGCGTTTGGCGCCGAACCTTTGTTTTCTCATCCGCAACAGTCTTCGAGTCCTCTGCAGTAGAATTTAAATCGTGGACGTCTAGCAACGATGACTGTCAACACCATACCCGAGGGGCTTCGAGTCGGCCCTTGAGATGGAAGGTGTCGTGACACCTGTTGCTAGTATAAGGATATGCCGGCTGATTCATATTCCGAAAGATTGTGCATGCAACTTCGCCGGAGAGGCTCTACGAGTACAGTGTCTTTGATAATCGCAATCACCATGGCCAACTCAAAGCTAATCTCCACACATCAAGTCTCCCTAGCACCTGTAATCGTGGTCAAGCACAAGTCTGCCTTTCTTTTCTGAAGTTTCGAAGCACAGAATCACCAAAGCATTCTATTTCTGCATAGTCCTCTAAGTTTTTTTCATTCCCAACTAAATTCAATTTGCAGAAATCAGTTCGGAATTGATATCGACAATTTTTCATGCTGTAGGTTCGGAAGATTGCCAGAAATTTTTGAGCACAAAGACGATATCAAAAGCTTTCTTTTATGCTGAAATCATTTGTCGAAGCCATTAGTGTCTTGAGCCCATCGATTACGAAAATCTGGCTCTGCTGTACTGACTCACATAAGAGATCCAAGCCTGCCAACTTCGAGCTAAGGTCATCAATCGTGAGCGGTAAGTGACCCAGCTTGGATTTCGTGCTACCTGCACTAACTTGCCGCCTCATACCACTTAGCTTCATACAACATCGATATAAGAGGCTCCCATCTTTCCACCCGCTACCTTAACTTTACATGAGCTTTCAGATTTGCTCGACAAATTGACGAAATCCTAGCAAATTCATGCGAAACTTCTCTTTGACTTTGTCACTCGAATTTCCTTAATCATCCCACCCTTCGAGACCTGGACATATATCCGACTGCAAATCCTACCGCAATTCCATCTCAGCCTCCAACACTGACATAACAGCCTTTTTCGTCCGACCCTGGACTGCCTCAAATCTACATCAACATCCAAGGTCACCCGACTGTTGATACGATACAGCAAGAGAAAGACAGCATAATCGATCATGCCACCCTGCAAGATCTGGAAATAGCTTCGACTAAACTCTTGTCGCTGGTCCAACTCAGCTTCCAGCAATGCTGTGAATCTCTCTCCGCTAGATCCACTACCCCAAATCAATTGTCAAGGTTACTGGACTATTTACACGAGCTGGCGCCATCACACCACATTCCTCTTCAGGCTTCATAGTTCGAATATTTATCTTCAGCAGAGGAAGTATTTCGTTCGTACCACTCGCTAGGATCCGAATTTGGCTCCAACTGTTATAGCGCGCAGATCTAGACGATACAGCTACCCGGAGTTCAAGGACCGCTATTTGTTCAATTTTCGACGAAGTTAACTTTCTCAGCTTTACACCAACATCAAACAACTCTGTCCACCACGACCTCCATCAGGCCTTTGCCTTGGGCCATTCGATCAGCTGGCGGATCTCCACAATAAAGCCATGGCAGAGGAACAGTTTTTCCTCGTCGAGATCGATGGCCAGAAATGGCCCGTTCTGGAAATCCCGAGCGCGCGATTGACTGCACAAGACAGAGCCGCGCAGCCCGGCGCTTCCAAGGTTCCAATTCTTGCCGCCGTGAAGAATAAGGTGTCAGTCATAAGACAGAATCGTTTGATACAGATAATTCTAACATTGAACAGATACTGGATCGACCCATATGAGCTCATTCCAGCAGATACGAGCGCCTTGTTTGACCTTTGCGCAACAGCAGATCGTCATGGTAATTACGACTTGCGAAGTGCGTGCGAGCAAGTCGAGGAACATGGCAAGATAGACTACTGGATCGCACAGTACGAGAGCTATCAATTGCCGGTGGAACTACAAAATCAAGATGGACTCTATTCTCCACGAGGTCGAGCGGAAAGCGCATGTGACGAGGAAGAGGCTGAATATGAATGTGAAATGGCGATGAAGCTGTCGAAGGAGAAGTACCAGCGCCAATCATTCAATAATCTGGCAGTTACTGGTCCGAGTGGTGCCAAACGGACGCGATCTCCTACTCCTGGTACTAACTCTGATGACGATCTATACAGCTCGCCTTCATCGGCGAAAAAATCACGGAAGGATGAGAAGACTTTGAGTACAAGCTTTTCTGGGTCCTCCATGACTTTAAAGGACGTCAGTCAATCTTCAAAATCGTCTCTAAACATGGAAAAGGCGTCTGCGTCAGCAGGAGTTCGCCGACTAGGAGAGAAGGTCTTCATGGGCCAAGTTTCCACTTCCAAGAAGACCAAAGGCGATCCTGAGAAATCTGTCGCCCAACTGGACAGAATTACCAAAGAGCCCTCCACCTCAATGGTTGGATTTTCTCCAGCAAACAAAGCTCGGACCTGGCTCGACAACCTGGTAGACTCCACCAGGCTCAACAGGAACGGGGACGGTAATGACAGTGTCAAGAAACGAACTGAAAATCTGGGCCCAAGACCAATATCGGGAATGACTCCCCCAGTAGGAGCATGCGCAGTCGCACAGGAGGCAGGCTTGAGACAGACGAGAGAGGGTGCCAAGCCTAGGCCCAAACAGTTGCAAATTACTGACATGTTCAAGAAGGAGTCTTCGGATATTCCCTCGAAGCCAAGGCATCACTACGACAGTGAAATCAAGGAAGGTGCTATCGCAGGGCACGGTACTTTATCTGCAAACGGCGGTCGGGCCAGAAAAGCAGCACTAGCATCACTGGGTGAGAGGAAGACATCCGGCCGGCCTAGCGACTCCGATAGCGAGGAACCTGAAGCTGAAGAAGTAAGAGAAGACTGGATGACAGGCTCCTTCGCATCTTCCTTAGATGGAGAAAAGCCCCGCTCAAAAAGTGGACCCAAGCTGCGAAGCGAAGCCATTGCAGTACTGGACAGTGCCCATTCTCCTCTCGCAACGTCCGACTCCAGCTCCAATGCCGCATGGTGGTCGGAAGAGGAAGACGTTGAGCTCGTAAAGTTGCGAGACCAAGAAATACCTAGCACAACTTGGGAAGAGCTTACCGAGATTTACAATGCGAGAATGCATACGAGACCTGACCACAAAGACCAGAGTGAGTCATCGCTTTGGAACCGTTACGACAGGATTCGTACCAAGTGGAAGCAGACGGCGACGGCTCAATTCGGCTCTATGCTTGACTTTGTTCGGAACAGCGGTATGGAGGTCATGAGTAAGTCGAGAGATGTCAACAGTACGATCTTGAAGAATTGGACAAGCGCTCAAGACGACGAGCTAGTGAAGCAAGAGAAGTTGAGCAAACCGTACGTCCACTCGGAATATCTGTTGTTTGGTACCAGCTTACATGTCGCAGTGCCACTATTATCTTCCTTGACGATGACGACAGCTCCACCCCAGCGCCGCCAATGGCGCCCAAGAAGTTTTCGGCAGAGGAAGACGGCGAGCTCATTTTCCTGAGCGAGAAAACGGGGAAACAAACAGGGTGGGATGTTGTCGCTGATGAGTTCAACAAAAGTTTTCCACATTCCTCACGCTCCATTAGCTCCCTCAGATCCCGGTATTGCGGATTTCTCTATAACGATAGGTCTCAGAGATCTGGAAATGTTGGTCAGCGTCAACGAGCTATTGATGCATTGAAACAGAAGGGTATCGATCATCCAGTGGACAGTTCGCTTTCCAATTCTAGCTCACTAGCAACCAAAAAGTTTTCGGCAGAAGAAGATGGTGAGATCATCCGCTTGAGAGAGAAGTTCCGCGGTTTGGTGCGATGGGATGATATCTGTCGAGAGTATGATGCAAAGTTCCCGGACGCGCCACGATCCTCTAGCTCCGTGTCGACACGCTATTTGAAGGTTCTCCAAAAAGGCGCCCTCGAGCAATTCCAGAGAGGGGTCAATATGCGTGAACGGGCCCTTGCTGCGTTAAGAAAGCGAGGAATAGAGCTTCAAATCAACGATCCCATCTCCGATTCCAGTTCCGAAGAGGGCGAGGATGACAATGACGAGAGCGAAGAAGAAGAGTACGACGACGACGACGATGAGCTTGAGTAAGTCTCCGCTACCCAATATCTGTCTAAACAACTTAACCAAACACAGTAACAACGGAATACAAGTCACTATCCTCATCGGCGAGGAAAACAAACGGTTCACCGTACCCCTCTCTCGCATCGAAACAAATCGCTACTTCCTCGACGACGAATACGAAGGACCAACAGGCGCCCACATGATCCAAGGCCACCGCTGGAAATCCATAGAACCAAACGAGTTCCTCCCCATCCACGAATTCATCCTCAACGGCGACTTCAACCCACCACTCGACGCCACGGGAAGCTCTCTCGTCGGCATAACCACAGACAGCGAACACAACGCGCACCTCCTCCGCTGCACACAAGTCTTCGTAATCGCCCGACGCTTACTAATGTGGGATCTCGCCGCCCTGTCAATCCACAAATTCAAACTATTGAAGAGGGAAGCGGTTTATCTGCTCAAAGCAGCGGATATGGTTTTTTGTGAGCCGGCTTCTGAGCAAGAAGTCGATGCGGCGATGAGGGCGCTTTTGGTTGAGGAGCTGGTGGGAAGGTATTGGGATCTTATTTATAGTCAGCCGACAAATATGCGGGAATTGATGGGGAAGAATCCGTTGTTTGCTATGGCGTTGCATAAGAGGATGGCGGAGACTGCGGGGGAGAGATATAAGAAGTTGGAGGGGGAGTGATTGGGTTTATGGGTTTGAGAGCAAAAGACAGGCTTTCCGGGAGCTGGTGGATTTGTTGAAGACAAGAGCATCCCCTCTAACCCTCATTCGAAAATGGTAGACTATGGAAGAGGAAACACTCATATACGGGATATATACAGCTAGACAGGAGAAAGATTCATATACGGGATATATACAGCTAAACAGGAGAAAGCAATACATTGAGTCAATAATCTCCAGCTCAACCCGACCCATTCAATCACACCTGCACAGTCCCCCCACAACTTTCCCATCCCCACACAATCGTGCAAAGCAAAGCCACACCAAACCCAACCCAAGAACTCTAAGCGTAAGCTCTCATGCTCAAAACATCATCGAAAAATATATTTCAACTCCAACCCAATCATAATTGACCTATTCTTAAATGAAATTATCTCCATCGCCCTTGTCTCTTCTTCCTATCCCCAAACAATCAATACAAAGATTCGAAACGAAATCTTGCATCGAAAGCAAAAGCGAAGAGTTAAGTGAAAAGTATTCAGAATATATCGATGCCATAAGGCTGAAGCACACACGTGACCGTGCCAATCACCGCTCGAGGTCCAACGCAGTCTCTCCAAACAATTTTCCGTCTCTCCAGAATCCCCAGCCCACCTCGAAATCTCCAGCGCACCCACAGCTTCCATGCCCCAAAACTCTGGCCTTCTCAACCCATATATCACGGCGACTATGTGCCAACCGCATTATACCCAGAACAAACCCCCTCGCGCCTCATAGCAGAAAAACAGCATCTCTCCCAAATATCCTCACTTCACGATCCCATCGCTTCATCATGAACGACACCACGGCCCCGCAGCCAGAAAGCGGGCCCACGGCGCAATCCACTCCAGCACCCCTATCCGCCCCTCCCTCTGCCTCCCAGAAAATCCTGCACAAAGGGAAGACGTATACAACGATTCAAGAAGGGTTAGCCTATGTCCTCATCCCGCCCGAGGCACGCTTGGTGCAAGACCCAGGTCTCTCCAAAAGCGAATCCAAAGGCGAAGGAGTGGGTCAGTCGGTATTTTACAATCCGATACAGCAGTATAACCGCGATTTGACTGTACTGGCCATTCGAGCTTTTGGGGAAGCGTATGTGGCGGAGAAAGTGGCGAAGGCGGGGGAGAAGAGGTGGAGGAAGGCTTTGAAGAAGGGGGGGAAGGCGGGGGGAGCGCAAGAGGTGGGGCGAGGAGGAGATTGTGAGGGGATGCTTGATGGGGATGTTGGTGGTGGTGGTGGTGGTGGGGGAGATGGGCGGGAGAGGGCTGCTGCGGGGGAGAAGAGGAAGATTGGGGAGAGTGCTGGTGAGGGGGGGATGGAGCAGTCTGTTGCGAAGAAGAGGAAAGGGGATCGGAATAGGTATGTTTTCAGTTCGTGGCATTGTCTTGCTTTGAGGGTACGAGAACTCTTTCAGTACAACGACAATTTGCTTTGCGAAACGAGGTTTGCAGAAATTTGGCACGGTGGTCTCGAGCAGAGGGCACGGCATCACTTTCAGATGTTTAGTTATTTTCTGGCAGTCTGGAGGATGGGTTTGCCAGAAATATGTCGATGATGATTTGATTGGAATTCTTGTACTAACTTTCGACAGCATTTCCGACTTACTTGAGGATGACGATCTCATGGACGAAGATTTGTTAGCCTGCGAAACCACATTACCAACCCAACCTGTGCCTACGCAACCCACCACTACCCAGCCTACCGTCATACGGCCGAACACAACTGAAGAGCAGGAGCAAGTGCCATGGAAGCCTGCCTTCAGGATACTTGATGCTTTGTCTGCAACTGGATTGAGGGCTTTGAGATATGCACAAGAGCTTCCTTTCGTCACATCTGTCACGGCGAATGATCTGTCGCCAAAAGCAGTGGAGATGATTGCTGTCAATATCAAGCACAATAAACTAGAGGGCAAGATTGAGACGTCCACAGGGAATGCAGTGGCACATATGTACAATCTGGTCGGTCAGGAAGGAAAAGGCGGCCCTGGTGCCAAGTACGAGGTCATCGATATCGATCCTTACGGCACTGCTGTCCCTTTCCTGGACGCTGCTATACAAGCGCTGTCCAACGGTGGGTTGCTGTGCGTCACCTGTACCGACAGCGGTGTCTTCAACTCGATAGGATACAGCGAAAAGACATTCTCGCTGTACGGAGGTCTGCCCGTCAAGGGAGAGCACTGCCACGAGGCAGGATTGCGCCTGATTTTGCATGCGATCAACACCTCGGCCGCCAAATATGGGATATCTGTGGAGCCACTGCTTTCTCTGTCTATTGATTACTACGCTCGTGTGTTTGTGCGCGTCCGGAGATCTCCCGCAGAAGTCAAGTTCCATAGTAGCAAAACTATGCTTGTCTATAGCTGCGATCACGGCTGCGGAGCGTGGCAGACGCAGTTCCTCGGTCGCGCCGTAGGCCAGACGTCAAAGAAAGGACAGACGTCATACAAACACGGTTCTGCCCAAGGGCCAACCACCAGTGCTCTTTGCGAGCACTGCGGATCTAAAATGCATGTAAGTTGGACGATGGCGTAAGACTTGCTCAAATCGATTTGAGGTCTGGAAAGTTTCGTAACACGAGTGGCCAGGCATATTGATCCAAAGGTCCCAAGTCCTGCTCCCGTGGACAGCCTTTTTCACTTTGAAGGCCCTGATACTAATTGCAACAGATGGCAGGACCTATGTACGGTGGACCACTCCACAACCCATCTTTCCTCGACAAGATGCTGGACCTACTACCTTCTCTTGACAAGAGTACGTATAAAACGCTGGATCGTGTTGAGGGCATGGTCAAAACTGCGTATGACGAGATGCACATGTTCGATGCCGAAGACTTGCTCAGCAAAGCCAAGGCCAACGAGAAGGTCGAGGGCAGCTATCGTCGGTTGAACGAGGCGGCGATTGATCACCATCCGTTTTACGTCGTTCCCAGCGCTCTATCGCGCATTATACACTGCCAGGCGCCATCAGACGCTCAATTGCGAGGGGCGTTGAGGCATTCGGGGTACAAGGCATTGAGAAGTCATGCTAAGGCTGGTACAATCAAAACGGATGCGCCTTGGTCAGCAATCTGGGAGATGATGCGGGAATGGGTGCGGCAGAAGTGTCCGCTCAAAGAAGGAACACTCAAAGAGGGTATGCCTGGGTTCAAAGTTATGGCAAAAGCGAACGAGGTACGTTTAAGGAAGTGGGAGTCGGACCGTTTATCGACGGTGATGAAGCTTTGGCGGCTTTGCTACGGCAGGATTTTAGCGCCATCGGTATGGAATCGAAGATGATACTAACGTTTGATGGACAGAAGGAGAACAAGCAGGCCACTGCGGACTCGGCTTCGGAAGGCGGGAAGAAAGAGGCGCAGGCCATTGTCTTCGACGAGTCTTTGGGGGCGGATAAAGCGACCAAACGGCTAGTTCGATATCAAATGAACCCTCGGGCAAATTGGGGACCAATGTCGAGAGCGAAGTGAGTCACTGCAGGACAAGCCTTGACTCTACATCGAGATGGGCAAGGAAGAGGCTCCTCCACCTGCAGCCTCGCAGCCTGCTTGCTCGTCACGACGGTAGCGGCGCAGAAGGCTAGGCTAGGTAATGCTACCGCGAATTGACCTACTCTACTGGCTTCCGAACCCGACTATCCGGCATTGCGGAGATGCTTTCAGAGTCGAGATGTCTACTGTCAACCGTTCGCGATTCAGGACTTGCATGGGCTCACAGCAGAATTGACGACGTCAGTATGTAGTGGCAGCCGAAGCCGGGAATGGGAAACATCAAGCACGGCGGGATTCTCGACGGCGGCATGGTCGAAACAGGTTCCTTGCAGATGGTCCGAAGTTGTGACTGGCGCTAGAGGAGGCTGCTTCTTCGCGTAAAGGTGAGTCTCGGCGATGCTGACGCTAGTGACGCTAGCCCCGTTCTTACCATGATGAGGCTCCAACGTCATGACATGAAAAACCAACATCAAGCCCACCTGCAGTCCACGAACGCACGAATGGACGCCGCACCGCCGAGCAGAGATTGTTCGATGTCCGCAGTTATTCCCGTCTTCACTGTGATTCGCTTGCATCGGCATCTGCACCCGCCTCTGCACTCGGAGCCGCGTAGACGGTAGACATGTCGGTGCCGAACTCCCTCCTCACTCAGATGCACCTTCTTTCCTTCAGCCATGGAGCTCTGGCCACGGAGAGTAAGTGCAAGTGAGTGTAAATGCAAGTGCAAGTGCAAGTGCAAGTGCAGGCGCATCGTCCCAACGGCCAACTGTGGAGACGGCGCTGATCTTGGCTCTCCATTTTCCGCTGCCGCGCTTGTGCAAGGCCGCGCATTCCACCTTGACACGTCGGTCGCCGGTTGTGCCTTAGAACTTCCCCAGTCAACATGTCATGTCTATGAAATCCGTGTAGTCTATGGTCACCGTCATCATGTCCCAAGCTGTCCCAGAAATGCGCCTGGCTATATATTCTCCACCTGCTCATGCTTCTGACTGCTTGCTCTCCTCGCTACCATCAGCATTTTCCTCCTCCGCTCCATTCACAAAATGTTTGCACGATCCTTGTTGACCTCTGCGTCCCTTGCGGCACTTGCTGCTGCTGCTCCGGCACCTCAGGTCTCTGGATACACGAATGCCGATGCCCCCGTGGGCCGGACCTCATTGTCGACCGCATCTCTGGCCACCGTCTTTGGTCCTGATTCGCAAGTCAGCGCAATTGCCACATCTGGCCCTGTACAACCACTGGTATCCAGCATATTCACAGGCACTACTTCTCATGGACCATACAGTGGAGTCCCAACCACGACAGGAGCTGTCTCCACTGTCGTTCTCGCCTCATCAATTCCTGCTGGGCCACCGAATCCCACGGCCACTTATTACAACGCAGGCGGCAAGCTGCTGAACGCTCAGCCAGCCCCATACACCCCAGCCGGTAATTTTTATGATGAATCTTCAGGAAGCTTTCACTAACATACTGTCAGGCGGTCTTGGCACCAACGGCTCATTGCCACGATACATGGTCAACAGTGATTTCGATTTCGAGTCGATTGCTCTCGGTCTTTACCAAGAGTGGATTGAGCTCGACCTCTTCAACAATGGTCTCGCCATCTTCTCGGAAGCCGACTTCCTTGCAGCTGGCCTCACTGCCGAGGATCGTGCTCTGATCCAATTCATGGCCCAGCAAGAAGAGGGACACGCCACCCTCCTCACAAACATGCTAGGTCAAGCTGCGCCAAAGCAATGTACCTACAACTACCCATACACCAATGTCCGCGAATTCGTCGACTTCAACCAGAAGCTCACTCGCTTCGGTGAGTCTGGCGTGTGGGGTTTCATTAACCACCTCGACTCCCGCGAAGTTGGTCAGTTGCTTGCGCAATCCATCGCCACTGAGGCGAGACAGCAAATGTCTTTCCGTCAAATGCTTGGACTCCACCCAATGCCAGTATGGTTTGAGACCGGTATCCCACAATCGTGGGCCTGGACTTTGCTGGCGCCATACATCTCTTCCTGTCCCCAGAACAACACTCGTCTGGCATGGCAGAACTTCCCAGCTCTCCACATCCTCAACCAGCCAAACCCCAACCGCTTCTCGCCGAATGACACCGAAATCAGCGAGGTGACTGGGAACCGCACCTCCGACCCAAGCAAGGCAGACATCCCATCCGACGAGTCTTGCGTCAACCTCAACGTCACCGGCTACGGCTGTGGCCCAGCCATCACCCGCAACCGCTCCGAGCCTCTATCTTTCCCAGGAAAGCAAGTCCTCTTCAGCTGGGATGCACCGGGCTCTGCAGTCGGCCCAAACAACTCCTATGTTACGTCCACATCCGCCGGAGCTCCCCTATACGCCGCTTGGGTTTCTCAGCTCAACCTTACCTACACGCCATTGACGATGACTGGTGAGAACGAGGGATACACGTACCAGCCTGCTGCTCAGACATATGCTGGTGATGGAGCCGTCAACGGCACCATGTTTGTTGCCTTGACCGATTCGGACCTCTTCCTCACGCCGTTCAACCTCAGCATGATCAATCCTCATGTCGTTGCTTTGGCTTTGTACCAGTCTGGTTAGATTAGGGAGTGTAAGAATGTGGGAATAATGAGTTTTGTATAACATGGTAAATACCTATGGATACCTCTAATGTAATGTCATGTATGTAATGTCAACGACGATTGATACTTTTAAAATTATTTTTCTATTTGAAGGTAACTTGCGCTACCTTTCCTTCCTTCCCTCCAACAACTTCACCTCCTCCCTCTCTCCCCCCCGCTTTCCTTGATACTACATTACTCATCCTTCCCCATCTATCAACCTAAACTCATATCTCATATCCCAAAACCTTCACACAATCCTCTTCCCAAACCCCCTTTGCCCAACTTTCTTTCCTTCCCCACCGTATGGCTTACCTACCTTTCCACGCGCGCTGGATTTATTGCTGTGGAATGGTTAGAATTCTGGTTTTTTATATATATATCTCGTCCTGCATGTTTTTTTTTGTTGGGTTTTGATTTATTATCATGCAGATTGATAGCGTGGAGTTTTGGATGCCCATGAGGGGCTGTGGGTGGAAGGGGGAGGTAAATAGGGGGGTTTGGTGTTGGGGGGGTTTGGTGTTGGCGGTGTTGGCGGTGTTGGAGGGGAGTGTGCTTTTTATATAGGGTGGGGGGGGAGGAGGACGAGGAGGATTTAGGCTAGGTGGGATTTGGATGGGGGGTTCGGACGGATGGGAATCTGGGTTACTTTGTTCTATTTGTTTCTGTTCTCCTTCTGTTCTCCTTCTGATTCTGTACCCCCCCCCCCCCCCCCCCCCCCCCCC